>OY759222.1:9806221-10406221 GCA_963662175.1 Aradus depressus
GAAAAACTGACTGAAAAAAAATTTAAATGAAAGCTATGTGTCAGATAATGTTTTTGAATATAAACCACGATTTTTTTTATGGTTATTTTATTATTTTTGAACAATGAGAAAAAAATTCCGTTTCCAAATAGATGGTTTCCTCCAACATAAACTTTTTAGTTGAAGTTTAAATTTTCTTATTGTTTTTACTGTCTTCAAGAAGTGAGGAAGGGCGTTGAAGAAATTAATTCCTTTATAAATTATACTTTTTTCGAAAAGAGAAGAGCAATGTTTAGTTATTGGAAAGCCTGGTATCGTAATCATGACTAGAATTGTAAAGAGGGAAAATATTTTTAGGCAGGATTTTACGTTTTTTAAATATTTCTCTGCAGCTTGTTGCTTGAGTAATATTATTTATTATTCTTAGCGCTTTTTCTAAGTCGTAATATACGTTATAAACTTTTACTAAGACTAATAGACAATAGATCCAAATTACCTATGAAAATAAAACGACTTATATACAACGCAGTACTCTAACCTATGTGGAATTACGGACTGGAACTCTGGGGTTCTGCTAAGGCTTCCAATCTCCAGCGCATCCAAAATCCTTCATAAAATAGTCAAGGCTCCTTATTATGTCTCCAACAACACTCTTCACACTGACCTTAACGTACCTTTTGTCACCGAAGTCGCTAAATCCAAGTATAAAAAATTATTTTTCCTTCTTAGTTCCCACAATAATCCTCTAGTCCATGCCCCCTGCTGCGACCCCCAACGACGGCTTAAGAGTCAATGGCCTAGAGACCTCCTTAGCAGCAGCAGTGACAGTGAATAGTTACAAATGAGAGTAAATCAGTGAGTGGGGAGTGTCTTCTTGCTTATTATCTCTCTTTTAGCATATTTGGTTGTTGTATTTATTTTCATAGAGTTTTGAATATCTATTTGAATATATTTGTATATAAATATATATTAATACTCGAGCTGGGGAAGTAGAAGAGAGGATAAAAAGCCTCAATTATCCGGATAAAGAAAAGAACATGGACATTTTGGGAAGAATATATGATGGAATTCTGGGTAGGCCATTAGTATACAAGAAAGCCCAGACTTACAGAGGTTGTCAGGAGAACAATGAGTCTGGTACGTGGTCCAATACAAGACAGCAGCGCTGAGATGCAACGCCTTTAGATGCTTCTTGTACGGGAGTTCTTAGTGAAGTGACCAGTCATTCAAAGTATTACAGATCAGAATATAACTTGATGTGTAAGGCCGTGTAGATGGAACAAGAACCGTACAATTAATATTTCTTTAACAGACACCGTGACAGACAGTTCATCTCAAAGACACCAAGGAAATCTGGTTTTGTTCCAGGTTAAGTAGAAAAGATCCTGCAACGTTGGTGGTCTTCTCAGTATGCCTTCTCAGTAATAATATTTATTATTATTATTATTATTATTATTTCAGTTGAACTTTAAACCAGTATCAATAGTTCTAGGCTTCTAAATCCTTAGATTAAATTTTGCGTCTATAAATTCATTACATCGGCAGTTATTGGGGTTTTTGAGTTGAGTCAAGAGAATTTAGAAGTAACTCAACTATTCATTATTAGTGCAAACGGTCGGTTTTGAACGGGGAGCGAAAAATTAATTGATTAATTCGTTCTGGGGAAGTATATAACTGGTGATTTATTTATTTTTTCGAATGAAAATTCAACATTCAATTACTAATGATTAAATAACATAAACTTCGTATAGTTGGGGGCGAAATAACAGCTCTAGAAGGCGTGAAAAACCTTGAGCACGTCGTCCATCGGACGGGACGTTAAGCGGTGGTCCCGAGCCTATGCGATGTCAGCTACTCGTTAAGGATCCCTCCCTAGGTGAATAAACCTAGATAAGACTCCCAGAGTAGAGTCGGGCTCATGTGAAGGAGCGCTCTGATAGTAGGCGATATGACCTCGTAATAGAAGAACTGACATGAGTCACAATGTCTAATTACAATTGCAACATCTGTCACAAAAAAATCCTGCTGGCCTAGAATTACAGGGTTTTCATGATGGGGATAACTAACGTTTCATTGAGAGTAGAGTGACGAATGAGACCTCTGTTAATAGGCGATTTGACCTTGTAGTTAATGCCCGGGCATGAGTCATAATAACTACCACTCTACAAATCGGTTCTCCTGTGACCTGGCGAGAACATGAGTCCTTTTGGCTTCACAACAGCTAATAAGAATTAATTTCGATGATAATTTTTTTTTTTTCGATTTCATAAATATTGTGAATAAAAACTGAAGCAATATTAAATGATAGGGTTCCGTTATACAATTCATTGTCAGCTTCTTCTTCATAGATCACCGTCTTATCAGAAAAGTGTCAGATAAAATTGACAGGGTGTCAAAAACTGAAATAGTTATCTGGGAAGCCGACAAGGATCGCTCCTATCAAAATTAACATGGTGACCCTCCCTTCTCAGAGATACAGTTAGGTGTTGAAACTATGTACTTCTGTTAAATGTTCCACTATATCTCATCCTATATACTTATGTGAGAATACATCAAAGTTATGTATATATACTTCTCCTGCTATATGAAATATGTGGGAAGTCTATGTAATATGTCAAAAACTCGATAAGGAGTTTTCAACAGAATTTCATGTTTTTCTACCTTATTTCAAAAATGAAAAAAAAAATAATAATCTCTCACTAATATTCAATAGTTGACTTAAGGCCCGTTAAAGTAGTAGAAAGTTTGGCTTGAGTGAAATCGGCTTGAGGTTGGTGTATTGGCATGAGCGTCTAAACCAGTGATTCCCAACCTGGGGGCGATCGCCCCCAAGTGGGCGATTTGGGTTATTAGGGGGGCAATAAATAAGTGGGGGGCAATTTGGGGGCGATGAGTATTCAAAGGACACTTAACCACAACTGTGGGGAAAAACTCAACAACTTCTCATCTCGTTCCAGTCAACATATTTAGTTGAAAGAGGATTTAGTTCTGTTGTCCAGCTCCTCACAAAACAAAGAAATAAGTCGGACATTTGCCTCAAAGGAGACTTGCGCCTGAACTTGACGAACATAAAGCTGGATCTTCAAGCTTTAACTGAAATCCACCCAGCACAAGGCAGCCATTGAAAAGGTAAAATAAAACTATAACAAAGTTTTCAAACTTTCATTTATTTTTTCAAATTTTAACTGTCAACTTTCTTAATTTTTCCAGATTCCAATTTAAAAATGAAAACATGTACTCCTATTTTTTAAATGTATGTCAATGATCTTAGTTAATTTTTTCACTTCTTCGTTCTTAAAAAAAATCTGTAAAAAATGTACATTTTAATTTTTTTTCTATTTTATTTAAGAGTGACCGGATAAAACTGCTTTGGTTGTTTTTATATACGGTAATAAAATTGTTTGAAATAATAAAACTGCTTTATTATTTACACTTTACTTCAAATTAAAATTAGGCATACAATTAAAATGAAAAGGGGGCGATAGGTGTTAGTCAACCTCCAGAAAGGGGAGATGGGTCACAAAAGGTTGGCAACCACTGTTCTAAACGATGCTCAAGCCTCAGCTCCAACCTTGGGCATGCGCACTGCATTTTATTTAGACTTTATTAACTTTCAATAAACTTACCTTTATAAATGTGTCTTTTAATGCCGTGTAAATTGTGTCGCATGTTTCTGGAATTATAGCACTTAGAGCTGGTTTGGAAATATATGTGGAAAATTTTAAATCTCCATAACTTCTCCTTGTTGCCAAAAATCCTAGCGTAGCTGATAGCCGTTCATGAGGGGTGATTGCATGTCTCAAAACAGAGTCTGCTCTTGAAATTATTGTTGTAATTAAATTTAGCAAATGCTTCGTCCATATGCAAATAGTTGCGAAAATCGTCAGGCTCACTGCGTAATAAATGCATTTTACCGGGAGTTATCGTGTTCACAGACATAAGGACAAACAGGCACAAGGACACACAGACACAAGTACACACAGACACAAGGACACACAGACATACAAACACACAGACTTTCCTTTTTTCATGTTGGAGTCTGAAAGTCGGAAAACATGAAATTCCGTTGAAAACTCCGCAACGAATTTTTAACTGATTACATAACTTCCCCCTATACTTGGTATAGCTGGTGACGTAACAACCTAGTTCTTTAGCTGTCAAACCAACACACAATCTATTAAACTGCCACATTTAAATGAAAGGGATGCTGAGAGTGTTATTAAATCGGTCTATGGCCTCCGGACATGCGCAGAACTGGCATTGCCTTCGGATAGAGCAGCCATGGATAAGCGATTTTTGAGGTGTGGCCTCTCGCCTCCGGAGCACAAATGACAAGGCGTCAAAAACACGAATAGGAATCTGAATTTTCAACATGCCTACCAACTGGAGGAACAATAATTATTTCAAGTTTTACTTTCCCAACGGGTAACTTATGTAATCGGCACAAAACGAAATAGCCTCAGAAGATCAGTAAACAGAAAGTAAGGGTCCAAACAGAGAGATCGGAAACCATGCTTGAGTCGGCGTGTAGCCTCAAATTCAGAGGTCGAAGGAACCTCAAAAAAGCAAAACAGAATGCAAGGGTCCAAGAAATGAAGAGATCTAAGATTAAGAGAGAGAGAGGAAACTTAAGTATAAGCACTATTAAAGTTGCACGCTTTTTAGCTTATCGGAAGCTTGTGAAAATCTGGAAAAGCAAACAGGGTTCGGGTCTGGAACCATGGACTCGGTTCCGAGTCTGGAACCGAGAACCGGGTACTAGAAAATTCAAATAGTTCTGCAATTGCCAGGAACCGGGTCAACAGTCCTAGTCTTAGTTGTAAGTCTACCATATGTAAAGAAGAAAATATATATGTATTCTGGTTAGTTCCAACAGAATATAGGCGGTCCTTGTGGCTCTGATTTCTTATATTTTCTGAAAAAACACATTAATACAGCAATATCAATGAGAGGCTTCAACCGGATTAGGGATAACCGACACCCGGTATACCCGATTCCGGGTCCAGAACCGAGCATGGACCCGAAACCGGGTGATTTTTCTCTCTAAACCTTCTATCTTTCTATTTCTTGGACCCTTTACCTTCTGTTTTTGCTCTTTTGACGGTCCTTCTCTCTGAATTCGAGGCTACACCTCGACTCACACAAAAACTCACACGTAAATTTTTCCTCCACATCTAAACTTTCGATCTCTTTATTTGGTAAACGTCTTCCGTTTTTGCTCATATGAGGGTTCGAACAGTCCACATCGTGATCCAGGTCTAAGAAGCGAAGAATCCAACCTATTGGAGTAATCGGCAAAATGACCTCGTGAGGGCTAAACAGGACATAAGGGTCCAAGAAATAGCAGATGTAAGATTATAGGGAGAGAGGAAACTTACATTTGAGCGAGTATGAAGATTCATAAGTCATTATGTAAGTCATCTATTGGTTTTTAGCCTAATCGGTCAATTGGTTTTTGAACGGAGAGCGGAAACTTCTTGGACTAAGGGGAGCTATGACGAATTTTTTGAATGTAGATGATGTTCCGAAATTGGCTGATTAAACAGTTGGCCTACCCGATGGTGTAGTGGCTAAGGTGCCCCCTCTCTCCTGCTCAGCAGCTTTTCGCATAATCCTTCATTATAAATTGACCTCTCGTAGGCTGTGTACTAAACAAGTAGCATACATATAAGCGGTGGCCTTAAAGAGAAGCAGAAGGCGAAGGAAGAGACTGATGTTTTCAGGAGTGTCTGTAGCCCCTGCCCCTGGGATATATGGCATTAGGCGAGGAGGCAGCTCGCTCCGACCTCTCAGTCCTATACCCCGCGTCAACAGCTGAGTCAACACACAATTCCAAACCAGTACGTTCAGGAACACGACGGAGCTGTGGATGTCAATAAACTAAAGTAGTTATCAATTGGCATATAATATAGTTCCCCAGTACAAATTATCTGTAACAATGAGTGCTCTCTCCTTTCCACTACTTTGACAGAATTGCCTCAAAATTGACTTCTGAATTCATATTCTTACGAGCTGAATCATTTATGTTTATCAGTAGTCATTTCATATATTCACTATTGATCTAGAATTGTCAGTGACAAGCAATTTTGTAACCTTAATATTTTTTTATTATTTTTTTTTTTTGGCCTTATACGACATCCATGGCCACGGGAGGAAGTTCTATCTACGAAATAAAACTCATTCCTGGACGGGATTCGAACCTGCAAACCATGGTGAGACCATGCGACCAAAGCCCTACGCTCTAGCCCCCACGGTCACCAGGCCCCCAACCTTAATATTCGAACGTAATAATTTTTTTTCTTTCATAATTTATTTTTTTATTTTTTTTTATTGAGGTTTGGTAAATAATTTTCTTTAAATTAAAATAACCTGATTCGTTTGTATTGTGTTTAAAAGTATTTTTTTTTTATGATTTCAATCAGGGCGCAGGTAGCTTGCATGCCTAAAGATCGCTGATTCGAAAAGTTTTTTATCTGGCAAGTGAAACATTTTGGATGGAACGTTAAACAATAGACCCCGAGCCTGTGAAATTTCTATACTCTTGAAAGACCCTAGAGCCAAGGTGAATGGGGGATAGCTAAAATTTAGAACTTGCACAGTAGAGTCGGGCTCATGTCCATCAGAGGGTTCGGTAGTAGGCGATAAATAACTAAGAGATAAAAAAAAAATCAAATTATCTACAAAAA
Source organism: Aradus depressus (assembly GCA_963662175.1). Classification (NCBI taxonomy): domain Eukaryota; kingdom Metazoa; phylum Arthropoda; class Insecta; order Hemiptera; family Aradidae; genus Aradus; species Aradus depressus. Next base: position 9,812,887 of record OY759222.1, read on the forward strand.
GAAATCTTACAACATAATTTTTACATTTATGTTTTAGACTCTTTCCAAATACTGGCCATTATTTAAATTTAAGTTATTTTAGGGCATATAAAACATATAATTAAAATAATGTACCTCCTTTGTGCATCTATTTCAATTAAAACTCCAATTAATCACAATTAATTCACTACAACTTAGTTCTCCACATCTTAAGCCTAAACTCCCACTCCATCTCAACTCAGAGCTCTCAACCTTCAACTCCTCTACACTAATTCAAAACAGCTGATGGTCCTGTTTAGTTTTTCTATTTATGGGTTGTTTTAAAACAAAATGCATTCATATATTTATTTACTAATTTAGTTGCTTCTTTGTTTTTTTTATACAAATAAATATAATTAATTTTTATCTATATTAATAATTTGAATGTGTGTATTTTTTATACAAATAAATATAATTAATTTTTATCTATATTAATAATTTGAATGTGTGTATTTTTTATACAAATAAATATAATTAATTTTTATCTATATTAATAATTTGAATGTGTGTATTTTTTATACATCACATTACATCTAACAGATCTTTTCTTATAAATTATTTTTTTCATGAAAGTACACTCACACGTCTTTGTTTTTTGTTTTTAAATGAAGTTTGAGATCTCCCATATCTATTAAAACTTGTCTGGCTTGAAATTTTTGTTAATTAACATTTGACAGACCTTTTTTTATAAATTATTATTTATGTGACCACGACGATTGAAAAATTTTTTTGACAAAGAAACTTTTTTAATATATATATAAGGGAGAGGGGCGCTCAGTGGTATGCGTGCTTGCCTTCTGAGCTCAAGAACGTGGGTTCGATACCCGACCGAGGCCCTTAGTTTATTTTATCTGGGAGGTAAAATAAACTTATGCACGCAGTCCTTCGGATGGGACGTTAAGCGATGGTCCCGAGCCTGTACGATGTCAGGTAGTACCCTAGATGAATAAAAATTTAGGGTAGGCAACTCACATAGTAGAGTCGGGCTCATGTCCACCAGAGTGACGAAAGAGCATTCTGGGTGTAGACGATGTGACCTCGTAGTTAAAGCCCGGGCATGAGTCCTAACCTAACCTAACCAAATAAATAAAAGGGATCTTAAACTTTAATTTAGAATCAGATATTAGATATCAATATTGTTATTTGTTGTTAAAAGTATAGTTATTTTCTTAGTAGCTTTGGAAATTTATAGTAAATGTGGTTTAGTAAATGTTTATTTTTAATTTTTTAGGCTGTTTTAAATATATAGGCTCAGAATGACGCACATTAGATGTTGACACACACTTCAATTGTCGGTTGTTTTTCAATCATGTGTATTTCCCCCTTGTGAAAATATTTGAATTTCGTACAACATGTGAAAAATATCGTACGACATTGTCGAGGAATTGATTTGAGAATCTGCAATGTACTTCCCCAGCTCGACATTATTTGTAATAAAATAAGTTTTCGCTCTCCTGCTGAACGTTTTTCCTGTTTGACCAAATTGAGTGAAAATCAATAGTTAGTCACTGTTCTCACGCCCGGGTTTTAACTATGAAGTCATATTAACGACCTGAGCCCGAGACTACTGTGTAAGTTCTAAATTTTGTCAATACAGACTTACCTAGGATAGGGGTCTCCGTTCTTTAACTAACCATCCGAAGGACGGCATGCTCAATTAGTCAAATCAGGCAAAGGAAAGTAGAGCATCAGAGAAGGGCGTAACTCAAAGACTTTTAATAACTGTAGATGGAGGGCGCCGGTAGCTCAGTGGTATGCATGCTTGTCTTCTGAGCTCAAGGTCGTGGGTTCAAACTTAAGCACGCCGTCCTTCGGATGGGACGTTAAGCAATGGTCCCGAGCCTGTACGATGTCAGGTACTCGTTAAAGACCCCTGCCCTAGGTGAATAAAAATTTAGGGTAGGCAAAATTTAGGACTCCCACAGTAGAGTCGGGCTCATGTCCACCAGAGTGACGAAAGAGCTCTCTGGTAGTAGGCGATATGACCTCATAGTTATAGCCCGGGCATGAGTCATAAAACCTAACCTAACCTAACTGTATATGTAATGAAAGTATCACAAAATTTAGTATGAAGATTCAGAAGTCCCTGAAAAGACTTCTATTGATTTTTAACCAAATTTGTAAATTGGGTTCAGAGCGAAAACGTAATTCATTAATTTGCGCTGCGGAAATTCATTGTTATTGTTAGTTATTGTGACTCATGCCCGGGCTTTAGCTACAAAGCTATATCGCTTTTTACCAGGGCCTTTCTTTCGTCACTCTGGTGGACATGAGCCCGATTCTACTAGGGTAAGAGTCTTTCACGAGTTCTTGATCATGGACCATCGCTTAATATCCCATCTGAAGGACGACGTGCTCATGTTCTGACCAGATAAAATCTGATTTCGACCCCGGTCTTGAGCTCAGTAGGCTAGCACGCTATTTGATAGTTATAATTCTAGAGTAGTTCCATATCTGCAATATGGAGTGGAAAAGACGTAAACAAAAAATCTCGCCAAATATACGAATAACATTTTTTTAAAATATTATGGCATAAATGGCTTTTTTTATATCCACTATGTTTTTACGGATCGTATACTAGGGAGGAGCTTTCACTCTCAAAATTATATCGAACACACAATGAAACAGAGTTTTGTTAAACTCAGTTTAAATTGAGCGAGAAATAAATTCGAGAGGGTGGAAGGGAAGGGGTGGGGGAGTGAACCGTAAAAATGTAGTGAGTATAAAAGAACTCATGTCATGATCATAACAGTTTTTTTTTTCCTTTCGGAAATTTATAATTGGTGGAAAATTTATCGAAACATGAGCGTTTTTTTTTTAAATTGTGAACCGGAGTGAGGCATTTCGAATCCTGAGTAAGCGGCATGTTGGGAGTTGACTCCAAAATGGGAGCTGACTATAGACTGGTGGGAAGATGCTGGGAGCGTGGAGGGCGCGTGGCATTCCTCCTTAGCCTGGCTCCACTACCACAACCACGCGTCTCTCCTCCACCATACGTCACCCCCACCACGCTCACTCTCTCTCTCTCTCTCTTACCAGCAAATCAGGGCTTAACATTAAATACGGAATTACTAGGCTGAGGTTAGATATAGTGGAAGTATCTTCTAACCAAGGGTCGTTCGCATGAATATAGTGGATGTATCTTCTAAGCAAGAGCCGTTCGCATGAATATAGTGGAAGGTATCTTCTAACCAAGAGTCGTTCGCGTGAATATAGTGGAAGTATCTCCTAACCAAAAGCTGTTCGCATGAATATAGTAGAAGATATCTTCTAACCAAGGGTCGTTCACATGAATATAGTGGAAGTATCTCCTAACCAAAAGCTGTTCGCATGAATATAGTGCAAGTATCTTCTAACCAAGGGTCGTTCGCATGAATATAGTAGAAGGTATCTTCTAACCAAGAGCCGTTCGCATGAATATAGTGGAAGTATCTTCTAACCAAGAGCCGTTCGTATGAATAAAGTGCTTAAAGTCCTTGGTATAGTATTTTCCAAGATATCACTAAGAGTTACCAAGATATTACGAAGGGATATCACGATGTAACTAAGGGATATGAAGATATCATAATGGGGTAAAAAGATATAACTAAGCGAAATGAAGATATCACTAAGATAAGTGATATCATAAGATATCATTGTAGTGTATCAGTACCTTGGGATAAAATCAAAATTTACGAGTGAAAATAGTGACTAGGTTGAGTCGACGTAATTAGCTCATGGTTTTTACACTGACTTCTGAGTCGCCAAAAGCATGTCCGGAAGTGGAAAATTCTTCCCAATTTTTCCGACTCTGAAATAGACTGGGAGAGGGGGAGGGAGGGTGAAATGACAGGAAGATGACCTCGTGGTCCTTGCAATAATGGTCTGCCTCCAGGGATCGAACCTGGAACCACCCAACACTTGGTCTCGCTGTGTGTGGTCTCCCTAATTGCCCACAGTCCTTCGTCATTTCAGAAGCACCACCCCGTACAACCTCACACATTGTCTCTATAATTTTGACTGATTTTATATATTTTTATTTCAAAATCCACCCACAATTTGACACGCAACCCGCTAAAAAATTACTAACCCCCACTTTGAGATTTATCCATGCGGTTTGTGAATTTTAGCTCAATGAATCCCTCCAAATCGTATTGCAAAGCCAATGAGGCACCGCTTACGAAGCACAATCGTTTTACAGAGACGGCACTAGTGTATCAAGTGTTAAGCATGGCCCCAACAACGGGGGAGGGGATCAGGGCTCTAGCCTGGGGGCCCGCTCGGCGAGTCATCCAGATTAATACTGATAATATGCAGAACAAAAACACCGAACGTTTGAACAAAAGACAAAAAACGACTTTATAAAATTTTGTTTTGTCACCTATCGATTTTCAGTGAAATCAGCCTTAAGGGAGACGGAGAGGCTTAACTCAAAAACTCTAATAACTGCCATTGTAATGAATGTATCGACACAAAATTCGACAGGTGATTTTTGTTAGCTATATAAAGAGTTGTCTATGTTGTGCCGAACACACTGGTGGTCCATGCTGGAGAACCCTCCTCGGCGAGTTAATCGACGTTGGCCGCGTGACCTCCTGCCTGAGAAGGACCCTTGAGGAGGCGGTGGTGCTGACCAGCCGCTTCATCAAGAGACTCAAGTCATGTATTTTTCCTTTTATCTGTTCATATATCCATATTGCGATGTATATACACAGTAGAAAATAAATGTGAAAAAAAAAAAAAAAATTAAAATCTCTTCATTATCTGCGCTGTTGAAGCGTTAAAGTTCATTTAAAAAAAATTAAATATATGTGATGCCATTACAGAACTTTCTTATACCAACCACGCTTACAGAATCAGGGGGTGAATTCCGTAGAAACCTTAACATCGAATGTGTGTTCGATTTCAGAACTTCGACTATACTTCGTATAGCTGTCGAAGTAAAAAGCTATTAATGTAAGGAGGAGTACAAGGGATAAGATCCAATACATATTTTTTAATATTTATTTACATACATACATAACCTCATACAAAATGATTTCTTCAGGGGGAAAACCCCAACAGATCCGCCACTGTTTATCCGGTAGATACCCCATTGGTGTTCGCAAGGCAATAGCGAATATATCCATTCTTAAAATCGTCCTTAAAGACGCATTTATTCATAGTGATAACATTGACTTAAAATTGTCAAAATTTTGGCCATCTACAGCCAGAGCGCAGTTAATAAAAATTAATCCCATTTTTATACGTCGAGAGTGCGAAGCCTCTATACGTCGAGAGCTCAATGGTTTCATATAGCGACTATATTTTCAATGCTTCAAAATATTATAAAAAATAAAATTATAATAAAAATATATATATATATATATATATTAATTAATAATTAATAATTATAAAATAACATTTTTAATGTGGGCTCATTAGAGGCGGTCACAACCCCGCCAAAACACAGAGTGGAAATGTTTTTTATTTTTTGTCTTCGATTTTCTCTTTACTTTGCCTCCTTTACCAAGACCAAGCATGATTTTTATATCATGACATAACATTGATTCAACAAGCCTAAGTGTCTTCACGCATGCGCCGCTCATAATCTTGTACGGGGACTACACATTGCGCTCTCGTCGTATAGTGACCCTTATAATAAAAATCAGCTTCGCGCTCTAGCCGGCTTACCCCGAAATTTCATACTGAAAAGAGTAATTCTAAATATACACATGGTGTCAATCCTATCAAAATCTGAAGTTAAGATGAGGCCAGGGCACCCCAACCTCTTAAATCCTTATAAATAAACATCACATCCCTCCAAAACTACCCCTAAATATTTACAGTCAACCCCCAGACAGTCCTGTTGGATAAAAAAATATATTTCCTGTCCCCTAGTCAACATATTTTTTCCCCCATTCGATGAAGAGGGAACCAAAACCCTCGCCCACTTCCAATCTTAATAATGACTAATTTATTAGTAAAAAAAGTCGTTGGTGAATCACCAGTCGACCATTAGCGCTAATATTCAACAGTTGTTGTGCAACTAAATTTTGTGTCGATAAATTCACAGTTATTAGGATTTTTGAATTGAGCCTGCACCCCTAAACCTCCCTTCCCTTCAGCCGATATAGCTGAAATTCGACAGGTTATGTCCCCATTGGTTAGGTTAGGTTTTATGACTCATGCCCGGGCTTTAACAACGAGGTCATATCGCCTACTACCAGAGCGCTCTTTCGTCACTCTGGTGGACATGAGCCCGACTCTACTGTGGGAGTCCTAAATTTTGCCTACCCTAAATTTTTATTCATCTAGGATAGGGGTCTTTAACGAGTACCTGACATCGTACAGGCTCGGGACCATCGCTTAACGTCCCATCCGAAGGACGGCGTGCTTAAGTTTATTTTACCTCCCAGATAAAATAAACTAAGGGCCTCGGTCGGGCTACGAACCCACGACCTTGAGCTCAGAAGTCAAGCACGCATACCACTGAGCTACCGGCGCCCTCAGCCACCAGTCCCCATTGGGTCTAGACTTTAGACATGAAATTTCATGTCGATACATCCATTACAACAGCAGTTATTAGGATTTTGAATTGAGCCTGCACCCCTAAACCTCCCTTCCCTTCCCTTCAGCCGATATAGCTGAAATTCGACAGGTTATGTCCCCATTGAGTCTAGACTTAAGACATGAAATTTCATGTCGATACATTCATTACAGTTATTGGGGTTTTTGGGTTGAGCCCTCATTTTGTCCCCCTTTTCCCTTCTGCAGATTACACCTAAAAATTAAGAAGTTTCGTCCTTGTGGTGTTTTGAATTAACATATGAAATTTTGTGTCAATTCATTTATTCTATAGCTAGTTTTTGTGTAGGTCTCCCCCTAATCCCCCCTTCCCTTTGGTCGATTTGGCTGAAAAACAATAGGTGTCATCGTTAGAGGGCTCTGGATTCACATATAAAATTTCGTGTCGATACATTCATTCAATCGAGAGTTATTGTGTTCCCAGACAGACAGACTTTTTTTTATAAAATAAAATAATAAAATACCATAAAATTTCTGACCGATTACATAACTTCTCCTATACTTCGTAAAGATGGGGTAAAAAATTAAAATTTAATAATAAAAAAAAATAAATAAATTCAGCTCGAAGTCCCCCCAAACCTTGCACATATGCAACATCACCCGTTCGTTTCGTTGAGGGAGCTCGGGATATGAGTAGGGCTTAAGTGAGACTATGACGGGTTGGGGGCGACCAGCAGTGGCGTTCGATGGTCGTCCGCGGTGAATACATAGCGATGAAGCCATTCTCATTCCTTCAACTTAATTGATGTAGCCCGGGTGATCCCCCGAACCACTTTGTTTTTTTTTTTACTATTTTTCTTTTTACTCAGCCTCAGACCAGCAGTGGTGGCAGACCGAGAGGAGCAGGAGGAGTTGAATTTGAGTGAATACACAAGGGGAGAAATTGCCCATTGCCAGCATTTCCTAAATAGTTGCCACTTTAATGTGACAGGTCTCTCGACCAACACCACCTCAAACTTCTGGAAGGATGGTCGGGGATGTGATTGTTATTGTGACTCATGCCCGGGCTTTAACTACGAGGTCATATGAGTTCAACTCTACTGAGTGAGTCTTAAATGTTACCTTGTGTTGTGAATGTTTATTCACATAGGTATGGACCTTTAACGAGTACCTGACATCGCACCATCGCCTAACGTCCCACCCGAAGGAGGGCGTGCTCAAGGTTTTGACCGGGACACCGCTTTAAAATGCTAAAATTCTCTAAACTCTCTAGAGTAACTTGCTGAAACGATGAAGGATTTCCCCCTTGTCTATGCCACATAATTAATTTGATGACTATTATTTATTTATTTTTTAACGATTGCTAAATGTTATTCTTCCTCTCTATTGGTGGTTTATTCGAGCAGAACTCTTTGTTATTCCTCGCTACCTGAATCCCCTTCCTGTCTCTCAGATTAGCATCTCGGGTCATCAATCACCCATGGAACAGGTCACATAGAGTATGCAAATTTGGGTGTCAAACCGTAACCCATGGCCAACTAATATGGAGGGGAAAATGCTCTGTTATAAGGTAGAATTATATTTAAAGGCAATCAATTAACGAAGGATTAGTTTAACAATAGATAAATGGTTTAAAATGATTGATAATATTTTGACGGGGGAAAAGGAAGGGTTGATGGCAAGAAATACAGCACCTTGTGTTGACATGAGAACCCATCGTAGAATAGGTTATCAGTACTTCATGAATGTCAATGGGTTTCATTGTTATCTAATGTTTGTTAGAACGGGACACAACAAACACTTCTCTAAGATATTGTCACAGACTTCCTCACTTCTCAGTATGCTTGTGAACTAATAAATAATCTATACAACAATGAGTAATTCCCTAGTACAAAAGACAACTTATAATATTATATTGAACTAGAAGGGCCGCATCGCGCCTCGCTCTTTAATCTGGATTCCCGCATTGTTAAAAAGAAAATATTTGAATTTTTTTTAAACATTTGTTTCAAAATTTAGGGGTTGGCCGGCGAGAGCGCAAAGCTGATTTTTATTATGAGAGTCACTATACGACCAGAGCGCAAATTGGAAAATTAATTAATTCTTTATCACAGAACTTCAAACAAAGCCGTTGGCCGGCGAGAGCACAAAGCTGATTTTAATTATAAGGGTCGAGAGCGCAATGATTTCACAATTCGGCGCCACTTTGAAGACATACCAGATTTCATGAAAATGTGTACACATTATAAGCGGTCTAGATCGAGGTATTAACAAGATAACTCCAAGTGCGACATTTTGAGATAAAAGTACATAGAATAACGAATCATTTGCCGCCAAATACATGTCTATACCTGTTTTCAACGCTGAGAAAACGATTGTTGAAGAATAAGCTATTTTTAGCTCTTTTTTGGCCCTTTTAACCTTTAAGTAGGGAGGTGGGGTGTTCACAGCACCCCACGACATTAGTTGCTCTGTATTTTTAATTAATAGGTTTGCAATCCTGTTGATCTTTTTGCTACCTTCCTAAATAACAGCTGTTTATACATTGAGGTGGCAATGACATCAGATTTAACTTTCCTTGTTTATCTTTAGGATCATTTATTGTCTGTGGGTGCTCACAACACCCCACATCCCTACTTACGTTATTATAATATAAAATAGAATTTTTTGTTCGACTTCAGTTTAATATGTCGTATGAGAACTCCTAGATAAAAATTTGACCTATGTCGGAACTATAAGGAAAAATAAACTGGAGCTTCCTACTGAGCTAAGTATGATTAGAGGCAGGACAGAAAATAGCACAATTTTTGCCTACAGTAACCAGCTCACTGCACTTTCCTATATACCAAGGAAAGGTAAAAATGTTTGACTCCTTTCAAGTATGTACCCAAATTCTAAAGATTTGGATGAATCGATTAGAGATAATAATAAGCCAGAAATAATTACATTCTATAATCTAACGAAAGGTGGTGTGGACGTCATTGACAAGATGTGCGCTACACAACTGTAGCTCGGCGATGTAAACGTTGGCCCCTAAATGTCTTCTTTAGAAGCCTCGACATTGCCGGCATTAACTCTCAGGCAATATATATGGGCAATAATCCTACCACAAACTTGGATAGTTCAAATTTTTGATTGGACCAGAAATTGAATAGAGGTCTTTGATTCCCAAAAACATCAGGCTAAAGGCGGCAAAAATGTCCGGGAAGAGCACACCAGAACCAGCACCAAAATCAGAGCAGAGACTTTCCGGTAGATGTAATGTTTGCCCATGAAACGCAGATAAGAAAACAAAGTTTTTTTGTTGTTCTTGCAAAAAATTTATGTGTATGAATTACATGAAAAAATTTGTTCTGAATGTTTAGAGTAAGTGATAGGTACTACTTTACTGTTTGAATTTGTATAGTTAGCAACAACATATTTTATAAAAAGTAGTTTTTTTGTCTCCTGCTATCCCTTAACAATCAATTGTAACTTAGTTTAGAATTGTATATCATTTTACAATATCATATTTTTGATAAAGGTATAGAAAAATAATAACTCAAGAAGAAATCCTATTAAAATTGTATCATTAAAAAAAAGACAAAATTCGAGCATTTTAGTTAATTATTCATTTATAAAATATAGGTATAGGGTTTAAAAAATGAAATAGTAATATAGATACTAATTTTCAAAAACGCATTTATTTTTTACGATTTTTTTCGTTTGGGTGTTGTGAGCACCCCACCTCCCTACTTACGTTTGGATAAACCACCTCCCTACTTAAAGGTTAAGGGCCGCAGGAGGGCGGAAATGGATCTATAGGGCTAAAACTGTGGGAATCCTGTTCTTTTGGTACTGTACTTTCAAGTCCTAAAATTTGGCGGTATTCCAAGAACCCGACTTTTTCGAAATTGTACAAAAGTAATGGAATTACCCATATATATATATATATTTATTTATTTATTTACCTCCATCGTTGACCATCACTAATAACACGGTCTTTTCTGAATCGATGTTTCTCAACCACCCGCAACTCCTTTCCTTTTGCACTGTACATGGTAAACATGTTGAACAAAATTACACTAATAATAATCTAAATAAAATCACAGTAAAATAGCAGACGGAAATCTTCATTTCACCGTATTGTATTGTATTGTGTAATCAGTAGGCCTTTGTGGCGGGCGAGACGGGCAACTTTAAAATAAATTAAAAACTTAATTAAAAACTTTGCGCTCTCGCCGTATAGAGGCTTCGCGCTCTCCACATATAAAAATGGGATTAATTTTCATTATCTGCGCTCTGGCTGTAGATGGCCGAAATTTAAACAGAGAGACAGATAAACATCTCAGACAAACAAGAAGAGGTGCCCTTTTCTATATCAAAATAATTACGCACATTCAGCACTGTCTCGCGTGTTTCCGTTTTTTCGGTGGCACAGTTAGCAACAATATTGAATATAACAGTAATAAAAAACAATAAAACAAATAAAAACTGGGGAAACTAAAAAAAAAGGGTGTCAAAAGAATAGCTATGAAAAATTTTCATAAGCAATTCCGTGCTTACGGAAACAAATGGCAACAGTGGAGATGTTCCCATGGCGACCGCGTCATTTTCATGGGTCCCTATTGGCTATCCCCTCCCGTTTTCCTCCTACAAGCGAATTGGCCACACCCCCCCGAAGGGCCAAGATATACCGGCGCTACTATAGTTAGTTATTATAGTTAGTACCCATGCCTGGGCATTAACTATCGCCTGCTCTTTCGTCACTCTGGTGGACTTGAGCCCGACTCTTCTATTTTTATTCACCTCTTTAACGAGTGTACCTGACATCGTACAGGCTCGGGACCATCGCTTAACGTCCCATTCGAAGGACGGAGTGCTTAAGTTTATTTTATCTCCCAGATGAAATAAACTAAGGGCCTCGGCCGGGTTTTGAACCAGCGATCTTGATCTCAGAAGGCAAGCACGCATACCACTGAGCTACCAGCGCCCTCTTATTATATTATATAATGTTATGATAATAATAAAGTGTCAGGGTCGTTAGACCCCTATCCTAGGTGAATAAACCAAGGTAGGTAAAATTTAGGACTCCCACTATAGAGTCGGGGGCTTGGCAGAAGAGCTGAACGCCATACATCCAGATAGGTTTGATAATGGCCTTGTAGACTCCCAGTTTATGGTTGGGGCGAAGTTGAGATCGCTTGTCTAGTAGTCTTTAGACATCCATGTTCTGAAGGAAAAACTCTAAGAAACACAGAAATTTTAAAATAAGTGAAAACAATAGTCAAAAAGGAAACACAGAACACAAATAAACGAAAAGAAACAAACAAAATAATAAATAAACAAGAATAAAATGTTTTTAAAAATTGAGAAAATATGAAAAGATAATTTGCTTGTTTACCGTTTCAGGTCGTCAGTTGTTCTTTTCAGGTTAAAAAAAATATATATTTTTTTCTATGGCTTGTTCTTTGAGTAATATTATATATTATTTTTTATATAATTATTAAATAAATTAGTGCTTATGGAGAACATTTTTGGTAGTATGCCACTTAGAACCATTTGCCTGTTTACCCATAGAAGGAGGAGTGAGTCTAATGAACATATTGTCTATGCCATAAGAGAATGAGACACAAGCTGCCAGCAGGGGACCTGGACTGATGGTAGCCAGCTGAAGTGCCTACCTGAGCCAGGGCGGAGATGAGTACAGAAAGATGAGCAGATAAGATACAGAACTTGGGAGAGAGTCTTCAGAGGTTTGCAGCGGGAGGGGAACACAGTCCATTGTACGTGCAGACCTGGGCAGGCAGATAGCCATCTAGACCGCAAGGGAAATATGAGTTGTAACAAGGAACTCCGCATATAGAAATATGTACAGTTCTAGTGAAGAAGTGAAAGAACATCTGTCTAGGGTGGCCTGTCATCCAAGTACAATATTGTCCTACAATAAGCTACCTTATACAAAAGAAATGACAGCACTTTCTTATACCAACCACTTTTGTACAGATCACTCTCTCCCCCTCCCCCTCCCCACTCTCAACAACATCAGCCACCCACCCCTCTGATCCCCCTTCAACTACTACTATTTTCCCTTATCAAAGGTCATAATTTGTTTTCTAATGAATAAAAAACTTAGAACGAGTCCAAAAATTCCACTTTATTTATATGAAAAACACAATATATTTCGCTCGTTATAGCATTCTCAAGTGTACAGACAGATACAGACTTATGACTGGGAAGGGTGACAGAACAGGAGGGGGGGGGGTCTAACATACTATATCAAAATTTAGTCAGAAAAAAAAAAAATAAATAAATAATAATAAATTAAAAAATAAATCTCAATATTAACCTATTAACTATATCACAATATTAACCTATTAAATATGAACCGAGCATAATAATAGTTAGCCAAGTCTATCTTAGAAGTTTCAAATTGAGGAGGGGGGAATGATTTAAGTCAGTTTGTTCGTTGAGTAGTTTGTAATGTGTGTCTTTGTTGTATTTGTTGATTTCCATGGCTTCTAACAGAGATAACTCCCTTCCTTTAGAAGCCAAGTGTAGTATGTTGGGTTTATGTGGGTCTTTGGGTTGATGATCTGTTTCTGTGAGGTGTCTGTAGAACGTGGAGTTATTGGAGGCTGTCTGTTTGAGGTGTTCCCTGTATCTTATGTTAAAGGTCCTTCCTGTGTGTCCAATGTATATAGCATTGCAATCATTGCATGGAATACTATATACCCCACTTCTCTCCAGTATGTCTGTCTATGTATGTGGGGGAATTAGTATTCACAATGAACTTCCACAAGATCTCTGGCGAAAACATCTCTAATATTTTGTTTTATATAATTTTGAATTGTTTTTGTTTTCTAATAGTTAGAAAATTATATAATATATAATTTTCTAACTTGTATATATTATATACAATACAATTATTGCTTGCAATATTTCTATTGACGTGCTTGTCTATATTTATTAATTTAATATTATTTGTATATTTTTGTTTAGCTACTACAGTATAATCCCACTAATCCGGACTAGATGGGAGCGGACCCCGTCCGGATCATCGAAAGTCCGGATTAAACGGAATTTGCTGTAAAATGCACATGATAAATATTTTAGCGATTTTTTTCTCTAATAAATACACCTTTTCCTTCAGATTAATTTTATTTCCAATACTACATAATGTATTTGTATGTAGATCTAAGTTTTCGACCTACGAACTGAGATAGGGTTAACAAAACAAAACATCTTTGTGATTAAAACTCAACATTTATTTATTGTACAAATCAAGACCCATTAATGCTATACGTAATGAAAACAAGAATAATATTTTTAGACTCACTGAAAAAAGTAATTTCCTAGAAAATATAGAGCTCTTCTTTGTTGGCACTTTTTCATCGTAGGGTCAAACTTACTTGACAAGCCAATTTTGATGAAAAGTTTGTCAAGTAAGTTTGAAGATGTGCGTGCCCCATAAGGCGGCCACACACGATCACTTACTTGATCGTGTGTGGGGTAAATTTGTCAGTTCAAAGGCTTGATGGCGAGTTTGATGGATTTCTGATTTTGTCAGAAATTAAGTTTGAAGACTGACGGTTTGACAAGTATGTTTGATCGTGTATGGCATCGTCAAGCCATCAAATCATCAAACTTGTAGTTCTCCTTCTGTCCGATAGGATGTTGTACCAATGTTGCGGCTCACACCTCAGCTCCGTCTGCAAGTTGACGTGGCTCTACTGTGCTCTTTTTAATAACCACTCCTTGCACCAATTTCATCTTATTATACGTCTCCCTTTCTTCTCTTTTACCGAAACGCAATACAAATATGATAACTCTGTTATCCATTTTCAGAACCACTCTGTTATCAATGAATAACAAACCACACTCTGTTTAAAATTAAAATAATAAACCACATTGACTAGTCTACATTGCTGAAATGAATGCCAACACAAGTAAGTTTGACAAACTTGCTGGTACAATTGATTGAAATATAAAAAACTCAGATTCTTCTACGAAATTTCAATATTTTATTAAAAACAACTTAAACCAATTAATTTCAATTTAACTATATATATATATATATATATATATATATATATATATAGACCTATATATTTAAGAGAATATTAGCGAACTTTCATATTAAACTGTACTCCAAAAGAAATATTATAGAAAACCAACATAATGTTATAAGAATATTTATTTTTTAAAGAAAAATACAATCATTGCCATAAAGCTTATATTCTTTAGTGCAATAAAAAATGTATTTATTCATAATAAATTAGGTGATAAAATGAAATCGTACATCACCTACTTTTTTTTTTTGTGAACAAAAACGTTTTGTGAGTATAATTTGTTGAGAGAAGACTCACTTTCTTCATAAAAATAGACTAAGAAAGAGTCAGAACGAACGGAAACTGTATTCCTTGAAAGGCGGTGTGTGTGTTGATGTGGGCGGATGGTAGAGCGACACTGGATACGAGGCGGCTGCGGCAAGTCACGCGAACCAAGGATGAAAAGAACCGCCCTCCTTAGTCAGTCGTCCGGCAGTGATGTCTTCATTAGGACCCAGTCTAGGGGGAGGGCAGCCGGCCAAATGGGGAGAGAACTCGACTTACATTTTATAGCGGACTTCATCCAGAATCACCGACTATATACTTCCCCAGGACGAATTAATCAACTGCAATATGACTGAAAATCAATATCCGAATACTTGTTAACATTTATATTGTGTAAATCCATAAAAATATATACATATAGTGTACCATTAAGTCAGCATTGGGAATATAAGCAAGTAAGTGACTCATGCCCGGGCTTTAACTACAAGGTCATGTCGCCTACTACCAGAGCGCTCTTTCGTCACTCTGGTGGACATGAGTAAGACTCTACTGTGGGAGTCCTAAATGTTGCCTACCCTAAATTTTTATTTCCCTAGGGCAGGAGTCTTTAACGAGTGCCTGACATCGTACAGGCTCGGGACCATCGCTTAACGTCCCATCCGAAGGACGGCGTGCTTAAATTTATTTTACCTCCCAGATAAAATAAACTAAGGGCCTCGTTTGGGTTTCGAACCCACGATCTTGAGCTCAGAAGGCAAGCACGCATGCCACTGAGCTACCGGCGCCCTCTGTGAAAAAGGTAGAAGACTCTCTAATTCAGCTAGAAAATAGAGAACTAACATTATTGCAGAGATATTGTGAAATAATTCAAATGAACTTGAAAGAAATAAAACTTGTTTATTTATGATATTGTCTAATTTCACCAACTATAATAGTTGGTGAAATTAGACAGTATCATAAATAAACTAGTTTTATTTCTTTCAAGTTCATAAAAAATAGAGATTATAAAAATGGAAATTTCCCCAGTAGCTCAGTGGTATGAGTCCACTCGTGGGTTCAAAACCCGACCGAGGCCCTTAGTTTAATTTATCTGGAAGGTCAAATAAACTTAAGCCCGCCGTCCTTCGGATGGTCCCGAGCCTGTACGATGTCAGGTACTCGTTGAAGACCCCTAATCTTGTACTTGGATATTATGTCACATAACAACATTCGTTATTAAAGTAATTTTAATATTGTTTTTGTATTACCTATGTACTCTACTGTTTACCTTTTTTTAAAAATAAATGTCAATACTGTTTTGCATTCTTATTTTTATGATATAGTATTATTATTTATTCTAGTATTCCTGTTTGTTAGTTTTAAGAAAAAATCTATGTATATAAGACAGTTTTAGTATCCTTACTGATATAAACTTACTATTATTGTCATATGTACTCTGCGTAAACTTACTATATTTGTCATATCTACTCTGACGTTCGTTTTTGAAATAAATTATAAAACTGTATTCTCATTGAAATAAACTTACTATTGTTATCATATCTATGGTCAAAGGGAATAAGTTGTTGACGAAAAATAGCAAACCATAAAATTGAATAAAAATTTTAATTTCAAGGTCATTATTGATATGTTTAAGTTACTTGTTCATGTCCCCAAAATTGAATAAGTGATTTGCCACTAGATCTCAGCACTTTGTACCCGATTATGCACTTAATGAAAAATTTTCAAAAATGTCACTTGGACCTTTTTGAATCTAACCCCGTCATACAATAATAATAATAATATTTGCTGAAAATATCGATCAATAAATAATATATTTGTTGTATGTCACAACAAATAATATAATATTTTAGGCTTATTTCATTTTTTTTAATGACAAACTTAATCTACAAATGATTACGAATCGAAGCATTTCAACAACAAATTCGAAAACTACCATCGACGCTGAAATATCTTATTTTAGCTATCACAAACCTATAATTTCATGTTTAAAAGAAATTTCCAAAAGTTGGCAACTATGGTGTATGGTAAGGCACGCACACCACACTGGAGAAACCAGTTTCATGAAATATGTTACTAGAAACTAGTTTCATGTGGACATGCACATAGAGGAAACGGTTTTTCATCAGTTTCGTCATATCGTCCGATGTAAATGATGCGTTTGTTCGTAGGCAAAATTTAGGACTCCCATAGTTGAGTCGGACTCATGTCCACCAGAGTGAGTTTTATATATTTTTTATAACTTAACCGATTTGACTGAAAATAGTAGTAGTCTGTCTGTGTGCATGTGTGTTAGTTTAGTTAAGCCTCGCCCTTAAACCCCCTTCCCTTTGATCGATATGGCTGAAAAACAGTAGGTTATACCGTTAGAGGGTTCTTGGTTCACATATATAACGGATAATAAAAGGACAATAATTTGTCTCTGTTGCTGTAGTCCTTCAGACGGAAATCGTACAGACATGGATGTTCTTCAACCGCTTCCGCTAACTTCACTTGAAAGGGAATGGAAACATAAGTCATATCTGAGAAAAACGTCCGAGAAACAAGCAAATTCTTTATTCAATGAAAATGACAAGTCTCGAAACGTGAAACTGAAGTCATAAAGAAACCGTTTTTACAAGTTTCAAGAAACTGATGAAACTTGAGTTTCATGAAAAGCTATGTGCACGGCCCTGTGCGATTTACTTTATTTTACGATCATTTTGAAACAAATGGTTGTATGCAACTTCCGTTTCATGTTTCAAGGAGTTAGTTAAGTGTGAAGTTTCGAGATATACAGAAGGGGACAATGATGAGAGCCAGTGATATCCGAGACCAGTCGTTCATGATCCTGACGTCTGTTATCTGAGGTTGACAACCGTAGAGTCAAGTTTCACACTTCACTTGAGAGGAACGACCATAAATATAGGCTAGGATCCTTGTCTTTTAGGGGCGGCCATAAATTAGGTAACGCCATTTTCGAAAATGTTGACCCCTTCTCCAATCCCAAAGTGTCAAACTCTTGTGATTCTGACCCCCCCTCCATAACACAACATTAATTTTTACTTTCCCAGCTCTAAGAAGATAAGGAAAATTATGTAATCGGTCAGAAATTTGATGTTTTCACCACAATTTTCGACCCCATGAATCTAAAAATGAAAATACAAAAATAATAAATAAAATATGGTGTGGTAAAAAAAGAAAATATTAATGTAAAGTTAAAATAAATCAAAAAATATAAGTAAAATTAATAATAATTGAATAAACAATAAATTATAATAGATAAATAAACAATAAATTACCATATTTCCTGTAAAAATTTTGTAACTGGTCTTTTTCTAAATTTTGATTTCTACAATAGTTTTCGAAAAGGGCCCTGAAAATATCAAAAGTTCAAGACATGCAATTTTTAAGAAAGTGCACATATTTAAAAAAAAAAAATCAATTAACCAACTTTTTATTTGAATTTCTAAAGGGATGCCATTTTAGATAATATTAAATCTAATCAAAAGGTTTTCAAATTATCTTACTGGGCCAACAGGGAAAATGAATAGAATAGAATTTACGAGAACAACTATTGGGTTTATTTTTTTAAATGTACATTATTAAAATAAATAAAACTAAACATTGAAACAAACAAAAATCAAAAGAAAATCTTAAAAACTAAATTCTTAACACTAATTCAATTTTTTTGTTTTTTATTTTGGCCATTTTTTTAAAATTTAAGTTATATATTTCTGGGCATATATCCTGTACATATAAACAAACAACAGTACCTTCTTTGCGGATCAATTTCACCGTCAATTCACTTCTATTTAGTTCATTACATTTTAAGCCTAAACACCACTCTCCACATACTCAGACCATTTCACCTAACCCAGGCCTCTACCCGTCTCTACACACACTAAAAAAACAGCTGATTGGCATAAATTTAGTTTGATTGACGATTAAAAACTAAAACTAACGTAATTAGTTTAACTGACGATTGACGATTGAATTAGTTTTAGTATAAAAAATTGAAATAATGATTGAATCAATTTTAGTTTTCAATGTTGATTAATAATTTGATTGCAATACTAATCTCGAGGAAATTGTAAAGTAAACGAATTATTAAATTAGACAAATGGTTTATTCTTTCATTAGTCATTCATGCTTGGTATGCAAATAACAATATCTTCATATTTTTTATTTATTTATTCTTTTACTACATATAATCAAACCGTCAATGTTTTCGATTCATTATATTTAAATTGCTTTTCATGACGACTCTTTTCTCAAACATCTCATCAGATAGTTTGTGTGATATCGGTGAGTTGGTCATAGTAGCAATGGAAAACATTCTTACAAATGGTCCCGATGATGTCATAGGCTCTGTAGCTAACAATGCTTTGTATCAATACAGTAGTCCCTTTCCAGGTAGTGACACAAACAGCGATAGAATGTGCTAATAAACAGAAAAGTACCTAATTACCTATAAGATAAGGCTTATTTTGAATTGAAAGAACTTGAGTATTTTTTAAGAGTTTAAAATTTTATTGCGTTGTGACAGTAGTTACTAGAAGGTACAAGGTCGGTTCATTTTCTGGATAATATTTCATTGCCTCGTTTTCAAATACGAAAAATATCTTTTTAGTTAAAAAATTAATCCAAACTAAAACTAATAACTAATGATTACTCGATTTTAGTAGTGACTAAGACCAAATTATTAATCGTGATTGATTTAGTCATACCTAAAATAATCACTAACTTTTTAGTTTGATTCGTCAATCGATTGAAAATATTAATTACTAAGCCCAACTCTGATAGACAGGCACATGTTTTTCATTTTTGAAATTCCGAGGAAAACTCAACGTCGAATTTCTAAATGATTACATAACTTCCCCTTTACATCGCATAGCTGGAGAAGCTAAAGACACAGGTGTGGATCCTGAGTGGGAGGAGACATCAAAGAGTGCCGCATTCTCCTGATTTGAATAGAAGATCTTGTGAGAGTGTTGCCTGTATTGATGCTAACTCTATGCTAATCTGAGTCAGAGCTCACAACACTTGGTCTGTCGGTGGGAGGTTAAATCACATTTGAAACACACACCAATATGCAGGAATCTGTGGCTCACTTCAACAGGGATACCAACTTGTAGTTCGTATAATGAATAGGGTGAGTTGCTATCAGTTGTAACAGTTGTAGCAATGATACAGGACTGGAGAGCTATAGGGGCCCCAACATTCGTAAGCAAAAAATTATCTTACAACTTTTATGGGGCAAGATCGACTATCGGGGTTATCAATACTGACCATAGAAAAAGAAGAACTTAAGAAACTAAAATCTTCTTCAGCTATAGATGATATAATACATATGTTCGCCGAAAAAAAAATGCAAAAAAGTATTTATTTAACCACTAGAATATTTTTTTAGTGTTGTTTTTTAATATCTACTAGGTCAATAATGCGCGCTACGCGCGCTGATTATAATTCACATATGTTTTGTTTGTATCTATCAATTTTAATTCAAATTTTTAACGTTAAACTACAGTATTTACCGTATTTTAGCTTAAAACTGTTTTATACAAAAATCAGATCAAGCAGGTCGATTATTCATTCACAATCGATAAATTAAGCTAAATTTTATGTGTTACTAAATTGTTTTAATGTTAAAATTGTAAATTAAAATTTTATAAATAATAATCAAATATTTTAAATTAATTATTCATTTTATTAATAAATTATAATAAATTTTCTTACGAAATAAAATTAAATGTTCTTGTTTTTTGAATTAAAAAAAAAGTAATTAATATTAACATCACATGATACATCCGGTATCTCTCGACCAATCATTTAATTTGAAAAAATCTGACGGAAGTAGCGTTACAAACGGATTTTTTAATGTATGATTGTTGTTTTTAAAAATATAAAGAAAAACGGATTTTTTTTTTTTAATATTGTCTATTTCACAAGATCAAATCAACATCACAGAATGTATCGATACAAAATTTCATATCTCGATTCAAAACCCCGTAAGGACGACACATTAATTTTTAGAGGAATCGGCAGAAGGTTAGGTTAGGTTTTATGACTCATGCCCGGGCTTTAACAACGAGGTCATATCGCCTACTACCAAAGCGCTCTTTCAATCGGCAGAAGGAAAGAGAGGAACAGAGGGGCTCAACACAAAATCCTCAATAACTATCGATGTAATGAATGTATCGACATCATATTTCATATTTGAAGTCAAAAACCAATGAGGACATAACCTTTAAAATTTCAGCGATTTAAGCTGAAAGAAGGGGGGTTCAAGGGAGGGGACTCAATTCATAAACCCTAATAACTACCGGTGTAATGAATTTATTGACACAAAATTTAATATGAGGATTTAGGAGCCCCTATGTAAGTCAACTACTGAAAATTAGCGCAAATATAGAAGGAATCTGTCTTGTAAATGAGAACGCAATATTTGGCCAACGTTTCGGAACCTATTTATTTTCTTCTTCAGAGCCTTATAATGACTTGAGTGGATGTGTGTGGTGAATAGCTCTATACAGGACACAAACTCTCAACACCTTCACCATACACATGTCATTATAAGGCCCTGAAGAAGGAAATACAGTAGAACCTCTTTAAGTCGAACCTCGATAAGTCGAAAAACTCCAAAACTCGAAAAAAAGTTTTGTTCCTTTCCCTTCAAGCCCCAAAACCTCCATTACTCGAAATCTCAACCCTCTATTAGTCGAAATAATCAGTGAGTCTCTGCAAGCCATTTTGGTACTTATTTTCCCTCTATAACTCGAAAAAATAAATTGGACCTCTGTATCTCGAACGTAGCAATGTTTTATTTTACAACCTTTACAACTCGATTATTTGAAACTTATTACTTCTATAGCTCCAAAAAAAATAAGTTACCGACCTTAAGAATTTGCCGACAATGTACACCTATAATCTATATCTAAAGCAAAAAAAATTTACTGCCTATTTTTAATACCTACATATACTACGTATTTTTTATTTTAAGGATATTTTGAAATAATGTTGATTTATAATAAATATAAATATGTTTGTTACCTCTGTAACTTGAATTTTTATTTATTTCACCTCTCTAACTCAAAATTAATTAGAATGAATCTTAACCTCTACAAGTCGAATCAAAATCAAGTCGAAATCCTCCATAAGTCGAAAACTCTATAACTCGAATTTTTTGGCGTCTCCCTTGATGTTCGACTTATAGAGGTTCTACTGTAAATAGTTTCCGAAACGTTGGTCAAATATTGAATTTTCATTTACACGACAGAACCTCGAATTTCTTCTACATTGAAAAGATACTGTCGACTTTATTAATCATTAGCGCAAACGGTCGACTGATTTTGGAGGGGGAGCGAAAAATTAATTGATTAATTCGTTGTGGGGACGTACATTGCCGGTGAATCATCGACAACTTTTTCATATTGGTGGTCGGGAGACTTGTCAGGAAACCACTCCCAGTCTGGCCAACCCTTTCAGAACCATACAAAAACTCCCTTCAGTCTAACTCCTCCTCTTTTTGTACCGACTCCATCCACTTTGACTTGTTTTTTTTCTCTGTTTTTGGAAGACTCCGTGACAAAAACAACTTGTCCCCTCATTTGTAACCTCACGTCTGTACAGTTTCTTTCCTCACCAACCCTCTTCCATATTCTTTCGATCACTTTTATTTTCTTATACTATTGTATAATATAGTTTAAGCCCTATAATATAAGGAAATATTGTAATCGTACCAAAATATAATAACGGATTTTCACGTTTCAATGTCCCCTCATTACTAGGGCTGTGATTTGTATGCAATAAAGCAGCGAAATATGTACATATATATGCAAATATATTTGGCAAAATATGCAATTAAAAACTAAAAATATGCGAAAGGCTGAAAAAGAAAAAAGTATCTATAGAATAAAATAAACTACAGAAGTAATAGAAAATCTGTATACACATAAAATTTATTAAATAAAAAATGTATAAGCCAAAAAATGAAGTAAAAAATACAGTGATATAAAAAATGATTTGAACAGAGAAAAACTTAATCGTCCAAAATTGTTACAATTACACACAATAACTTTTTTTAAATTTTCTAATTGACAACCAAAATATCCATTGGGCTCAACTCAACCCCTGACTCTTCGCTCACTACCTCCACTTCTTTCACCCAAACGTTCAATACTGAACTGATCGACTTGGAAAAGAATAAGAAAGAAGCGGGGAAATGGGCATAAAAAACAGTTCCGTGAATAAATTATTAAAGTAAACAAACAGTCAGAATAAAAAGTTCGCAATATGAACAGAATGAATTCAAGAGAAACGGAGTTCCTGGAATGGACTCATCTCAATAAAAGGCGATTACACGTGGCCAAACAGAAGGAAATTTAGTGGGAAAATTTTGGAAAAACGTGGGATTAATTTTCATTGAACGTCAATTTACAAGAAAAATAAAAATAAAAATGGCTTTAAAAAAATTAAAACAGGTATGTACCTATTTTACAGAGTCTAACTTTAAGCTGCCGAAAAAACTCAAAAATATGAACAAAAATGTGTATTTTTAGCGATATATGCAAAAATATGCAAAATAAAAGTAGCTTGTATTGATTCTGTATGGGCCAAAACGTAAAGATAATGTTTAAACAGGATGCTGAAGTTAATAGAAAAAAATATGTGAATGCATATAAATCACATGCCTACTGATTACGTTTTGACCATTTCCGCGCTCCAAGTCCAAAACCAAAGTACCTATAAACATGATATTTGAAATGAAATTGTTACATGTGGGAACTTGGATGTGATTAGATTTTGGCAAAATTTGGTTTTGAAATAGTTTGCTTAGAGTTACATGAATTGAAGCTTTTCAGATAATATTTCCTGTAATATTTTACTTCCCCAGATTTTTAATCGGCCAAAAATTCGATACTCAGTTAACAACGGAATTTCATGTTTTCCGGCCTTCTGATTCCATGTGTGTGTCTGTGAACACGATAACTCCCGATAGAATGAATGTATCGACAGGAAATGTTGTATGTGTATCCAGAACCGTCTAAGGATGTTGATTTTCAGGGAGGATGGTGCCTATTAATTTCCGCGAAATCGGTCGAAGGGAAGGACCAGGGGAGGAGGACTCGACTCAAATACCTTATTAACTGCCGAAGTATTGAATGTATCGACAAAAACTTTGGTAGGAGGATTTATAAGCCGCTATATAGTCGATACAAATGCTAAATATCGAATGTGAAAAACACCACTTCTCAGGAGAGTGAATAAACTGTTTCATGGTTCATTCAAAATCAGTGCTTATTGTCAAACATTTTTTACCTATGTCATTATACGTGGTGTTATGCCTTATAGATGACTCTATAAGAATTTTATCGAATTATGTATCTAAATTAGTCAAAACGCACATTCGTTAGTTTGATTATCTATAATTGATGATTATTTTTCTATAATTTACAACGCAAACTATCAAATATGGCATTTTCGTTAGTTTGCGGCAGATTTACCTCCCCCCCCCCCTATCGTAAAGGCTCATAAGTCAGTTTCGTTAAGGATAAAGAAATATGCAAGTTAGATTGAGAAAGATGTCCTAGTGACGCGTGAAGGACCTCTTGCTGTCTTGCGCATAGACTTAAATGACAGACTCAGACTGTTACTCAACCTATTATAATAATATTTCAGTCTTGATTATTAATTTATGCGCTTCGTCAAACCAGCTAAAATATTAGTCCACTTGTCCTTCATCCTTCCAAATCTTGTGAATAGAGTATAACATCCAAATCTTAAACCAACAAAATTGCCCCCCCCCCCCCCCCCCCCCCCCTGATGAACATCCTGGATCCGCCCTTCCACAGCCGGTGTTTCAATGTCCGTGACTATAACCGTTGAATATTGGAACTCACCCTATTGACTTCAAGTTGCAATCCCTGTCAAAGGGAGCCTCAGATTGATGACATTTTTCCCAAAGTCAATTTGTGATTATCTCATTCTTTGACACTATTTCTTCAATAGACCCAAAAATCATACAAAATAGTCAACACACGCACACAAAAAGTATTGATAACCAAAATACAATAGGTCGAGATACAAGTGTACTATGCAGATGTAACTTATGAATAACCATGATCTCTTTATAATGGAGCGGCATGTGCAGGGATGACTCTGCAATTTGAATTTGGGTGGCGACTAATTGTCTATTTGTACAAGTCATCGCACTACCTGGACTTTCAACCCTTTCATCAACACCCTTCAGCGTTGATAACAAATTTTTTTTAAATGGCTTTTTGAATTTTCACACCCCTCTATTGGATAATATCGAGACGCATAAGCACACCCTTCTCTGAACGGGTGGTATATTTGCTTGCTTACTGAGCTCAAGATCGCGGGTTCAAAACCCGGGTGAGGCCCTTAAGTTTTTCATCTGGGAAGTGAAAAAACATTGAATATGTCGTCCTTCGGATGGAACGCTAAGGTACGGTCCCTTGCCTGTATGATGTCAGGTACTCTTTAAATACCCCTACCCTAGCTGAGTAAAAATTTAAGAGAGGCAAAATTTAGGACTCCCATAGTAGAGTCGGTAGGTCCACCAGAGTAACGAAAAAGCGCTCTAAAAGTAGGCGATATGGCCTCGATGTTAAAGCCCGGGCATGAGATACAATAACTAACACCCTTCTCTCTTTCAGTTCTGAGAAACTTACTGCCATCTTTGTGTGTATAACTAGATACCATAACCAGGGGCGTAGCCAGGATTTTGAGCAGGGGGGTAGGGGCAAAGTTAGGTTACAGGGGTATGGGGTATATACTCAGCCCGCAGTTTCCGTGGTAAGCGCTGCAGACTTTTTATTATTAATTTGGGAGACTCGGACCTCTAGAAGCTCCCCCTGAGGTAACCACTGACTGTAATACTTAAGTTGAGCAACAAAAATGCAAAGCGCAGCAGCAGCAAGGACCTGCGGTTTCTGTGCTTTTAGAATTAAATGTCTCACAACCAATAGCGTGCATTTGATGCTGCTGCGCTTTGCATTTTTAGTGCGTATGTAAAATCAGCTTCAAGTGTATAAAGTATAACATAAATGAAGATTTTGAGCGAGGAAATGAGATGATCTAATTCATGTATATTTAAATAAATGTAATTTGACTTGTTTTGTACATGTACATTTATGTAACAGCTGATTGCTGATTTAGGAATCAGACACACTGGAAATTTGAAGATCCTATTGGTAACTTGCAAGCAATCCATTTTTTATAAAAACAATTTTTTTGTTTATTTAATTTTTATCTTGGTTTTTTGCTCTGGCCAGGGGGGGCACGTGACCCCCTGCCCCCCCCCCCCCCCCCCGGCTACGCCCCTGACCTTAACTACTGTATTCAAATACAGTAACCAAATGGAACAATAAAATAACAAGGTTCTATAAGCTTACTATTATGAAAATATAAATAAAAATAAAAATAAAAATAATGAATTAACTAAATACAAAAGAAGTTCTTAAGAGAAAAGTGAATAACAGAAAAAAATATGGAGACACTTGGAAGCAAGAGAAAGTAAACTATGTACCGGCATCGCAGCTAGAGGGCGTCGTTAGCTCAGAGGTAGCGATGTCGCTTATAGAGCTCAACATCACGGGTTCGAAACCTGGCCAAGGCTCTTAGCTTTTCCATCTGGGAGGTGAAAAAACTTGACCACGTCGTCCTTCTCATGGATGTTAAGTGGTGTACCCGAGCCTTTCCTAGGTGGATAAAAATGTAGATATCCAATTATTATTGGATTCCCATAGCAGAGTGTAAAGTGGACTAATTAAATTAATTTTCAACAGGGTTGTCATTCCATTATATTATGAAATAAAACACTTCAAATATTACATTAAGTGGCCATTTTGGCAAATCTAATAGTTTTTTAAAATATGGTAGTTAGTTGGTTATTCTGACTCATGCCCTGGCTTTAACTACGAGGTCATAAAGCCTACTTCCAAAGGGCTCTTTCGGCAATCTGGTGGTCATACTCCCGATTCTACTATGGCAGCAGGGGAGGGGGGGGGGGGGGGGGCGCGTGCCCCCCCTGGCCAGAGCAAAAAACCAAGATAAAAATTAAATAAACTAAAAAAATAGTTTTTATTAAAAATGGATTGCTCGCAAGTTACCAATAAGATCTTCAAATTTCCTGTGCGTCTGATTCCTAAATCAGCAATCAGCTGTTTATATTATAATTTATACTCCTAAAGCTGATTTTACATGCGCAGTAAAAATGCTAAGCGCAGCAGCAAATGCACGCTATTGGATGTGAGTCATTTAATTCTATAAGCACAGAAACCACAGCGTGCATTTGCTGCTGCTGTGCTTTGCATTTTTGCTGCTCATCGTAAAGTCAACTTAAGTATTACCGTCAGTGGTTACCTCAGGGGGAGCTTTTAGAGGTCCGAATCTCCCAAATTATTAACCCTCTAATGGTAAGGGGAACTTTTGTAACGCATACGGTAAGATGGGGTCTGTATGGACCCCACGTGTATTTCTTATAATTTCGGGTTTATTTAAAGCACTTACATCAAGAATCATAATTAATGGTCTTAGTTGACGTCAACCCATGAAAAAAAATAGGTTATTTGAAAAAAAAAAAAAACTAATTGATAATGGGTTGTGGTTTTGTCGTGACAAAGCTTGTAGAGAACGTGGACGCCACCCTTGGTCATGTTATAGAATTCTACAAACTCAGGTTTGTTTGTTTGATGAAATCAATAACACCGTTTTGTTCTTTGGAGAATAAGAAGTGAGCATCTTATCGTATTGGTATAAAAAAGTGCTAGTTGATGCTGGGGCGCGAGCTAGCATCTTCGGAGAAATCTGCGGTTTGTTTTTCCGTAATGTTTCTACATATATAAGTTTATTTTTCTGGAGCTCTCCAGTTAATTCGTAGGAGGAGAACCAGTTATCTGCTGTCATATTTCTATTGGTCCTTTTCCACGAATTGGTGAGTCGCAGTAAGTATTGAGCCGGCATAGGTAAATCTCTCTTCATTTTTTCAATTTCTTTGTCGACATAGGGTATTCCTCCCAAAAAATAAAATTGTATTATTATATTATTTTATTACAGAAAACAAATTAGTTTTCTACATAACAAAAATAAATCCCGAGATAAAATTTTAGGTAAGTGAAGGTAAAAAAATATACGCAAACGGTAAGGTGGGGTCTGCGGCGACCCCAGAGTCGGACACGTGAATTGCAAACGAGATTGAGAAGAAGGGGTAGCTTAGCTGACACTTGCGGTCGGTCTGGAGGCTAGACGAAGACTGCGAGATAGGATACCTTTTGGTTTTGTGACCTTGAGACGAGTTCCCTAGAAGGTACGTAAAGTAAACAACGTTTGGGGTCCAAAAATACCCCACCTTACCATTTGAGGGTTAACAAAAGTCTGCAACGCTAACCACGGAAACTGCGGGCTGTGCCCCCGGGAGTCTATACCCCCCACCCTCGTAGCCTAACTCCCCCCCCCCCCCCCCCCCTGCTCAAAATCCTGGCTACGCCCCTGTATGGGAGTCCTAAATTTTGCCATATTAAAACATGTTATAAGCATATTTTGAGAGATCTTATCTGTGGCTTTTAATTTAGGACATGACATATTTTATTTACCTATAAACGTTCAACAAAAGATATAAGGAGTTGGGGACGAAACAGAAAATCCCTCGGCGTTGTTATTATACTTAAGCTTAAGATGTCAGGTAGGTACTCGTTAAAGACAGTAGGTAGTAGGCGATATGACCTCTTTTATTATTTTATCTTAAAATTGTAGCTCTATATCAAGTATGGTTGATCTATATTACATTGCTCTTATGGGAGTGGCCGTAATCAAAGAGTGGTACTGCTAAAAAAAATTAACATGATTGATGACATCATTAATTAATAAAAGTAATGAGTAATTAACAGCTAGTCATAAATGAAGTTATAGTCTTAAGAAATATTGAATTAAATATTTTTCCTTTCCCCTCATGAGGTTGTATGAATACTTCGCCTTTCAATACGACACAGTTTCAAACTTTCAAGGAAAGTTCATAAACATGAAACCTCTGCATAACAGATAATATTCTCCAAGTTCTAGGAAAATAGGCGTGTGGAATAGTTCTAATACGAAATAAGAATGGTAGATAACCATTTTTTTTTTATTCATTCTTTCAGTAAGTTAACATCTTGGCGCCGAATTTTAATGTAGGTGGAGTGGGTGAAGGCTGCAGCGCCATCTCCCGATTAATCACAAAACTATCGCTCATGCTGCTATCTATGTTTCAAATTGGATACTTTATAAGTCCCTGAGTAATGTTCTGCAGTTATTTTTTGTATTCCAGTATATTTTAATTCCAGTGACGATTTCACACCAATAGCCAATTTCTATTTAACTTATAATACTAAATAAAACTGACGACTAATAAAATACTGTAATAAGCTCACTTAAACAGGAAAAAAAAAGGGAGGGGGAAACCTGAAGAGATTGAAAATCATACTAACGATTAAACCAAGCGAATATTGATATCGATATTTTGTTTATTATGGAAAAGATTTATAAATAGATAATTAGTGATAATGAATAAATAATTATACAATTATTCAACTTTTAATGATTGTTCAACAGTGTTGTATATTTGTTTTTATTTTTCAAAGTTTTTCTACTTGTGTTGGCAACTCTGCCAAACAACGTGTGTGTGTTTCTTCGGTTCCTAAGGGTTCTCCGGAAACGTAAGTTTAGAAACTTTATCCATAAACATCTGTTGTATTTTATTGTTTTAAGACTATTAGCTTTCATAATTCCGAAACATTACTTTGATATTTCGTTAATTAACTTCTAAATGACTATGTGCTCGTTTAAATGTTACTTCGGATCTAACCTTTCTTAGTTCATGTTTTTGTCCCATAAGTTTTATACATAATTGTACCTTTAGAATTACTGTCTTTGTAAATTATAGTTATAAAATATTAGGTATATTATTCTTATAAATTAAGTATCATGTTATTGCTATAGTAAAAGTTGATCTCTAAATATAGTTTTTTTTTTTCTGTTTTAGACGAAGTGTTATATGTGAAATGTACTCTCTGTTTTAATTTATTTATTGTAGTAGTATAGAACCTAGGCTCTATACGTTTAATTCCTTTTTTGCTTTTCTCTTGGCAAATTGATCAAACTCTGTACAAGTACTTTACAATGTTACAACAAGAATAATCACAATGTGGGAGGCTTTTACTTGTGAATTTGTCAACTTTTACATGTGAATTTGTCAATTTGAACAGACAATAGTGATGTTGTTTCCCAGAGTGTATTACCCGTTAACTATATTTTGTTTGTACTTACGAGTGTGTAAAGTATTAACATTAACCTAACTCGTAATTATGATTTTTATACATTCATAATCATCAGAAAAAATCATACAATGTGTTGAATAGTTTTTCTAGTATTAAAAGTGAGAAACGATAACAGTCGGGAAGGTTACAAATGGCATGCTCATTAGGCTATCTCATTTTCTTCGATAAATTGTCATGTCTTTATAATTTAGATGTAAAATAAAAAAAGTAGTATGTGAGCGACGCGGTACTCACTTGAATTGATGTGTAAACATCTGCTTTAGTTTCAAAAACTTGTCATGCTGTCGTGCATGGATTTTGATTAAAATTTGTTTCTTACTTACCATTACTCTTGTATACATGAAATTATTCCTTTCATGTATTTCGTATTCATTTGTAGATCAAGTTTGTCATTTAAAAATGAAATAAGCTGTTCGGTATCTCCTGAAATGCTGCTATATTATTTTCTTTTACCACAAATTTTATTTACTGTGCCAAATTTAAGCTATCGAAGCATCTTAACCTAAAGGTTTTTTACCAAAAGATTTTATAGTTTGTAATATTGATATTTTAGTTAAATTCACTACAACGGTAAATATGATCAATAATGTAAAAATACTACAGAATTTCTCAAAAACAGCTGACATCACAAATAAAGAAGTGTATATGCGCTGCGCGCACAACCGTCCGACAAACACACTTGCATATGCACATCAACGAGACTTAAGGTCTGACATAGCCCCTACCGAGAGCTGTTTACAGCAAAAATTGTCCTCTTTGTGAACCAGTAAAATTATAAAAATACATTTTTGGAAGCATATTGAGAAATGTTTCTTTCTTGCTTTAGCATAATTTGAAAGCTAATTATCGATACGGTTTAAACCTTACTCGCCTTACACTAACCCAGCTTAGAAGGACAGGCCACAGATTTAGTGCTAACTAAGGCTTATAAAACTTTATTATATCATTTATCATAAATGATTTGTTTATTGGTTATTTTAAACATGTTAAATTTGTTTCAGACAAAAAAAATGGGGAAGATAATGAAAGTGGGTAAAATCGTGCTGGTGCTGAGCGGCCGGTACGCAGGCCGAAAGGCTGTTATTATCAAGACGTACGATGAAGGTAACCAGGAAAAGCAGTACGGACATGCGGTCATCGCAGGGTTCGACCGATACCCAAGGAAGGTTCACAAGAGAATGAGCAAGACGAAAATTCACAAGAGGTCAAAGATTAAGCTCTTCATCAAGGTACACCCATTGTTGTTGTTCGTAAACTGTTTAGTTAATACTTTTTATATGTCAATGAAGCGTTATAGCTCGCATCATGAAAACCCTGTAATTCTAGGCCAGCAGGATTTTTTTGTGAAAATGACATATTGCAACTGTAATTGGTCATTGTGACTCATGTTAGTTCTTTAACTACGAGGTCATATCGCCTATTACCAGAGCGCTCTTTTGCCTACTTAGGTTTATTCACCTAGGATAGGGGGTTTACCGAATATCTGACATAGCACAGGCTCGGGACCATCACTTAACGTCCCATCCAAAGGACGACGTACTCGTTTTTCACACGTTTTTTCACCCTCCCAGATATAAAACCTAAGGGCATCTGGCGGGTCTCGAACTCGCGATTTTGAGTTCAGTAGGCTGTGTTACAACTATAAATCCTAATGTATGGTAGGAAATGTAGTTTTGTACACATGTTATCCTACGCTTGAAGGCCCGTAAAACAGCCCCTCGCTAGCACTTACCTACTCTCCTAACTCTCCATTAATTATAATTTAGTTTAGGCATTGAAAAAATTCTGAAAGTTTGAGCTCAATAGTCTATGTTGCAACTATAAATCCTAATGTATGGTCGGAAATTATCCCAATTATGCCTATCCTGGATGAGACACACCACATTAGTTGTGTTCGGGGTATCAGTTCATTGGAGTCCGAATAATTCAGGTTCGGGGTGATGCGTGCACTTTTTTGTGTATCATATATTAAAAAGAGATGAAAAAAAATCTTAAAAAATTAATCTCATCCACAGAATTGTGCTCATTTACGTGGCTAATTCATGAGACATCTAAAGGTGCACAGATATCAAGGTAAATAATATATGAAAAAGCCCTTCTTTAATAGACATTGAACAGAGAAGTTACTTTGAAGCTACTTTAGGTTAATAAATTATCATCCATGCGTCTTCTCCCCCTTATTCTAATTTTTATAATCCGAAATATACTTTGCAATCATTTGTTTAGATTATCGGGATCTTGTTTTCCAGTTATGGAGTTAACCTTGTACTTTTTCGTCTGAAAGGGGTTGCGGAAGAGTTTATACGTGCAATGATTTGGGAGAACGCTAGTCTCAACGCCAGTTGAACTTTCGCATAGCAAAGCAAAAGTTTACAAGTTAATAACAGTTTTATCTCGCCAGTATGAGTTTTTTTTTAGTGGTGTAGAATGAAGAGTGGCGCCCATAAGGGATGTACTTATTTTTTTCATATACGCACGGTTTTTACATCTGAATTGTGACCCCACTAAAGCTATGTATGTGTAAACCCATCATAAACCTTGCTTGCCAACCAACTGTAATATGTCGAGTACATTTCTGCGATATATGTAGATATAGTGTGAAACTAATGAAATATATTTAAAAAATCCTTTTTTTAAAACTCTTATATTGTCTGATTCCACACAAATATATACATAAAGTGTACCGGTTTTGACTTAAGCCATCGTCAGCACAACGTTCAAAAGTGACATTTAACTTGGTTAGGTTGTCATATAATTTTTTTTTTTTTTCCCGAATCGTCGGGGAAACGAGGGTCTAACAAGTTTTTATTCAATCCTTGGGGCAGTCCAGGAGAAGGGGGATGCTATAGAATAATAAAGAATGGAGTTTATAGTAGTATCAAGTCGTTCGAACAATTTTTTTTTTTTTTTTTTTTTTTGCGCAGGAGGGGGAAATGCCAATCACGCACATCCAGGGAAGATAGCCCTGGATAGTGTGGGGCTCGAGCTGTGGCTCCATACCCACTAAAACCCCCTCCTTCGACGATCCTGATTCCCTTCCGCGGAACTGACGACCTGTCATTACTTCGCGGAAGGGAGGATCTCTATTAATTCCCAGCTATTCCAGAGAGTCAAGCTGTTTTTTCAAAGAGGTGAAGCTTTTTCCGTAGCTTAGGTGAATATGTAAACCATATTGGTATGTTTAGCGAATTTAGATTTTTCCCTCTTTTTCAGATGTGTGTTAGACGCGTTCTTTTAATTTACGTCCTGATTGACCTCTATAAACGGAACTACACGATTCGTATTCAAGCTGATAACACTCCGCTTCTATTTTATTTTATCTTCAGTTCACATTTTTAAAAAATTACGAAAAGGAGTCAGTTGTGTTCCTTTTTCATATTCTACAATTTAAAACTGTTGTGAATGTCTCCAAATTTCAAATGATAGGACACATTCTTGAAATGGTATGTTTTTGTGGAGACACCAAATTTTCATAATAGAAGTTGTAAGTCACTTCTACTATTTTTAGTATTTTGAGTTTCCCAAGAGTTGTTGATACGGAATAATGAGTTGTCAGTAAAAAAATGATGTTTTCTGTTATAGGTGATGAACTACAACCACCTGATGCCCACCCGGTACTCAGTGAACGAGTTGGCCGATCAGAAGATCAACTCAAAAGACCTTAAAGACCCAATGAAGAAGAAGAAGTTCCGTTTCCAGACTAGGGTTAAATTAGAAGAAAGGTTATTTTTTTTATTATATTCTTTTACTTAATTTTTACAATGACTATTACAAAACTGTTTTAAAGATGGGAGAAAGTTATGTTTGATAAGCTGTACTAAATTAGGTCTTATATATGATTAGTGTAATTGCTGAAGCGAAATAGAATAAATTGGTCTTAAAACTGTAAGGTACGTAGATGATGTACTGCTATTATAACGACAGGTTTCTAAAGGAGGCAAAACGTTTTTATATTGATGGTCCCTCAGAATGCGCGTCAATAACATACGTTATTCGAATAGTCGATCGAAGGTTGTTATTTAGAGAAAAAATCAATAAGATAGTTATTCAAAAATGTTACAGTAGAGTCCCGCTAATCCGGACTAGATGGGACCGGACCCTGTCCGGATCACCGAAAGTCCGCATTAAACGGAATTTGCTGTAAAATGCACATGATAAATATTTTAAAATATTTGTGTAAATATTTAGCGCGTTTTCTATGTCGGCACTTCAAGTCAAACACTCTCTTTGAATTATTTTCGTACTTAAACTACTTCGCTCGCTGAATTAAATTTTTAGTTTATTAAATTTTAATTATTTTTTTAAAAATCCCGTCCGGATTAACCGGATGTCCCGATTAGCGGGACTCTACTGTATTTACAAAACGCTGGCAACACCTTCAGTGGAAGAAAAATGTTTATTATTTTCTGATAGTGATAATTTTATAATAACAAAATGATTATTAATTATGTAGTGGGGAGCCATGGTGGCCATGCGGGCTAGACCATGGTCGCATGGTCTCCCTTGGTTTGCGGGTTCGAATCCCGTCCGGGAGTGAGTTTTATTTCGTAGCTAAAACTTCCTCCCGGGGCCATAGATGTTGTAAATAACTAGGTAAACTCCGCTGTAATAGTCGTGGCTAATATGCATCGTACATAAAGCCAAAAAAAATATATATTTAGTAACAACGAAGAATATACAAGAGTGATTTAGAAAAAAAGAAAATTATATTATTAGTGTCATATGTAACTATGAATAATATAACAACAAAGCTTACATTAGTATTTTTTAATCATATGAAGATATAAAAGTAATTTTAGAAAAAATACAGTATTTTTAATATTTAATACTTGTAACTACGGATAATTTGCCCGACCGAGGCCCTTAGTTTATTTTATCTGGGAGGTAAAATAAACTTAAGCACGCCGTCCTTCGGATGGGACGTTAAGCGATGGTCCCGAGCCTGTACGATGTCAGGTACTCGTTAAAGACCCCTACCCTAGATGAATAATAATTTAGGGTAGGCAAAATTTAGGACTCCCATAGTAGAGTCGGGCTCATGTCCACCAGAGTGACGAAAGAGCGCTCTGGTAGTAGGCGATATGACCTCGTAGTTAAAGCCCGGGCATGAGTCATAAAACCTAACCTAACCTACGGATAATTTAAAATATTTTTTTTCTAATTTAGTATTTTTTTCTGTATTTATAAATTATCTAATGAAATATACAGTTTATGATTAAGAATTACATGAAATACAAAATATAAAAAAAAATAGAAAGAAATCTTCGCATTTGATAGATCAATTAGGTAATATAAATAATTATATCACTATCAGAAATAATAAACATTTTTCTTCTTCTGAAGGTGTTGCCAACCTTTTGTAAATAACTGCATAACTCATTTTATCTTCATTTACGACCCATGCTTGAAATCCTTGTGGATCTTGAGCGCACACCATGTACCAAGATCGTAAAGTGTTGACCCCTGATGGAACAGTTCTACTCAAAAAACACATGTCCAGTATAAGTATAAAGGGATGTTTTGTTAATTTTTCCCCGGAATTCAATGTTTTCTGGTAAAGTCTATCGAAAATTGGGGTTTAACACAAACAAATTTTATAAATGGATTTAAAACTCAATATGGACGATACTTGTCGATTTTGAGCCGAAGGAAACGGTGGAATGAGATGAGGTCAATTCAAAAACTCTAATAACTGGGTGTAACTAATGTATATTCGAAATGTACAATGAGAAGAAATTCCTGAGTAAGGTGATTTTCAATGAAATCTGTTAATTTGTTTCAGGGGGGAAGGGAAATTATAATAAATTCGCGCGGGGCTCTTGGACATTTTTTTTGTTGATCTAATCTGGCTGGCATCAAGTTCAAAGGCAGTTTATTTTACAAATGAATGAACTGCAACTAGCAGATGCTAAATTAATGCTGCTGTGATTTTGAAAAACATTGCTCATTTTGACAAATGTTACAAAGAGCATCATACATAAACTAACGTGCCTGTTTTATTTTTATATTTAAGTTCTCCCCCATGTTTTCCGCAACCCTTTGAATCCAAAATTAAAACGAATATAATGTATGTCTGTATTTTCTGAGTGTGACTACTGATAAAATTAATGAAAAATAAAAATTTTTATGTCCTGGCTTTAACTACAAGGTTATATCGCCTACGACCAGAGCACTCTTTCGTCACTCCGGTAAACATGGGACCGACTCTACTATGGGAGTCTTAAATTTTTTCTACGCTAAATTTTTATTCACCTAGGATCGAACCGATGGGCCAGCCACTGGTGTTGGAGCAATTCGTATCTTCCTTGGCTCAAATATAGAGGTTTACCACGTCTGGAAAATAAAAATAAAAAATACATTACTATCAATAATATATAAGTAGTAGTATAATCTATAATAAATAGATGAAATAAATATATAATATGTAAAAATAGATGAGCTAGAAAGGATATTCTTAAAATGGGGCTGTCTACGTTTTGCGACTATGAATTCTTCCAACTTCAAAGTGCAGCAGATGAGGACTCAGCCTCTTTATTACACCCCGAAAAAGTAGGAACTTGGATATAATTAAAAATATAGATTAAATGTTTTATTCTCACTATTAGGTTAGGTTTTATGACTCATGCCCGGGCTTTAGCTACGAGGTCATATCGCCTACTACCAGGGCGCTTTTTCGTCACTCTGGTGGACCCGACTCTACTGTGGGAGTCCTAAATTTTTATTCATCTAGGATAGGAGGCTTTAATGAGTACCTGAAATCGTACAGGCTCGGGACCATCGCTTAACATTCCATCTAAAGGACGGTGTACTCAAGGTTTTTTCTCCCCGCAGATAAAAAACCTCTAAGGGCCCCGGCCCGGTTTCGAACCCGCGAACTTGAGCTCAGTAAGCAAGCATGCATAGCATTGAGGGCGCCCTCTCTGTTCTACTTGAATAAGCCATTTATTGATTTTTTAAATTCAAATTAGCCAACAAGAAGGGGACTCAACTTGAAAACTCCAATAACCTCCGATGGAGCGGTTAGGTTAGGTTTTATGACTGATGCCCGGGCTTTAACTACGAAGTCATATCGCCTACTACCAGAGCGATCATTTCGACTCAAAATTTAATATTAGTATGCGGTGGCTAAAGAAAACACTTCTAGGCCTTTTGGTCTTCATAATTGTTTTATTCAATTATCATATTTGACTTTAACCAAATTCTATGTAATATATTTTTAATTTATTATTTATTAAAAATAGTATTCTAACTTGGTTCAGTGGTCAAACTTCCTAACTCCATATTAAGGCAAAAACCAAATACATTCTTACGTAATTATTATCTCATGATTTATTCATTTTGATCAATTTCATTATACTCTCTGTTTCATGTGATATTTGGTTATTTTTATCTATATTAAATTTAGTTATTTTATTTCTATTTGATTACATTTCGATATAAAGTTAATATGTACATTACGATGAGACATTGTTATTTGGAGGATTCATTTAGAGAAACCTCAAGGGTTGCTTTTTGTTCTTTTACGTACATGGCTCAAAATCACCAAGGTGGGAAACTTCAAGTTTGGTTTTATGAAAAAAAATAGTAAATGCTATAATGATGATAACTACTTTATATTGTCACTAAATCTGTGTTTAAACAATAGTTTGATAGGGCAGTGCACATAATTTATTACTTCTTTTGTAATATTGCTTTTAAACAGAGACTTTGCTAAAAACTGTCATTTCGGGAACGTTTTTGGAAAGTTAATAAATTGTCCAAAAATGTATAAAGTTTTTTTTTTTTTTTTTACTTTATCCAATGATTTTTGTAATATAATTCAATATTATCTGAAAAAAGAATAACAATAATGCGTACAAAATATTTTTGAAGCAAAATACATATTAAAACGAAGATTTCTTAGTGTATTTGTGCAAACTATTTAACAAATTTATAAACATCAGTAACATTTATAATTAAATTTACTTTACGTGGAATTAATTATGGTTTCTCAATATAAATAACGTATTTTTTGTATATTGTAGTCATTTTTTGAGGAAAAAAAAATTGAATTGAGAATCCCATATGTTCAGGGGGGAAGTGGAAACTTGATTTATTCTATGAGATAGGAAAGTGCGTTGCCGGTGATACACCGATAAACTTCAAATATGATAAAATTAGAAATAAATACTTTTTTACATTTTTGATAATTATTTATATTTATTTTTATATCTTTGCTTTCAGGTACAACCAGGGAAAGAACAAGTGGTTCTTCGAAAAACTTAGGTTTTAACCGAAGTTGTTCATCTTTTTTTCTTTTTATTAATATAACTTGTAAAAATTGCTGTTTTTTTTTTCTTCTTGATTTCCTTTTTTCCTGTACGAAAAACACGAATTTTTATTTAATATTACATATTTACTTAATATAAAGTTTTATATATAAGAAGTAATGTTTTATTTTTTATTTTCTCATGCCTATAGTATAAGCAAGTATTATTAATCGTGCGAAAATCCGAGATCGAGGTTTCAACGGATTTTCTCGGCCAAAAAAATATATATTAATCAACAGCAGTTAAATAAAACCTAGGATAGTTTTTGAATACAGGTAAATGACTAGAAAGTGTGAAAATAAAAAAAATTAAATAAAATAAGAATTTTTCAAAAATATTCTTTATAATTAAATTATAGTACACTGAGAGGTGGAAAATTAAAGTTCTTTCCGCAGGCGATCGTTGGATGAGAATATAGGTAAGTAATACCATATACATATATATAATTTATTTATAGGTGTCGCCTTTGTGGTTTGCGTTGGATCCTAAGGGGCAAGCGAAGTCCCGAGCAGGCGTAGGGTTAGAGATCATAGGCCTTAGGAACGCAGAGCCTCCAGCATAGTAGAATGAAAATATAATTTTAAGAAAACGGCGAATCACCGGCTATTTATTAAGCCAATTAATCGGCTGGCTGGATGGGGGGGCCTGAGGCGGCTCCGCCGGGGCCTCTGGACTGGAACGGTCCCGGACTTGGAGGGTGTGGACGGCTTTCCTCACATGCACACCCTCGTCCTCAAGTCCCATTAACTTCACGATTAAGCTAAATGCTTCATATACTTGAGTGAGTGGCCCGGCGGTGCCGTTGTCTTTGTCCCCCCGGTCCGGCCTGCCTGTTCGTTGGTTGCCCTTGGTCCTGTGCTTGGCCTTCCCTGGGCCCCGTGGCCCCCTGTGGGATCCGTTCATGTCTGTTCCTGTCATCTGCATCAAGAGTTCGCTGGCTTAGTTAGTGCAAGGAATGTAACAAGATAGGGCGATAATAACCGAAGTAGTTGTTCGCCCAAAATAACCAACCAACAACAACAAATATAATTTTAAGAAAACGGCGAATCACCGGCTATTTATTAAGCCAATTAATCCTTTTGGTTAAAACACAATATTTGACTTACGTAGTGGTTAAGAATCACAAAATTTCATTTCGATATATTCATTACATCGGCAGTTATTGGAGTTTCTGAGTTGAGACCCTTCTCCAGAACCTACCCTTGCTTCCCTTTAGCCGCCATCGCTGAACTTTGACATATTATGTCCTAATTTGGTTTTGACTTCAAATATGAAATAACATGTCAATACACTACATAGTTATTGAGTTAGTTGATTTGAGCCCTTTTCTGCTGGTTCCGCTGAAAATTAATAAGTGTCATGGGGTTTTGAATTGACATGAAATTTTGTTCCGATACATTCATTACAATGACACATACGCGGGTTCATACTACGAGTATATGTACGAAGTCACCTATTTCGTCGCTCTAGTCGGCTATGAGCTACAGTGGGAGTCCTAAATTTTGACTACCCAGGTTTATTACCTTATTACCTACCTAGGGTAGTGGTCTTTAAAAGTACCTGACATCGTACAGGACGGAATCGTGAAGGACGGCTTGCTCAAGGTTTTTTCAGCTCCCAGATAAAATACCTATGGGCCCCAGTTCTTTTTTTTAATTTATTATATTAGCTTTCTACTCTATCGTAACAGATCGTCAGACACTTCACTCAGAAGTAGTGATTTTTTTCGGTATCCGAATCTGGTAAGCAAACTTCATCGTTCTGTAGAATTCATTGGTAAGAAATGATACCATATGGGTTTATATACATTTTTTCGCAATAATCTGAGTATGTTTTATCGAAAAGAAATTTTATATTCGAGTAAAGAAATCCGTGAGGATATTTGATTTTCAGTCAGTCGAATGGAGTTTTTTGAGTAGACATTCCAAAATAGGAACAACTTTCCACTTTAAAATATGAGGCGTGTAGTTCCTAGTACAACAAAGTGAAAAACGTTTCATTAATTTGTTTACAGACCGTAGTATCCTAGATTTAGGACAGTATATAAATAGTATAAGCCGGTGCTATGAAGGGAAAAATAATGAAAATAAGTTATGAGGGCCTGTTTTATTTTTTCTCTCTGTATTAAAGTGTCCGTATCTGGTTTCTGAACATGACAGTTCTTGTAAAGAAAGGGAATTCTACATGTGGATGCTTCAGGTACCTTTTGGTTAAGCAGTATATACAGAACTTAGTTCTTCAAACCAGTATAATAATTAGGTATTTAAATACAACATATGTATAAACTAAATGTGTCCTTATCTAAAAATCTGCGGAGATATGAAACACCTATTGATTTTCATTTACGATAACAATGGAAGAATGCTAAATTAATAACTTCTGCCTCTATTACTTTTTGTCGCAAAGTTAGCCTTCAATATGAAGTAAAATTTGACAAAATCTATTCTTAATGTAACTAAAATATTTTTTACATATTGTATAGCATAAAGTTAAACAGGGGGGGAGGATGGCAAATGGTTCCTAAAGGGCGCCCATGAGCGTGGAAGTTACGTAATCAGCCGAAAATTCGATAATTAGTTTCCATCGGAGTTTCTTATTTTTAACAAATTATTGACCAAGCATTACAAAAAAGGATGATGTATACTGTACGAGTGATTACTGCGTGATAAGAAAATGATGTAAATTATTTAATAATTGCCAAACCGGTTTAACCACAAAATATTTCCGTAAAAATTGTTTCTGTTATTTATCGTTGTTTCCAATTCTACAATTATAAAATTATGTAGTTACTAATAACTCCAACGTTTCAGAACCTTTTCCTATATTTATAATTGAAGAAAAAACAAAATAGAAAACATATGTTTATAAATATTTTCCGAAATTCCATTTTAAAAAAATGCAAATTATTGAGATAAAATAATAATTATCAATAATAGACACAACATGTTTTTTATAACTTCAATGCAATAATGGTAATTTTTAAATTGATATTTCTGAAATAATTACGTGACGTGTGTAGCTAATCTTGTAGGCATTGGCAAGCAGGTTTGTGCCAATGCCATCTACAGAGGTTCTGAGTTCATTAGTCTTATTAATTTGTGCCTAGTGGAAGAAAAGAAGTATGTGTGGTGGAATGTTGTAGTGAATGTTTTGGAGGTTAATTATCGAAATTTAAATTATGTGAATACTTGTTCAAAATGATTATAACACTTGGACTTTATCACATTGAATTGGTACATTATTATTTATTATGAAATATAAACATTATCAAAATGCTCCCGTCATTCAGTAGCCACAATCGTCACTGGACCCTATCAATATTTTATAACCTTGTATAAAAAATGAAGAAGTGGGTTTTGAGACGGACAAATAAACAGAAATTTTGTTTTTCATATAAGTTTTGACGCACATAGAATCAGCGTAAGTTATTTATTTAAACATTGAAGAAAAAGAACAAGAAGGATGGAAACTTCTCCAGGTTATGTTTTAATGAAAAAAGGGAAGAGAGGTGCCGCAGCATTTATTCATTCTGATTGTTCAAATTCTCGTCCAACAAAAAGCCTAGATGATTTGTTAGATATTCTGTTAAATCCAGCCAAAGCTATCGATGAATGGGATACTATTGACTGGTGTAAATGGCTTATGGCTGGTGGAAGAACACCAGACGAATTTTCAAGTATTGGTAAGTTGTATTTATTATTTAGCATGTATTACACCATAGGGTTAGGAACTTGGTAAGCTGTGCCAAGTTTTGATATATTTTGACCTCTCCCCCTCTCTTGGTATCTTCTACTTCCAT
This sequence comes from Aradus depressus, assembly GCA_963662175.1. NCBI lineage: Eukaryota > Metazoa > Arthropoda > Insecta > Hemiptera > Aradidae > Aradus > Aradus depressus. The sequence continues at coordinate 9,855,128 of OY759222.1, forward strand.
TTATTGTTTGTTGTATGAATGTTCTTTATTTTATTTGTTGTACTACATGTTTATTAGTGGAAAATAATTACTTAACGCTCTCTAAATATGTATTGATTTGTCCATTCTCTGTTTTTATTGTATAACCATCGGTGAGTCTCCTATTAATGTCTACAAGGTTACATGTCCATTCATTTTTTTTTTTATTAGTAAAACCTGCGTGTGAGCTAAATGCGGTTTTGCTATTATTTTTATCTTTAGGTATCCATCAATATTTCTACAGAGATTTTTAATTTTTTTTTTTGTATATTGTATGGATATATAATTGCGTTAAAAGAACTTATTTACTTGACTAGCATTCTATATTGCATATATTACATACAATAACGTTCAAAAACATGCATTTTTTATTTTTTCTCTACTAAACACAGTAACTAAACTATTGCATATAATTCTAGTAATAGATCTTTATAGGCCTATTGTCTTACTTCAGTACTTTTAAATTACTTATCTAATGACTTTTCCTGACCATTCTTTCATGAATTGTGTAACCATTCCTTAATTGATGTTTAATAATTGTCTTCGACTATTGTTTTTCAATATGCATTTTTATTACATTACAATTACAGAAATTAAAATTATATCCAAATATAATCTTTTTATTCAAATGTGTTTTGATTGATTGTTATTAAAAGTTGCTTAGAAAGCTAAGGTCTCATGAATTACATGAATTCCAAAAGCTCGGGGCATTGACCTTCATTGCCACTATCACCTGGGAGTATGAGATTTCTACTTTTTCAATAAAAATAAACTTTTTTACAATAATTAATAAATTAAATAATAATTAAATATGTATCAGTTAGTTAACATTTTAATATTAATCTTCAAAAAACTGAAAATAATTACTTATTGTTAACTTTTTATCATTGTTTATTGTTTTCTTTCTTTTTATTTATAAATTTAATTAAAATAAATGTACATTCTTCGATTCAAAATGATAAAAAAAATAAAGTTTTTTTAAAAATCGTATTGCAGTTCGAGAAATAACCCTAAAACCATTTAAACTAAAGGTAATATAAATAGATTGTGATGTCATCAAACAAAATATTTCAAATCCTAATATAAAAATGTCACTTTTTGTTGAACTTGACGTTGCCCATTTTATCCTTGATCCAATTAATTATGTGTCTATTACATTTTTTTTAAATATAGTTTTTAATGATAAAAATGAAATTACATTGCTGGGCAAATTGATATGAGTTATCCAGGTCAGGGTTGAAATGAGTAGTAATGCCAAGGTTTTAATTTGATGCCAATTTTTTTGGATTGGTTTCCTTAAAAAATTTATTTAGTAGTGTTTTAAAAATTATTATTTTAATCATTACACTTAACAATACTATGTTGAATGAAACATTTAGTATTATAATTTGTATGTGCTGTGTACTTGAAGCCTTTATCTGTTCTCTCTTTACATAACAGTGTTGTGTTGTTTTACTTAATTGAATTTATTGGTACTGTCCAATTGTGCATTTTGTTGTCCAATATTTCGATGTCTCATTTGAATTCTTAAATTGTCTTTCAACGAAATTGGATCAGGGTAATTTATCGATCATTTTGTATACTTTCAATTTCCAGCTTGTAATATGTTGCTCTGTCGTGTGTAGTTTGTTTATGTGATTCATTCCCAGGGTTTACCTTGGACTTTTCGTCATTCTGGTAGACGGTTGGGCCCTATGATCCTGAACTCAGTAGGCAATCATGCTAACGTTGTAGTACCGGCGATTGAACTAACGAATGTGAAAATAATGCATTTTTCATTTTCGCTACCTTATTGTTGCCCCTGACGTGACAACTGGTGGCGAATCGTCGAATTTGTATACCATATAGGACCCGGAAATATAAACATTATCTATAAATACTTATCGTGTGTTTGTCCGTCACAAAACACTATAGAATGTATGTGTCGACATGAAATTTTATATTTAAATTCAAAACCCCATAAGTACTACACTTATTAATTTTCATCGAAATCGACCGAAGGAACGGAGAGGATCAGAGGGTCTGAGCTTAAAAACTCAAATAACTGCAAGTGTAGTGAAATTATCGACACAAAGATTGTGAAGTCTCTATGTAAGTCGACTATTGTTTTGTAGCCCAAATGGTCGAATGGTTTTAGAGGGAGAGAGAACACATACTTAGTTGATTAATTCGTGCTAGGAAAATATATTGCCGGTTCCATCCACCACTTTTTTAAAATGATTACTTAAAGTGTGTATGTTCAATTAACTGAGGTTAATGACCATAGATCGGCATATATCGGATGGCTTAACGAACTATGCATATTTTCTGGAATTCGGGTACGTCTGGACTCTGCAAGGGTACTGTCTGACCATTGGATGTCCCAGATACTATCAGATCATGGAGATTTCAACTCCAAGCTAGTCTTCTTTAAAAGTAGTCGAGACTGCAGAGCGTGTGGTTCTCGAATATCCGATGTACGGGCCTGGGTTGGAGTTGATACGCGGGACAGGATCGTACTTACGGCAGCTGTTGATGAAAACCGGCTACCCAGTGTTCAGCCGATTTGTCGCCTCCTGGTGGAGAAAGAAGAAAGCATTATGACCCTGCGCCGGGGACGACTGCTAGCTCGTACAACCAGCGAGCGGCCTCCTTTTATCCCAAGCTCTCACGGCGCGCTAAAGAAATTAAGGTGGGCTGGGAGTGACCGCAGATGGTCGGCGGCAGTCGTACCTAGCCGACCATCGAATTATCAAATTTTTTGCTTTCATGATAATAAACTTTTTAGAAAGAGATCGGGGTGTTTTAGGCACTTTTTCATTCTAAATAAATGAATATTACGAAGTATAAGGCATGTTATACAATCGCTCAGAAATTCGATGTTGCGTTTTCCCAGAATTTTTTATTTTCCAACCCTCTGATTTCAAAAAAATGAGAAAAACAAATTTCTTGCCTGTCTCTAATATACTCCAATAATTTCTGCGAAGCTTTCCACACTGAATGTGCCTTCTAGAGTGGTTCATTTCATCAGGCAGTTACTTATTACCCGGTAAAAGAATGGGAAGGGGTAAGCAGGTGCAGGGATCAGCTTATCAAAGAGCATCTCATCGCTATATAATTCATTGCTGATCAAACCTTCACCTCATATATTGTTGACACTAATCGATCAAAACCATAAATTAATTATAATAAAAAAAACGATATGAATGTTTTGACCAGTTTAAAAATTTGGGTGATTTTGATCGATCAATACTAACAATATGTGAGGAGATGGTTTAATTATTCAATGAATTATGTAAAGATGAGATCCTCTTTGATAAGCAATATCTGCTTACTCTATCTCCTTTTACAGATGGATTCTTGCGGACAGATTGGAACCCTGAAGAAGGCATAGTGCAGAAATTCTTGTTCTTCTAGTTTGTTCTTATAAACCCCCCCCCCCCCCCCCCCCCCCCCCCCCCCTTCTCCGAGGCCCTTAGATTTTTACTTTCCCAACTATTCGAAGTATTGGGGAAGTTATATAAAAGGTAAAAAATCTGCGGTGTTTTAAACGGAATTTCATGTTTTGCGACCTCTAACTTCCAAATATGAATAAAAAAATGTCGTGTGTTTCTGTACAACACGATAACTCCTGATAAATGAATGTATCGTCACGAAATTCGATATGTGTGATCAAAACCCTACAAGGACACCACCTATTGATTTTCAGTCAAATCGACCAAAGGGGAGAGGGGCGATTAGGGGAGAGGCTTAACTCAAAAACTCTAAATGCCGATAGAATGAATGTATTGACACAAAATAATTTCCTATGTAAATTCAAAAAATTTCATTTAAAGTCGAAACCGGATGAGAAAATAACCTGTATAAGCGATATAGAATGGAAGGGGGGGGGGGGCTCAATTCAAAAAGTCTATTAATTGTACTGCCATTGTAATGAATTTATCGACACAAAATTTAGTATGAGGTTTTAGGAGCCTCTATGTAAGTCAACTATTGAATATTAGACCAAACGGTCGACTGGTTTTGGAGGGGGAGCAAAAAGTTAATTGATTAATTCGTTCTGGGGAAGTACATTGCTGGTGAATCACTGAATTCCTTTTTATCTGGTGAAAAAATCTTGAGCATGCCGTTCTTCGAACGGAACGTTAAGCGATGGTCCCGAGCCTGTGCGATGACAGGTATTCGTTAAAGACCCCCACCCCCAGGTGAATAGAACTAGCTAGGCAACATTTATAACTCTCACAGTTGAGTCGGGCTCATGTCCACCAGAGTGACGCAAGAGCGCTCTAGTAGTAAGCGATATGACCTTGTAGTTAAAGCCCGGTCATGAGTCACAGTAACTATTATGTTGGTATGACTTATGGCCGACAAGAATCATAATTCTTTCCTCCATGCGTCTCTTCTCCAGGTCCCAATGAACTAGTTATTATAAATGCACCGGGACCTGGCCATATCAAGGTGAGTGCAATGATGAATGCACCGGGTCCAGATGCAACATAACCTGCTCCCAAGGGCTCTCCTAAAATGGGTCACCTCCCAACTAAGGCCGAATTATGTTAAACATTTTTTATATGTTATTTGTTCTTGATTTTATTTAACATGAACACATCTGTCTTATTGATATGTACGATATGTTTACGTCAGTTCTGAAAGCCCTGATTTAATTTTACCACTAGATAATAATTATATAGTCTATATTTTTTTTGTCTGGGAGGTAAAAAAGCCATGAGCACCCCGTCATTTGGATGTAATGTTAAGCGATGTTTCCCAGCTTATACTTTGTTAGGTACTCGTTAAAGATCCTTACCCTAGGTGAATACAAATTTAGGATTTTACAACATAACATTTTGGACTACCGTAGTAGAGTCGGGCTCATGTCCACCAGAGCTCTCTGGTATGCGATATGACCTCGTAGTTAAAGCCCGGGCAGGAATCACAATAATCAACTATACATGTTCAAAATGTGATTGTGTTGATATATGTTGGTTCAATAGTTTCCTTGACACCGGGGAGGGGATACTGAATTCTAAAAACACTGAATCCTAGCACTGTTTTGGAGGGGGCGTGAAATGTTTTTATGGGCTAGCTTTTCACAGGCAGCCACCCTGTTCCTCTCGCCCATGATTAGCTGATCAGATGATGACAACACTCCACTATTATGTTATCAAATCAGATTACCACTTCCTATGAAGATGTTAATAGCAGCTTCTTATCAAGATTTACTCTTTAATAGTGCATTTATTAAAATACAAATACAATGGCTAATTAAATATCAAAAAAACCATTAGTTAATTTAATTGTGTTCAAATTGTTTAAAATATTTTGCGACAATTTATTAATTGTGTTTTATTATTAGAGGTCAGTTCGTGATAGGTTAGATTAGGAACAAAATACAAATTATTTGAATGAATTATTAAACTGATTTTTTTTTATTGATCATTGTTTTGTTTGCTTGATAAATTTCCGGACCAGGTATATCGCCTACTACCGGATGGCTTTTCGCCACTTTGATAGACATAAGCCCGAGTCTACTTTGGGAGTACTAAATTTTTTCTACACTGATTTAGTTTGATTTTGGGATTTAAACGACTGACAACGCATAGGCTCGGTATCGTTTAATGTTCTATACGAAGGACGGGGTTCTCAAGATTTTTCTTTACCAGCAAGGTAAAAAAAAAAAAAAAAAAAAAAAAAAAATCTTAGGTCCTCGGCTGGTTTTGGAACTCGCGATCTAAGCAAACAGGCTACTTTGTCCGACTGGTGCCTCATTTTTTAAATACATATATTTTTGTACATGTTTCTGTGTATTCTGGTAAGCACGCGGATACCTGTTTTTACCAACCATCTAAACTATTGGTAGACGGCAAAATTGTAATTCATAATAGAAAACATGCATAAATCGCTTTATTGGCAAGTGCCAGCCTAACAACGTTGGAAAGTAATGTAAAGCACCGCTTTTCTGTACCGCTGTGCTACTGGCACTCTTCTGTCTGATGACAGAATTAACTTTTCTCGTCAGATTTCGAGTTCTGACATTATGTTAGGGTATTTATTAATATTTTCACTGTTTTTTTTTTCTGTACTAATTTTTGTAAATGATTTATTTTTTCTATTTTATTTTTCCTGTGTTCCCTCATATGATATATCGTCGGCTGACAAGCAAAAGTGACTAACTCCAATTTTACGGATTTTTTATTTTTTGTTGCAAAATCATCTAATAGTAATATAGAGCACATTAAAATGAGTAGAACATGCAAGTTATGCCCAAAAAGTATTTAAAAATAGCAAAATAATGATCTCTAAATTTTGCCAGCAGAAACCTTCTTAATGTTCCGGGTGGCAAAAGTGCTGCATAAAATGTCGTGCTTGGCGCTTAGTAGCATTATTATTTTCTTATTTATAAATATCGGCCCCGAAAAGAATCAATCATTACTTCATGCAACTATCGGCTCTGTTTTATTTCTCTTCCTTTTGTAGAATATGTTTTGTTGAGTCGATTTCTATATTTAAACACCTAGTCAAAACTGATGTATTATAGATACTGATGATGGGAGTGCTTCCCGAAACATTTGTAATTGCTATTTTTTTCAGAAGGCAAAAAATAAATGGGAGAAGTTATGCTGTAAAATATATTATATATGAATTAAGCGTAAATAAGCACTCATGAAAACCCCTCAAATATACAAAATCTTTAAATTAGTCGGCCCATTAGTAATTGAATCAGGATTTATGTATCTTTATTTGTTAATGTTTACAATATTCTGTATCTACGCAATTTTGACTCAATTTAGTTTCTAGTAAAGTTTACAATTTGCTTGACTACAATAAAACAGTTAACGAAAATTGATACTCAGTGTTAGATTTTTTATGGGGTTATTGCGCCAGATATTTTTTAAATGTTATTTTGTTTTATGGGAGCGTATTTATAAAGTGGTGTCTGTGTGCCAACTTCTTTTCTTTTGTTTTTACTTTCGTATCCTTCGTTAGAGAAAGTATTGTAATTGTCAAAAATGACTATTTCATGAAATATTTAGACCTTCATTTGATGGCTAGAATATGAAAATACAAAAATCTCGATGATGTCTGCCCGTTCAGTTGTACGTAAAACTAAAATCCGATCGGATTTTGATGAAATATATATATATATTATTATGTATGTTTGTGTTTTATAGACTCTTAAACTTCGATCCGATTTTGTTCTTATGTTCAGCAATTATGTTCGTCGAGTCACCGAGAAGGTTTAGAACATAGTTTTATCCCACCCTTACTCCACCCACCCCCGAATTTCAAGCATTCGCTTATGGAACAAATATCATTGAAAGAATTGGCATAACATGTTTTGTATTAGATTATATAGAGAACGGAAAATGTTTAAGACTTCTTTCTATCCTACCCTTACCCCACCCACCCCCGCATTTGGTGCATTCGCTTATGGAACAAAAATCATTGCATGAATTGGCATAAAACCTTTTATATTGGATTCTAGAGAGCACCGGAAATTTTTCGGACTTCTTTCTACCCTAACCTTGCCTTACCCCAATACCCATCCCCGCATTTTGTCAATTCAATCATTGCAAGAATTGGCATACAATGTTCAGTATTGGATTCTATGGAGCACTGAAAATGTTTGAGACTTCTTTCTACCCTACCCTTACCCTCACATGGACATTGCAATGCATGGCGGGTTTAGCTAGTTTACAAATAATTTTTAGTCTGGCGTCCTATTGGGCCTAGCGTAGTTTCAATTTGATCCGAGTAGTACAAGCTTAGATTTTTTGTATATATTCAATTTATTTTCACTTTGTGTACTAATTCCTCGAGAACTAGTTTATTGATTTTAACATCTTTGTACTCAAATTGTTCATTACGAAATTTTGAACATTTTAAGATCTTAAAATGGCCATAATCACACATTTTAAGATACATAAATATCCTCGCCGTCAGATATTTGTTAGACCCCCTACCCTATGTGAATAAACATGGGTTGGCAAAATTTAGGACTTCCCACAGAAGAGTTGGACTCGTGTCGCTCTGGTAGTAGGGGATATAACCTCGTAGTTGAAAGCCCGGGCATGAGTCATAATAACTAATTAACATTAAGATCAAATAACCAAACCTTGTTAATGGGAAAATAACTGTTATTCTCACAACTGATTTTTAAATTCAAGTTACTACATTGTATGGTTAATTTACAGATCTTTAGTTATTCACATTAATATTTATTGTAATGTTAGGATTCGTAAGTTCGTAACATTCTTACTATATGACAGTTGACGCATCTTTTGTAGATTTTGTGTTTTCTTTTAGTTGACTGAAATTGATGATAGATAAACGGTTTGTTTTCAAAATTCGGCGTTAAAGGAGGAAATATGAGGGCGAAAGTGCTCCCTCTAACTCGATTGTGGTCAAAGTGTGAAAAAAAAATTTCATAATTTTTTTTTTTGAAATTTTTGAGTATAATGGTTTCATATTAAATCGATTTTGCTGGGAGAATGATAAATTATTTTTATCATAAATTCTTTTTCCGCGTTTGAATGCACACCGTCTAAGGAAGCTTTCAATGTGTCCTTGTAATATCACAGGGCTATCTTAGATTTTAATATTATTATTTTGTGGTAGTTGGCTTTCGAGGTAAAATGGATAAATAAAATATAATTGTCCAATAAATAAGTACACAAAAAATTAACAATTAATAATTTCATGGGAACAGATATGTTATTCCTGTTCCTCATCTGGGGCACAACTCATTCGAGTCATCACGAAAGCCGGCTAGCACGTAATAATAGCATTTGTGAGAGGTCAGACTACGATTTTATTTTGTAACCTGTGAAATAATATTTTTTCACTATATCAGCCATCTTCACGTTATTTTCTTCCTCGTAATATTTTTAAGATTACCCCAGCATTTTTTGTTATTTATTTCAGTTAGTTATGACTCATGTCCGGGCTTTAACTACAAGGTCATATCGCCTACTACTAGAGCGCTCTTTCGTCACTCTGGTGGGCCTGAGCCCGACTCTACTATGGGAGTCCTAAATTTTGCCTACCTTACATTTCTTATTCACCTTGAGTAGGGGTCTTTAACGAGTACCTGACATCGAACAGGTTCAGGACCATCTCTTAACGTCCCATCCGAAGGATGGCGTTCTTAAGTTTATTTTACCTCTCAGATGAAATAAGCTAAGGGTCTCGGCTGGGTTACGAACCCACTATCTTTAGCTCAGTAAGCAAGCACTCATACCACTGATCTACCAGCGCCCTCGTTATTTATTTCATCTTAAGTATATCTTCACTTTTAAATTTTATTTAAAATTGTATTTCAAGATTTTTGTAGTATATATTAATTTAATGTTGTATTTGTGTGTGCAGTCCGTCGGTACGACAATGCTACAACTTGCGGCCTGGTGTGGACTGCCAACTTTGTCGCATATCGCTGTCGCACCTGTGGGATCTCCCCTTGTATGTCCTTGTGCTCCGACTGCTTCCAAAGAGGCGATCATGATGGACACGACTTCAATATGTTCCGATCCCAGGCGGGTGGCGCCTGCGATTGTGGTGACACCTCCGTCATGAAGGAGACTGGGTAAGCTAGTTTGAAAATTTTACATTCCAATAATTATATAAACCTAGCTAATTCGGACCAAAAGTATGTATGAGAAAAAGGCGGCGTTAGTTCGAAGTTTTTTAAGCTAGATGTCTACTATAAGAAATAAAAAAAGAGATTTGTTTAAATAATTGTTTTTATTATATTGTTTATAATGCAGTAAACGTTTTAATGATATCGCTTTTAGGTTTCCTTACCAAAAATGGTAAAAACCATTTAACATACAAAGCTAAAATTTGACATGTAGGTCAGATATAAACTCAATAATATTTTTGAAAAAAAAAGAAGAAAAATGTTGTATATTAGACTTTCTATGTTAAAGCCTCCCTTCCTTTTGGTCGATTTGGCTGAAAACAAGTGGGAATCATAAAGAGGACTCAATTCAAAAACTCTAATAACTGCCGATGTAATGAAAGTATCGACATGAAATTTCATATTTAAAGTTAAAACCCAATGAGGACATAACCTGTCAAATTTCAGTGATATCGGCTGAAGGGAAGGGGGGTTTAGGAAAGGGGCGCAATTCAAAAATCCTAATAACTACTAATGTAAACACAAGATTTAGTATAATGATTTAAGGCCCCTTTGTAATTCAACTGTTATTATTTAGCGCAAACGGTCGACAAGTTAGGAGGAGCGAAAAGTCAATTGATTAATTCGTGGATTTTATCAATAATTAATTAATTAAGCATTGTAATAACTGATAATAATTTCTATTGTGATAAATAATTATTTTCAAATAATTTTTAACGTTAAAACGTATTTTAGCAGAGGTTTGTTGAGAAATAGCAATAATTTTAGTTTTTAGCGTCACGCTTTATCGCGTACTCTTAAAAAAAAGTGCTATTAACGAAGCTCATTGGGTGTCGCTAGATCCCGCTGGGATTTCCTTCCACTTACCTACGAATATAAGCAAAAGCTGGCTTTCAACGCTTAAGTAGCTCATGAGTATCTGGCTGATTAGGAAAGACGTTGATGCGGTATTTAACTCCATCTCTAATCTTTACCCACCTACATAGTCATATAAACAAACTAAGTGTACTTTTCCAACTGGGGCTAGCAGGAAAAAAATAATACTGATTTATTTTTAAAAAAAAATATATATATATCATTTCCCTTCTGAGATGTAATAGATTTGATATCAAGGGTAAGTCAATTGAATGTTGATGTTTTGGTCCCCATAGCCTTCATATTGGATACAAGAATTCGAAAAAAATATATATATAATAAATATTTTCGCAAATATTCGCAGCTTTCATACGATGTGATACGGGAATATTCTTAGGAGGAGGGAACATTGTAATTGTTCTTATTTCTGGATATGTAATTCGTACTTTTGGATGTGTATTTCGTACTTCTGGATATTTTAGAAAACAAAAACCAAAAAAAGCGCAACTTTCTCCTTCAAATATTTCTGTCTCTAATGAGACGGATTGACAAACACACTTACCGCTCCTTAAAATGTTTTGTTTTCGGTTTTCATTCATTGAGTCAGTGTTCAATGCTTGGAGTAGAACCAAATTGTGGGTAGACACACTAAAATTGGTCTTTAATAATAAATTTATTTCTGTTAAACCAACACATGGTAATAGGATACGTCAAAAGAATTTATACATTAGGATAGCTTATAAATTAGATTTATAACTACTTGAGTCTAACACAACTATGATTAGTAGTAATAACAAAACTATAAAAAAAAAGTAAAATGAAATTAATAAAAACTGAAAAAATAAATACTTAAAAATATATGAGTATATAAAAAAAAATTAATTCAAGATACGTTTATAATATGTAAACACATTTTTCAATTTAATAAAAATTAAAATAACTATTTTTCAAAAAAAACTCTTTGGAAGTGGGTATATATTTTAAGTGTCAATTGAGTTATTCTATTTCCTTTAAACATTGATTGTGTGATTTCGCACAATTTCAGATCTGAAATTTATCTGATAAAATTAACATACCAATGGAAAATATATTTTTTACTATGCATGACTTTTTCATGTAACATTATTATTAATTGTTTCCAATATAGATGCTATGATATTGATATTTTTGCAGTTTCTGTGATCGACACGGTCCCATGTCTCAGGTCAACAAGCAGACAGCCCCACATGATCTGATGTGTGTCACTGAAGCTGTTATGCCCAGAATTATACTGAGGTTAATACAACATCTCAGAGAGAACAGGTATTTATTATTCTTATTTTTTTCAAACTTCACCAACTATTACGAAGTATATTTCATGTTTTCCTGCCCGACCCTCTGATTCAAAAATAAAAAAGCAAAGTCTGTGTTTCTCAACTCATAAGTCCCAATAACTGCCGATGTAATGAATGAATCTACATAAAATTTTATATTTAAATTCAAAACACTGTAAGGATGGCAGCTATTAATTTTCCGTAAAATCGGTAATGAATATCGATAATTTGTATCGATACAAAATTCAATATGAGAAGTGAGAAGCCACAATGTAAGTCACGTTGGGGAAATATATAGCTGGTGATTTACCGACTGGTTCATGCTTTAAAATGTCTTTTGGTTTAAAACTTTTTATTATTTTTAATTTGACCAACATTTAGAATATTTTATTTATTCTTTATTAGCTCCTCATGTTTTTGAAGATATATTCCAAATATTGATCGTGGTGAAGAAAGTGTTTCCAAGTTCCTGACAGAACATCGGACCCTTCTTGTCCATATATAGGGTTTCGCAACTTTATGCGATCAGCGGGATATTTCTTTAAAAATATGCGAGTTACAAAAATTTTTGTAATGATCTCTTTTTTAACAAGGATTCCATATTTGCTATCAACATTTTGCTTCCTCACATTCTCAAAGAATACAGGAAGCTTTCTGAGAAATTTTCATGTGTAGATAAGTTCGAGAAAACTACTAACCAATAAATTTAACATATCAAATAAAAACTAACCCGACCGAGGCCCTTAGTTTATTTTATATGGGAGGTAAAATAAACTTGAGCATGCCGTCCTTCGGATGGGACGTTAAGCGATGCTCCCGAGCCTGCACGATGTCAGGTACTCGTTAAAGAACCCTGCCCTAGGTGAATAAAAATTTAGAGTATGCAAAATTTAGGACTCCCACAGTAGAGTCGGGCTCATGTCCACCAGACTGACGAAAGAGCGCTATGGTAGTAGGCGATATGACCTAGTTAAAGCCCGGACATGAGTCATAAAGCCTAACGTAACCTCTAATAAATACTCAGATAATTAACATTTTCAAATTCATTATTTATAAGTCATACCTTGTATCATTAACAAAACAACAATAGAAGAACGATTACGCCATTCTGCGTTCGAAATTGCTAATTTTCTTATTTTTTTGTTACAAAATTATTTAATTGTCTGATTTTGAAGAAATAAAAAAAAGACAGAAATGCTGTTCTAAATGTTTATCATAGTTTTTTAATTTATAATTTTTTTTATTGTAAGCCTGGCCTTTTTATATTTTATATTAATTATAAATTCAATTGATTGAAATAGAGTAGGATTATATTTTTTACTTCCTCAGCTATACGAAGTATATGGGAAGTTATGTAATTGGTCAAAAATTCGATGCGGAATTTTCAACGAAATTTTAGGTTTTTCGATTCCAAATATTTAAAAAAATGCCTGTGTGTGTGTCTGTGAACACGATAACTCCCCCGATAGAATAAATGTATAATGTGAATCCAGAACCCTCTCTAACGACGACCCTTATTGTTTTTCAGCCAATTCTACCCTAGGGAAGGGGGGATTAGGGGTAGGTTTAACATAGGAACTCTAATAACTACCAATAGAATGTATGTATCGATTCAAAATTTTATATGTGGGATCAAAATCCCATAAGAACAACACCTATCAATTTTCAGCTAAATCGGCCAAAGGGGAAGGGGGATTAGAGAAGAGGCTTTAATCAAAAACTCTAATAACTGTCGTTGTAATGAATATATCGGCAAAAAATTTCATATGTGAATTCAAGGACGACAATGTTTAATTTTTAGCGGAATCGGCAGAAGTGAAAGGGGATCAGAGGGGGCTCAACTGAAAACCCCAATAACTGCCGATTTAATGAATTTATCAGCATGAAATTTCATATTTAAAGTCAAAACCTAATGAGGACATAGCCTGTCAAATTTCAGCGATATCGACAGAAGGGAAGGGGGGGTTTAGGAAAGGGGCTCAATTCAAAAACCCCAATAACAACTAATGTAAACACGAAATTTATTATAATGATTTAGGAGCCTTTGTCAACTGTTGAATATTAGCGCCAACGGTCGACTGATTGGGAGGAGGATTCACCGACTTTACATTTTTTTAAAAATGTATGTTATGTTGTTTTAATAGAAAAATATCTAGCGTTTCGAAGCGTTACATTTATCATTCTCTACTTTCTTGACCGCATCTCAGAAATAGATAATAATAAAATTAAGAGTAATGGCTTAACCTAGTTTTCTATGAGTATAAAGGAGTATTTTAAATTTTATAAAAATTATTTCCAACAAAAGTGTTAATACCACTTATTCATAATCAACTATAGTGGTTTTAATTTAAGTTGGCAGTATTGGCTATTAGTGAAGATGATGTTAGGAATCTGAAATTCTTCCTGCGATTCCACAAAGTACAAGGAGTTGTATGAGAATTATGAAGTAGAGGTAGAGGTATGGTGAAGGTTGGCTAACCTGTCTACTCAAATTGCCAGTTATTGTTTTTCTTAATATATTTAATAAGCTTTAATAATTTAATATGTGTATTGTTTATTTGTCCAGTAAATCATCAGTGAACGATGCTCACTTGGTGGCCATCCAAGATGCAGATGTGTTCCTGTCGATGCTTCACGACCTGAGTGCCATGGGCATGGCCATGAGGAAGGTCATGACCAGCGCCCTTACCAACCCACAGGCATGTAGTTTTGTACTTATGTTTAGTCTTAAATGCACCATGATTGGCGTAAAGGGAAAATGTCTGCGCAGTCGTCAGGGGGCTAAATTGAGAGTAAATGTTCAGTCTGGGAAATAGATTTAACCATTCCGTATCCATAAGTGGAGAATGGTAGTAATTTAGGTCAAAATTGCATTTTAGAGAAATTTTCAAACTAAAAACCTAATAAGAAACATTTGAAGTTTACTATTAAATCGCAGACATTTTTTACTATACATTATTTAGATGATAATGAATTTATGAGATAATAAAAATGGAAAGAGCAGAAAATCATTCAAGTTTTTGAAACTAAAGCAGATGTTTATACAGTATCGCGTCACTCACACATTTTCTTTTTTACATTACATTTTTCTTTTTAATTAGGTTTTTCAGTTTTTTTTTGGAATAAATTAACCGGAAAAATTTGTAATTCTTTCGTTTCAATTGTCCTGACCAATATTTTTCCTAATTTAATCCTGACCGGTACAAGTCTGGCCTTGAAAGAAGCAACTTTTCAGATGCATCTTTATCATATACGCCTGAAACAAAAGTAACATTAAATTTAGTAAGTACAATATAAAAATGTGGGTACATAGAACAATAACGCCTTGAACAAAAAAAATATAAAATAAATATATATGGAGTTAGTTATTGTGATGACCTCTGGAGTGCAAAAACCATGTTTTTTACTTTTCCAGCTATACGAAGTATGAGGGAAGTTATGTAATCGATCTGATATTCAATGTTGAGTTTTCACCGGACTTTTCCAACCCCCTGATTGGAGGGAAGGCTCAAGCCAAAAACCTTAATTACTGCCCATTTAATGAAAGTATCAACTTGAAATTTTATATTTAAATTCGGCCGAAGGGAAGGGGGAGAGGACTCAACTCAAAAACTACAATAACAGCTGATGTAATAAATGTATCGACTCAAAATTTATAAGGATTTGGAAGACCATATGTAAGTCAACTATTGATAACTAGCCCGAAAGGTAGATTAGTTTCAGAGGCCAAAACTTACTTGATTAATTCGTGCTGGGGAAGTATTTTGGGGGTGTTTTTTTTTTTTGTAAAACTTCTGTTTATCTTTGTCTGTCAACATGATTTGGATCGAAACCAAATTTTGGTAGTATGTTTGAGAGAGCCCTATTGTTTTTTTGGGGAAAATCGGGAATAATGTATGCTTGCTCCAGGTCTAGTCTGGTCTCTTCGGTAATGTACCTCAGCAGTACAGCCACTACCATGTCATGTCATTCTAGTAATATTCTAATTGTTATTGTCTGATTTGCAGATCTACAAACAACTAACTGACTATACTATGTACCCTGAGGGTTCCGAAACTGCCGTTTATATGGAAGAGAGTCATCGGGTGTACGAAGAGGCTGTGAAATCACTTCCTAATCCTGAACCATTGACGGAATTTCAAGGTAGGTTTTCTTCTTTAGTTATAGATAATTTTAGTAAAAATACGGCGACATATCTAAAAAATAGATGATGAAATGTGGAAGAATAACATACGACAGTATTTGCTCTTCAATTAATTTTTTTATTTTGGCGTGCGCAAATTTTTACTTAGCTTCTCTCAGAATTAGTGGTCGTGACTTCTATTTTCATACTCATGTTTTTTATCTGTTTTATACTTTCATGTTCTGAAGAAACAAAATTTGTACTAACCATAGAATGTAAAGAATAGTGATTTTCTTCGTGGCTGTGCTTGTGTATCTGCAGAATTTTCTTTCTTTCGCCATAACTTCTGCAAAAATGCATCGATTTTAATTTTTTTGGCTTTAATATTTGTTTCGTCGAGGATCTCAGATCTATTGATTTCGACACCAAACGGATCAATAGTTATTGAACTATATTCAATTTTGTCCACATCTTTTCTTTTATGACTAATGTATAAAAGCATCGGTTTTAATGTTTCTTCGTACAATATATTTCTTTTAGTGAGGACTCAATGCCTATTACTTTTGATTCCATGATATGCAGTGGTTTTTTGCATATATTCTAAACTACTTCTTTCGTTTATGACATTTGTTTTTTCTTAGATTTTAAATTCGATTAAAATATTCAATATATTATGATGGGGTCAAAAAACCATGTTCAGATGAAGTCAAATCAAATAGTTTTCCGCATGCCGGCTCTGAGTGTCTCTATCTGCGTAGAATTTCTTTCGTTCATGCAAAATTCCTTTTCGTTACAGTGTGGACTCAAGGCCTATTGATTTCGGTGCCAATCGGGTTAGCTGCTTTGGAAATAGGCACAATTTTGTACCTATAACGGTATATTATGTCTCGGGTATGAGTTTTCTGGAAAATTTCACTAAGATTTGTCGTATTAAATTGATTTACTTATTACTTTGAAAATTGATTTTGGGTGGTTCTCCATAGCGGTATTTGTAAGTTAGTTTTTGGCAGTTGAAGGACAAGGTTATGTCTTTCACCCATCATCGAATCAAAATAGTTTAAATACCTGTCAGGGCAAGAGACATTACAACAATGAATCCTATTGGATGCCAGGAGAATGAACGCTGTTTTTGCTTATCCTAGTCCCATAGCTCCCAACCTCAACTTAACATTTTCACTAGCGTTGAAAAAAACTGAGTACACGAATTTTACTTCGCAGGATTCTACTTAATTTAATTATAATTAGGAAGTCAAAACAACAACTAAATTAAAGATTTATGGAATGCACACAGGATTTTATTTATAAGTTTGGATGGAACAGTCAGTTTGGCTAAATATATGTTCCATTGTTTCACATTTGGGCATCTCATTTTAGGCATGATTTGCATAGTGTTTATTTCTTGTCACATTTTTTGAACTCCATGTATGAGTGACATCAGAAAATTTATCTGATCGAATAGCTCTGACTAGCAGAAGTCACATTAAACAGGTTGCAACAGATTAGTAACGTTGTCTGCCCGGTTTAGTAACTTTAAGTTACATTATCTTAGAAATAATTTGAAATTTTCAATGATTTTGTGAATGGTGGTTTGTGATTTACCCGCTCCATTCCCCCCTCAACATAAATGGAAATTTCTAATGCCTCACGCTCTCTCTAAGAGCTTAAAAATGATGTTCTACTCTAAGTTCAGCCAAAACCTCGAAACTAATTTTAGCAGCGCCTTCCTCCCCTCCCAACAGTATAAACAAATATCCATGTGATAAAACGTTAGACATTTGATTTGCTTTATTACTTATAAGGATGTTACGTATTAAGTTTCATCGAAAATGGTTGAGTGGTTCGTGCGCCAACTTACGAGGTCTGTCCCTAAAGTAATGGTAGTGATTTTCTGAAACATATATTCATTCAAATATTTACAATTCAATATTATCACCTTCAAAGTAACATCCTTTGGAAATAATACACCGGTTCCAACGGTTTTTGCATTAATCGTAGCAGTGTTGGAAGTTGCTTCAGAAATGTTGTTAACCTCGTCACAGCATTTATGCATCTTGGAAATGGTTCAAAAATGTTTTCCCTTGAGGTTGGATTTTAGCTTGGGGAACAAAAAATAATCACAGGGAGCCAGTTAGGGGGCTGCGGAAGCGTTGGAATGTTTTTTTTTAGGCCTTTTCACTGCAGTTCTTGGGGACACGTTTTGTACACATCTTCTGTAACATGGATTCAGTGGATGACAGACTTCGGTAACCCCACTTCTTCTGCAATCATCCTGGTGTTCAGTCGCCTGTCTGTGTTCAGAACAGCTTTGACACGGACAACGCTTTGGTCAGATCTTGAGGTTAAAGGGCGCCCAGATCGTTCTTCATTTTCCACACTTTCTCTTTCATATTTTGAAGGCCTTGAACCACCTAAACATTTGTGCCTGCGACAGAGTATCTTGTTGGTAAGCTGCCCTCACCATTTCAGCTGTTTCCGGACCAGATTTACTAAGCTTCACGCAAATTTTGATGACATAACGTTGTTCGACTGTGCGCTGCATTCTGCCTCATGATGAGCCTGCAGAACACAATGACAATTCTTAAAACACCTGCTCCGCTCAACGACCGGAATTAGACTGACAATGGTATTAATGGTAGGAACCTTTACATGAGGTCCCCCCCGCAGCGGTCCCTCTCCTCGAACCTTACCCGGGAGCTAAAAATCACTCTCATTACTTTAGGGACAGACCTTGTTTAACAAGAATATGGACAAACCAAACTGATACAGATTTATGT
Organism: Aradus depressus; assembly: GCA_963662175.1. Lineage (NCBI taxonomy): Eukaryota > Metazoa > Arthropoda > Insecta > Hemiptera > Aradidae > Aradus > Aradus depressus. The sequence goes on from OY759222.1 coordinate 9,873,827, forward strand.
ATAGTGATAAAAACTCATATTGAAGGCTATCTGTTATAGTTAGGTAAATGCTGTCTAGGACTTTTTTTATAGAACATTTTATTGGTAACAATTCCTCCATATTGATATATCTTCAACGGTTTAGGCAGCGTATGCATTAAATGGCGCCAGGATATCCGTTTCTCCTCCGACTTACTTCACTTTTACCATCATTCGCAGCTCCTTTTTGAACTATCCAAATTGGTTAAGTCGTTTTCGATACGCAAACACAAACTTTCTCTATATATTAGTATCGATAATCTTGATTAATGTATGCTATTTTTAATCGTATATTTAATATTATTTAACTGTTTTTGAAGTATTTATTTAATAATGAAATAACCAACCCTTCTAACATGTTTTCTCCTATTCGCTGACTGAAATGATTTTCAATTTTTTTATCATTGCTTGTCCTTTCCTGTAAGCTTACTAACACAGGTGATCCAGCAATGCCTGGATGTAACATTGCTTTATATTACTTTACCTGAAGCTGATTACGTGCGATGCCTTGACATAATTAAAAGTTTATTCTCTCCCCCGTTAGAGAAATAACCCTTTGATATAATTTGTCACACGTGGTTGTTAACACAGAATACCTACCCCCATTCTTTCAGCAACCTCTCCCTTCCCAATTGAACTGTATCTTATAATCAAGTTTGAGTTTTTCCTTGAGATAATCCTTAATCTTCATGAACGTGAATATTACTTGAACCGTTTTCGCAAGTTGATTGATTGAGCCCTCTATTTACAAAAATGAATTATTCAATATGTACTATATTTTTGACCTAGTTTGTTAACTGTATTTTTCAGATATTGCTGCGCTGCAGGTTGTACTTGTACATAGGACATTTTTAGAAGAGCTTGTTTTCTGGACAGTCAAGTTTGAATTTCCTCAAAAAGTTGTCTGTCTGTTGCTCAACATGCTACCTGATCCTGATTATAAGGTTTGTAATATCGTCATTCCAATGCCAAAAACCACGATTGTGCCCCACAATTTTACAATTTTCATCTTTGCCTTCACGAACTGCAATTTTCGGTAGGGTTGGTTGACTAGATTATAATGCTCAATCGGCGATTGTGATGGTGAGTCCAAAGTTGGTAGAACTGACCATTTTATTTCACTAATGTAACCCAAGGAAAAACGTTCCAAAGTCTAATGCACGATTTCCAGTAAAGGCAGTTTGCACATTCATGGTTTTGGCATTGAAGTGACGATACATTATATATAACTTATACAGTGAAACAGTGTCTGTGTGCAATCTCAAAATTATTTATCTATGTATACATATATTGCACACAGACATTGTAATAGAAAATATATTTATTATCTTAGTTGCTAGTGAGCCAAAACAATTCGTACTTGCTCTTAGATTGCCGACTTGCAATATGTTTAACTGAAGATTTAAATTAGTAAGTTGTGGGAAGTCCAAGGTTCTGTCGTGTAAATATAAAATTATATATTTGGACGTTTCGGAAACTATTTATTTTCTTCATATGGGATAGTAGCCAGTAGTTCTCTAGGCTCTACGCTGTAGGGGTAAGATGCCACTGATGATGACGCTGTTGCATTAAAAAACTGTTCTGTTCATAAATAAAACAGTGGGAAGGCAACTTCTTCTTTTGTTTGTGTTGTAATAATGATTTTGAGTGTTGAGTGGATGCGTTTAGAGATGTGTTTGTATAGCTCCACTCAAAATTCACTGTCAGATACAAACACATAACATATTTCCAACACACATCCACTACAGTCATTACTACAAGGTCCTGAAGAAGAAACTAAATTGTTTCCGAAACGTTGGCCAAATACTGAGTTTATTTATTTAAATGGCAGTATCTGGACTTCCCTTAATATTGTAAAGATACTGTCGACTCTATCAATTATTTAACTTCGTTTATTATATTTGTTGTAATATCTATATTTTCGAAACAATGGGAGCGGCGATATTTTATTTTAATAATATTTCATTTTATTCCATTTATACTAGTACTTTGAGGATCACAATTAAATCCAAAGCCTTTGGGTTAACCATGATTTTACTTTCTCAGTGATACTCGTCCCCACATATCCCCGGTTAATCCGGGAGTAGAGTATATTTAAAAAGTGTTCATTGTTTTTCCTCTTGTGTTGTATTTTAGGAAGCCCTGACCCAGGCGTTCGTGCTCCACTACTCGCGGATCTCGATGATGTTGGAAAAGTCGACAGATCCGGACACTCTCTCCAACAGGGTGGTCCATGTCTCGGTTCAACTATTCTCCAATGAAGCTCTCGCTCTGCGCATGTCCGAACGGTTCAGTCTCCTTACTGTAATGGTCATCTCTCTTCGGTACATGATGAACAAAATCCTTGTTCCCAGCCTACTTCATGGTAAGTGTTCACTCTCCTAAAGTAAGCTTTAACATGTTATGTTAGTTATTAAGATTCATACCCAAGCTTCAACAACGAGGTCTGAGAGCTTATTTGTCGCTCTGGTGAACATGAACCCGACTCTATTATGGGACTCTTAAATTTCGCCTACCCTGTAGTTGTATTTACATAGGGTAGGGGTACGAGCACCTGACGTCGTACAGGTTTCGAACCCGCAATCTTGAGCTCAGTTAACGAGCACGCTACCCTGAGCTACCAGTGTCCTTCTTTCATATTTTATATTTCTAAGATGTTTTAATTATATTGTTTGGACAAAATTACTCATTTCAATATTAATCAAATCTTGTTCCTAAAAATCGATTTCAATAAAAATTTCTAAGTTGATTATTATCATGTTGATTATTTTATATACTATTTGCCTGACTAGTCAAATTACTAGTTTAAAGCCCTGATAAATACTACGTACTATTTGTCTAGGCAAATATATATTATTAGCCTACGACACATGTAATAAAAATACATGAAAAGCATATTGTTTAGGGACAATTTAATTTTAATGATACTTAGCATTTTTTGAAGAGATATTACTATTGATTTAAATGTTCTTCGAGCTATTTTTTGGCTTAATATCAAATATTTTACTTATTTATAATCTGAAAGTGTTTAAATTCACATTAATTTCCTCGAGCTAAAATGTTGATTGCTACAAGTTTTACATTATATTTATTTATAGTTGTTGTATTTTGTTTATCAGATCCAGAGAAGAATAACCATTACGTGGTGCACTGTGGTCGTCAGGTGATGAAGGAGCACTGCTACTGGCCTCTGGTGTCAGATCTGAACAACGTCCTCTCACACAAGCCTGTAGCCGTCAAGTTCATGAGCGATGACAATCTCCTCGAAGTGTGGTTCGCCTTCCTTTCACTATTTCAGGGTGAGTGCAGCCTACAATAATAGATTTAATCTTGTCTCTGTCCTGCAGAAATTTTCATTCTTGTTTTATGTGAGCACCAGGACCTTTAAGTACACATGTAAGTGTTGAGAGGTTAGATATAATTATATTCCCGCAAACGTTTTTAGACGCCATTTTGGAAAAAGTGTAACGCTTAATTGATTAATTCGTTGTGGGGAAGTACATTGCCGGTGATTCTCCGACGACTTTTTGGAGCGGAGCTCCTGACGTGCCGTTGGTCTCTCGCTTGGACGGCTGTGAGTTGGTAAAAGCGTTATGCGTTACGACACGGAAATGCGCACCGAAAGTTGTCACCGCGGCCAGAGTAGGCCTATTGTGTGCCCTGTGTGTGTTGGTCCCTACAACAGCCCTGTATCTTTAATAAAGTCCAGGATTCTTCTGCAGGTTCCTTCCATTACATGCTTCGGTTCCGTTATAGCAGACCCGAAGCAGTAAAATCTGCTTTCTAGTGCCCCGCACTGGCTTAGAATATGAACCGGAGGCTCATTTTCCTCGCCACATTTCCTGCACAGAGGGCTTCTAGCGATGCCCATATTGTGTAGGTGTTTGTTCATATGACAGTGTCCTGTGTTCAGCCCTGTCATAGCTCTTAGATCCATTCTGCTCATATTCAGGAGCTCTCGGCTCCTTTTCTCTGAGGGTTCCGCTACCAAGAGTTTTGAATGTCTTTGCTTTGGGACCTCTCTCCAGAACTGGATGTGATTCCTGGTCAGCCAACCAAAGAAAGTTTCACTCTCCCCTCCCCGACGCCGCCGACCGGCATTAGGAAGGGATGGGTACTAGGCCCCCTGTCTCCGACTATAATTTTAACCATTTAAACGCTGTGAAGGTGGCCATCTTCAAACAGCGTGGAGGCAATTACAAAATTTATTCGTTTTTTTTTTTCACTTGCGGTATACTCTGAAGAAGTATCAACAACTTTCTAAAGACAAATTATCTTGAACTTCTATTGATTTTGGCTGGAGATTTCAATTGTAATTTTGCAAAAGAGAGGGCTAAGCCATTGATGTAAGTTTCTTTTTGACACATTTAAACTGAGAATGGTTAATGATCGAAAGTTAACCACAAGAGATTATCAACATAAAAGTGGCACAACTATAGACGCTGTTGCATGATTCGTAGAAAAGATTGAGTCTAAAATTTATGTTTCTTACTTTAGTGACCTTAAACCAATCATTTCATTTATATATTTTGAAGAAAATAATGTCCATGATACTGAATATGATGAGTCAAGCCCAATAACAACTATACATAACAATGATGAAAGTAATGAGCCAAAATCTGATGATTGGAATGTTGTTAACTAAGATATTATTAACTACATGACAATGTACAATACCGATAAACTTTCACAAGCAAAATACTTGTGATGAAATGATTCTATGTACATGATTCCATGACGAATTGTACATTATACGATAGAATTGTATCTTATACTATTTTAATATTATTATAATATGTAAAACAATTTTGTTACAACTACTCCACAATATTTCATTCCGGAATACTCTCCTAAGATCGAGCGACCATTTTCAACATAATGCTCCTTAAGAGCATGCATTCGTCAATTCGAATACTTTTCCTTTCCTAATTTGATAATTTCAATTTAAAATTATTTCAATTTAAAATTACTTTCAGCCAAAAACGTCACGGAGGAGCTTCGCTCGTGCCGCGCGTCCCTCGGCGCACACAGTTTTTTTATATTTGCAGTAGAATGAATTTGACACCTTTAATACTTTTTTTTTTGTAATTATCGCTTATTTTTTAAATGGTAACTCTGTTTGCAGGTATGAACGTGAACCAGCGGGAGTTGTCGCAACACATTGAATTCGAGCCGAACACCTACTACGCGGCATTCTCTGCTGAACTGGAGGCCTCTGCCTATCCTATGTGGGCCCTCCTTTCCCACCTGAGGGACCCTTCAACTGTGGATCTTACCCATCGAGTTCTCACAGTGGCACTCAACACACTTCAGGAGTGGTTCGCTGCCATCTCAATGACCTCTCCCAATGTGGTAAGTCAAAAGGTAATACCTGTAAATCCGTATTTACATTGAAATTGAAACTTTCTTTTGAAAAGTCAGTTCGTTCGTTAGGTTGAGTGTAGAGTTAGATCCCGCCAGTGTGATCTGCCAATGTTGTTAGCTAGTCTAGTAATGTTTTGGTTTTGTTGAAAGTCTGAACTTGTGGGAATTGCCATCTGTTATTGGAGAAGAGAGATTAATTATCCTGTGTAACACACTAAAATATCTTTGTATAAAAATAATGTTAGAGGCAGATTGTGTGGAGCTGGGAAACCTTGTGTAAGAAGAAAGTCGAACATTGCTCTGCATCTAGGAATGCTCCGGTGCAGTACTCTTTACATTCGGTAGTTGGTGATAGCTATTCGGTCTCTCAAGCGATGTCACTGATCGATTGACACAATTAAATGCATTATTCCCTGATGATGTTTCCTCTTCATCCACAACTCCTTATCAATGCATTTACTATTATTGCTTCTTCTATTGTACAGTTTCCTTTCGTAGAGCAACAGCCCGCCAGTGGGTCCTGGCTTCCTCTGCCAAACAGCTCCATAGTGTGTCACTGTCCTCCAGTTCCACGGCGGGTCGATGAGACTCCTGGCCAGCCCATCCTCGGCCTCCCACTCCTCTCTTCCTCTTCAATCTATCCTAGCCAAGTGCGCAATCCATTGCGTCGTGAAATTTCGTCATTGAATTAATTCAGTAAAGAGCGTACTTACTACCCTCAAAACATGAATCCCTGAGCTACAGCCGAAACGGTTTCTTTATAATAATTTTCATCTCTTATCTCTTTAAAACTATCTACCTCCATAATCTATATCAGGGTCAGTAAACGTTTTGCATTATTTGCGGGCTGCATTGTGCCCTTCGCTTTCCAGTGCAGGCCGCATAATGCAATAGGTTTTCAAGCTCGGGATGTATATCAGTATATCAATATAAAATTAGTTGATTAAGTATGAAGAAATGCAGAAAAAATCGTCGGTGAATCACTCTGAAACCAATTTGCCGATTTAGTTGAAAATCAATAGGTGTCTAACTCAGAAACTTCTGAATCAACATACTAAAGCATGCATACATGGTACATTTGTACATGATACATAATCCAGGTTATTATTTTTGAGTTAGGTCCCCTCTTCTGAACTTCCACTTCCATTTTACCGACCTGACTGATGAAAATAGATAGGTAACGTCCTTATAGTGTTCTGAATACACATATAAACTTTCTTGTTGAGGTTACGTTAGGTTTTATGACTCATGCCCGGGCTTTAACTACGAGCTCATAACGCCTACTACCAGAGCGCTCTTTCGTCACTCTGGTGGACATGAGCCCGACTCTACTATACTACTATACATTAGTTACACCCAGTTATTAGAGTTTTTGAATTGACCTCATCTCATTCCACCGTTTCCTTCGGCTCAAAATCGACAAGTATCGTCCATATTGAGTTTTAAATCCATTTATAAAATTTGTTTGTGTTAAACCCCAATTTTCGATAGACTTTACCAGAAAACATTGAATTCCGGGGAAAAATTAACAAAACATCCCTTTATACTTATACTGGACATGTGTTTTTTGAGTAGAACTGTTCCATCAGGGGTCAACACTTTACGATCTTGGTACATGGTGTGCGCTCAAGATCCACAAGGATTTCAAGCATGGGTCGTAAATGAAGATAAAATGAGTTATGCAGTTATTTACAAAAGGTTGGCAACACCTTCAGAAGAAGAAAAATGTTTATTATTTCTGATAGTGATATAATTATTTATATTACCTAATTGATCTATCAAATGCGAAGATTTCTTTCTATTTTTTTTTATATTTTGTATTTCATGTAATTCTTAATCATAAACTGTATATTTCATTAGATAATTTATAAATACAGAAAAAAATACTAAATTAGAAAAAAAATATTTTAAATTATCCGTAGGTTAGGTTAGGTTTTATGACTCATGCCCGGGCTTTAACTACGAGGTCATATCGCCTACTACCAGAGCGCTCTTTCGTCACTCTGGTGGACATGAGCCCGACTCTACTATGGGAGTCCTAAATTTTGCCTACCCTATATTTTTTATTCACCTAGGGAAGGTCTGACATCGTACAGGGTCGGGATCATCGCTTAACGTCCCATTCGAAGGACGGCGTGCTTAAGTTTATTTTACCTCCCAGATAAAATAAACTAAGGGCCTCGGTGGAGTTTCGAACCCACGACCTTGAGCTCGGAAGACAAGCACGCATACCACTGAGCTACCGGCGCCCTCCTTTCATTCATTCTATCGGGAATTGTATTCACAAACAAACATCTTACTTCCCCGGCTATATAATGTCTATATGTGTATCCAAATCACCATAAGGATTATACCTATTGATTTCCCTTGAAATCGGTCGAAGAGAGGGGGATCAGAGTAGGGGCTCGACTCAAATAACTCATGGTTTAACGAATGAATCAACAGATGATGTATTTATCATTGATTAATTTGTGCTGGGGAAGTACAATGTCGGTGATTCACTGAAAATTTTTCCATTTGTGGAATCTGAAGGAAGACAAGAAATGGAAAAAATATGAGCTAGAAATATAATTGAAAAAACTTTATATTTTATCCGTTAGTTTGTATTTAGGCTCTTAATTCGGCCAATTAATACCTTTACCCTCAAATTAAATCGCACGCAGGCCACACAAGAGGGCTATGGTAGAGGCAACCCCTGCTCTTTATTATTATTATATGTCTGGATAGATGTTGATGGGATTTGACGTATGTTGCGCAGGTTGAGAACTATCAGGTCTCATTCCACCTGCCTCTCCATCGGTACCTGGCTGTGTTCATGTGCCAGGCCATCAACCATCAGGGCCGCTCCCTCAGTGAGGTACTGCCTCCCACCAACATGCTCCAACTCATCATGGTACATCCCCTCAGAGTACAGGTCAGTCAATAATTTAGCTTTTTCAAGAAAAATAAAATAAATTAATACGACCCGTAGTTGCAAAATGAGCAATGTCCACAATATTCAAAATTATTATCATTTGATTGTTGTTTACAAACTCAACGTTTTGTCATTTATTTTGCACAACTGGTTCCTATTAATTTATTTATATTTTTCCTAAAATTAAATAACTTTGTTCACTCCATGAAACATTTGAAATAATCAAATTAAAACCCCTCCCAATAATCTTGTTGAAAAATTTTAAAACGTATTTTAACATGTAGCTGTGAAACCTATTTAAATTCTGGAGTTGAGATAGTATAATCGATTAATACAATCGATGAGAACTTGCCAATATGATGTTTAGATTTCACAACTCCCCTACCGCGAAAATTTCGAAATGTTCTGAGTCAAGATTTACTTTTTGAACTTAAGTTGATATTATCTTACGTGTCTAAAACCTTAGGGACGGGGTCTTGCAAATTACTAATATCGATCCAGAACCGCATTCTGCTGTCGAAAGAATTTGTACATTTTCAATTTCTGTTCATTATGACGAAAATTAGGAATATTAGAAACAGCAATTTGTCATGAATGATAAGAAGTAGTTCAGAATATCTGCAAAATTGTGGATAATTCCCAAACCACTTAGGCGCCTTGTTGAGTCATAACTAAAACCAATATTTTGCACAAAAAACCATTCAAATCGATTCATTTTTACAGATGTTATGTGTGTGTTTGTGAATACGATAATTCACCATAGAATGAATGTATCGAAACGAAATTTTATATGTATATCTAGAACTCCTTTACGATCGATTTTCAGCCAAATCGGACAAAGAAAGGGAGGGGGGGGGGGGGGCGATTAGCGAGGAGGTTTAACTCAAACAAAAACTCTAATAACTGCCGTTTTAATGAATCTGTGGAGACACAATTTAGTATGAGAACATTTCTTCAACAAACGATGCTATTTTAGTTGGAAATGACAGAGGGTTGCTAAATAAGACAATGCTGAGTTGCTTTTCTGTAGAGCGCACACTCGACAAAAAGCACTACCGTATCTGGTTACATAAAGATAAGGAAGTATATTCCACTGTAAGAAGCTAAAGCACAGCTTAGGACTTAGTTCTCCCAGCTATAACTTATAGAGAGAAGTTACGTAATCTGTCAGAAATTCGGTGTTTTCACCGGAATTTCAAATTTCCGACCCCCTAAATTCAAAAATGGAAAAAAATTCCAATGTCTCGTGAATGAATATATCGACACAAAATTTTATATGTACAGTCGACTCTCGATATAACCGAGAGTCGACTGTATTTCCAAAACACAGTAAGGACGACACCTGTTGATATTATTAACAACAACAATACCAACAATAAAGGAAGACCTAAACTCTAAAAATTATCATTATTTTTCTTTTCATGGTTTAACTATAAAAACATCGTTTTAATTGTTTTCCATTAAAAAAAGAGGGTTACAATAATTTTTTTTTCCTCTCACGTTACAAGTTAAACTTCAGTCATTTTAATGACTATGTATACATTTTTTTAAAATGATTTTCCGTTAAACAGAATTTAGGAGAAGCTGAGTAAGACTGAAATGTCGATATATTTTCTAATTTACGAATCAGCAAATGTTTTCAACAGTTTCTGAAAATTTGAATTGATAATCATGAATTAATTGTTATTCAATTATGTATGAGTTTTTTCTGATGACTGGTTACGGTCTGACTCATTCATTTCACCTAAGTACATGGGACTGAGCAAACTGTATCGAGTCACTCAATGGACAAAGACATTTCCACAATTAATTTGACCTTTTGATTGACATTGAACATTCCTTGTTAGGGCATCCAATATTAATTTCTTCATATTTCTTCGGATGCAATTGAACACTTGGTCTACATATTTTATGAGTGGTTTTCTAAGAAACCTACCCATTTTCTAATATTTCTACTCCAGGTATAGGGGAAGTTATGTAATCGGTAAACGAAATTTCATGTTTTCCGATCTCCTGATTCCTAATATATATTAAAAAAAAGTCGTCGGTGAATCATCGGCAATCAATTTCTCCAGAATTAATTAATCTATTAACTTTTCGCTCCCGCTCTAAAACGAGTCGACCGTTTACGCTAATATTCCCTAGTTGACATTTCGGCAGTTATTAGGGTTTGAGCCTCTTCTCTTTGGCCGATAACGCTGAAATTTGACAGGTTATGTCTTCATTTGGGTTTTGACTTCAAATATGAAATTTCATGTCTATACGTACATCGGAAGTTATTGGGTTTTTGAGTCCCCCATTCCGCTGAAAACTGATGTGTCGTCTTTATGCGAGTTCTGAATTCACATATGAATTTTTGTGTCGATACATTCATTCTCTCAGTTATCGTATTCATACAAATTTTTTTTTAGAATTTGAAAGTCGGAAAACATGGAATTAGGTTGAAAACTCCGCATCGAATTTTTACCGGTTGCATAACTTCCCCTGTAATTTGTACAGCTGGGGAAATAAAGAGACACAATACTGAGCCAAGATCTGGCGATCATTAAGCGATGATCCCGAGCCTGTATGACATTGGGTACACGTTAAAAGACCCCTACCCTAGTGAATAAAAATCTAGCTCACATAGCAAAGCGGTGCTCATGTCCACCAGAGTGACGAAAGAGCGCTCTGGTAGTAGGCAATATGACCTTGTAGTTAAAGCCCGGGTATGAATCATAAAAACTAACTATAAAGGCACTATTTTTATCAGGGCCAGACCATTTTTTGCATCTTAAAAATTCATGTTTTCAAAATTTTGATACATCATTATTTTCGTTAAACCATAACATGGATGGTAATTGGATATGTCATACAATTTTGTACACCAAAATAGCTTGTAAATTACATGCGTCAATCGATATTAAATCTTAGAATACATATGAGATGAATAATAGTTATAAAAAGAAAATAAATCAATATAAATTTCCTAATATACTTATATTGCTTTGATGTCTTCTCGAACGGCACTATTTTGGAACGATTACACGCTCCTTCTTCAGACCACAAAGAACGAAATTATTCAAGGTCCTAAACCGAGGCAGCCCATTTTTATAGTTGCGCGATTTCATTATGACCTATATTTTTTATCATGCCTTTAAATGGACTCTTGAACGAAGGATCCAATTTTTTATACCATCATCCAGATTCAAGATGGCTGCCTACTGAGCTGAGATTGGTTAATGTCAATAACCTTCCCCCACTCACGCTTTATTGAATAAAAATATATAACTCTTCCTGCTTCTAAGTGTCCTTGATAGTACCTTTCAAGTAATGTATCGTATGACCATTTCCTGTAACGTTGGTGGAGACCCAGTTCCTCTCTTGAAGATGAGGTACTTTCGAGACGCGATTTCGCAACTAGAATCTAGATTCAAATTCATTTCTATTATTTAGAAGTTTTAAAAATCATCCAACTTGAAAGTTATTAACAGTCGTTTGTCAGACAAAGGTTATCGAAGAAATCACATATCAAGGACATTAATACGTACATTTGATAGTATATTTGTTTTTAATTTTCCAAGTATAGAGCAAGTTATCGAATCTGTCAGAAATTCAAAGTTCAGTTTTAACCGGAATTTCATGTTTATCCACCCTCTGATTTCGAAAATGAAAAAAAAAAATTCTCCCGTAAGTCCGTCTGTGAACATGGTTAACTCCCAATAGAATAAATGTATCGACCCAAATTTTAAACGTGTATCCAGTACCGCTTTAGGACGACACCTATTAATTTACAGGCAAATGAGCCAAAGAGAAAGGAGGGTAGGTAACTAATGTATCGATGTATTGAATCTATTGATACAAAATTTTATATTTAAATTCAAGTCCCTAAAAAGATGATCTCTGTTAATTTTCAGCAAAATTAGGCGCAGGGATGGGGGGACTTAACTCGAAGAGCCTAATAATAACTGCCGATGTAAGTAATCGTTACACAACATTTGTTATAACGATTCAGAAGTCTCTACGTAAATCAACTATTTATAATTATCCGGTCGGATGATTTTCATTCCTTCATTGCCAAGTATTATATAATATAATTTGACTATAATAATACAGTAGTTTAACAAACATCAACATTCAAAAGTAATCGTGGAATATACAAAGAATTATTTAAAAAAATAAGTCCGTGGTCACAGAATAAAAGTGCCTAATTCATCAGACAGCTACCATTTTAAAATTTTCAATATCTATCATTCATGATTAAATCTTCTTATCCCATGACCACATTTTTAATCAAATAATATCTCACTTTTATTTAATTGACTCATATTACATTTTTTGAAAAAAATACAAAATCAAAAAATATTAGACTTACCAAATACAACAACTCTTTTTAAATAAAAGGATTTATTTTTTTCAAATCAAATTTTACACAATTTCAAACTAAATTTTTTTTTAATCACATAGATAATTTTCAGATCTTTTCTTTTTCACTTGAACAATCACACATATATAAGAAAATAATCTTACTGTAAATCACATTAAATACTAATTTCTAAAGACTTAAAAACATTTATAAATTAAAAAAATGATTTTACTTATTTACTTGTAAAAAAAAAAATAGTGCATCCTGCACTTTTTACTATAATTAATTTTAATAAAATAGGATTGTAATGAACATATAATTATATTCACAAAAAATATATATATTTTTCATTTTGTAAACTACTAAGAAACAGTTGAAAAGAGTTAATTAATTTTTTTTCATGATTCTGCTTCGTTGATTTCAGGAAAATGATCTAGTATATTTTTTGAAAAATCATATGTAAAAACTCGAAGTGCAATAAACCCACCGGAATATTTACGTCCCTTATGATAGACCCCCAAACCAACAAGAGGCACTGGGGGGACTGGGGCCACATCTTGTATGTCGATGAAGGGTATTGTTGTCTGAGCCGCGTCTTGAAGCATGTCTGTCGAATCGAATTCAACAAATTGATCGGGTTTTGAGTCGGGAAGTGTGGGTCCTCCGGCACGAATTGGATCATCAGGTTCTTCCAATAGTAGTCTTGTCCTAAAATGAAAAATTATAATATTTATTTAAATACCATTTATTAAAAGGGATATTTAAAGTTATTTTGATTTCTTGAGATTTATTTTTTATAGAAGGATATTAAATTTTCCAAATATTTTATTTAAATGCTTTTATTGTAGATCTGAATGTTTATTGATTTTCCATAGTAACTCTACCGTGAAATGTTCACACAGCGTCAATAGTATATTTTGGCATTGAATAATATTGACTAATTTTACTTAATAATAATATTATGTTTAACGTACCTTGGTTTGAACAAAGCTCCGTCTGTATTGTCATTGCTGATCCATTCACTTTTATTGCCATTATGAATCAATTTACCGTCCTCAAAATTAAATTGTGATGCCTCTATCTCCAGATTAAGATGTCCGCCAACTCTTCGAAATTTGAGACCTTTTTGGTCAAAAACAAAAAAAAAAAATAGTTTTTAAATAATTTCAAATATTTATGTAAACAAATAGTCTGTAAGGTAAAAGTTCATGCTGGAGTTTGGTCAAGTGAACGATTTATTAACCACTCTGAAAACATTGATCACTGAACTACAAATGGTTTTGTTTTGTTATAATGAAAAATTGACTGATCCAAAGTGTACAAAATTTTGAATTTTACCTGTTAAAATTGAGTCATCAGGGACTTTCAAATCGTCCAAATCGATAGCTCTACTTTCCCAAGTGATCATGTGATAATCTCTTCCCACTTCCACCCCAGCATCGTGGATCCCATATTCGTCTACGGGTTTCCATGCAACTGTCGATTCATTAATGCCACCTTTTGCGAGCAATTCCCCTTCTTGAATTTGCAAATGTACAATCCGATTTCTTTTAACAAATCTAATTCCTGTAACCACTCTGAAAAAATATTAAAAAAAAATATATATATATATAAATATAATTTTTTCTTCACCAGCTGTACGAATTATAGAAGTTATGTATTCGGTTAGAAGTTGTTGAGTTTTCACCGGAATTCCTTGTTGGTCCCGGGCACCTGATTCCAAAAATAAATAGAAAATATGTGTTTCCACAACCCCACAAAGGCGACACCTATTGATTTTCAGCTAAATCGAGCAAAGTGATGGGGGGAGAGATTAGGGGGCGGCTTAGCAAAAAAATACAATAACTGCCCATATAATGAATGTTCTTTTATTTTTTCTTATTTTGGCCTTACGATGCATATTAGCCATATCTCTTGTAAAGGTGTTATCTATTTATTTTAAGACATCCATGGCCCAGGGAGGGAGTACTGTCTACGAAATAAAACTCATTCCCGGACGGGATTCGAACCCGCAAACCATGGTGAGACCATGCGACCAAAGCACTACGCTTTAGCCCGCACGGCCACCATGGCCCCCAAATTTTATATTCAAATTCATATCCTCATAAGGACGATACTTGAAGAGGGAAGGGGCTAATTTATAACCTAATAATTGCGGATGTAATGAATTTATTGACACATTTCGTATTAGGGTCCACAAGCCCATATATGTAAGTGAACTATTCAGTTTTAGCCAGAGATTAATGCGGGGAAATTAGAATGACTATGATTCACTTTTTTTTCTTCTCTGAAACAATAATAGAGACTAATTTGAAGATAAATTGAAACACTTACTTGTTTTGCGCTTTGTCGCTGACGACGGGTCGCATATTGAAAAATCGATCAGTTGTACTACTTTTTGGATCATCACATAGACAAAAACAGAAAGAGCAATGCCAGAATAAGTATCTCCACCAGGAGTCAACTTTGACGAGAGGGCGATTACAAGACTTCTTCTTTCCAAGAACTTTGCCATTCTCGTACTCTATCCAGTCGTATCTTCGTTTGTCGTAGTGGGGCTGTTTTGGTTAAAGTAAACATTCATATCTATACACAATTTTAATGTAAAATATTGAATTAATAATAAATAGACCTTTTACTAAATTTTTTTCGTTTTGAAAAGTAGGAAAAATCTATTTTGTAATGCAGATAAAGTAAAGGTTTTTCTTGATAGAATTATATACGATAATGTGGGAATATTGTTTCTGTTGAATCGATAGAATAATTTGATGATTCAAGAATTATAAAAATAAAACGTAAAACAAGTGAGTGACCTCCGCCGGTAAGGAATCACAGTTTTGGGGGAATATTCACAATTGGACACAAAAACTTTCAATAATTAATAATAATAATAATAATAGACAATTAAAAATAATAATAATAGAAATTAAAAATAATTATAAACTTATATTAGTTTATTTAATGTTTCTTTTTTTAATTCGTCAACAATCTTTATTGTTGATTTCTCATTATTATTTCAAAAAATATGTTCACAATTAACTAATTTCTGTACTGCACTGTAAATCCACATATTTTTAAAAATATAATTTTGAGTAGCATTGAAGGTCTTTCAGGTGCTCACAGTTCATTCATTAAAAAATGTTGTATAAAAATTATGTTAAAATAATGACATTTATTGGAATATTATTTGAAAATTTTAATTTTATTAAATGTAACTTACCGCTTGGCAAACCCACATATCCGAATCGACAAACTGACATCCGACCACATTTCCATTACAAGTTGGCTGTTTTGAACAGAAATTATTCTGGTAACAATTGTACTGTTTGGTTAGTTTGTAGTAGGGGCAATTTTCAGAACAGGTTAACTCTGAGTTGAGGTCAACCTCATTAACCAAAAATCCCTGGAAAATTAAAAAAAAAATATTTTAAAAATTCAGTTGAAAATGTAGTAATCCACGTTTTTTTTTTGTGTGAATATTTTTGGTAAGTTCTGAATATATGTAGTTACAACATTTTAAATGGTATTATTTGTTTTTATTTAATTAATTTTTTCCGTTATTCTTTTATGAATAAAATGTTGTCTTTTCATGAAAACCTGTAATTTAGGATAGGTCTTTAAGATCGAAACCCCAACTCAACTAAGACGTAATAGAATGATTATATCTACATGAAATTTCTTGGATAGGCCTTGAAATTAACAAAAAAAAAGAACTCAAATATACCAATTTTTGAGGATTTTAGACATTTTGGAATGAGTAAAATAAATGTCCGGTTGTTATGTACATATTCATTTGTAATATCCAACCATAGTTGATCAAATTATGGCCAAAATCGGGACGAAAATTGAGACCACTTTACTTCGAAGCCTAAGAACATTTTACAAAATACCGCCTTATAATTAATGATTTAAAATTACAGAATATCATCAAATAAATGTTCTAGAGAAAACTGAAAGACCCATTTTATAAGAAATACATTTTTTCGAAGGCCGCCCAGTTTGCTAAGTGCTGAAAATCTTAAAATGACAACTTGGAATCCATTTTTGTAAACGTTTGATTGATTTAGAAATATGTTGACGCGAAATTTTGTAATGAGTGTAAATGACTTATGCAAAGGAGAGTGAGAACTCATTTTTTTAAGTATGTTCTCGTTGATTTCTATATTTAACTGAAAACCATCTTTCTGTTCTTGTAACACATCGCATAGAGGGTATATTCTAGATATTGTAAATCGGGTACTTTTTCCGAAGATGTATTTGTTCGCATTGTTCATATTATGAAATGTACAAATTTGCTTCTTTGAACAATTATTTTCTTCTTACGTAAAGCTATTTTCTATGTAACTCCAACAATGCAACAAATATCTGAAACAAATTACCTGTAAAACTTTGGTCAATTGTGTGAAAGTTTTATCCTCTTCGTGTTTACTAGGATCACACTTCCAGTACATTGAATCTGCTTGAACTATCGTCTTTTTAACTATTTCAGCCTGTCGTGACATTCTTTCCAAATAATTTTTTCGAAAATTATCTTTTTCTGTCGTAAAATTACCTTAGAAAAAAAGTAAAAATACATAAACAATAGTAATAATGATTCTCAATATTGAAAATATATTTTTAAAATAGTATATTTACCTATATTATAAACTCGAAGGAGGAGCCATGAAAATTGGATCATTGTGTAGGCTTTTAGTTGGGACATTTGTAAAATTACATAAAGATTATAAATGAGCTGCTGAGGGGACATTTCTGATTCGCACATCTGATCTTCTGTCTCCTTTAAAAAAATAATAAGAATATTATTATTAACATTAATTAAGCATTTTAAATATTATTGTGATAATAGGAGGAAGGGGCTGTAGAAGTATGAAGTCTACTCTCGATTAACCGAAGTAATGATGGGGAAGGTCACTCCGGATAAAGGAAAATCACCAAAAATGAATGTTTTTCTTTCGAAAAATATGTTAATGAGGTTAACAAGAGCTAAAAAATATTTAATAGAACCTTATTACTCTTACTGGAACAATCCACCATGACGCATTCTTCTCTTCCTGTCAGATGGGAAGTATCGTCTTGCTAATCTTCATCGAATAATTTACGTCATTTATTATTTAATTTCTTGTAATGATATTTTTATTATTTAATTCGCAATGACATTTATATTTCAAATAATTTATGGTTTCCAGATTTACTTTGTGAAGCTCCATTCTAGGAATAGATAATTAAAATACACAATTTCTTTGTCAAACTTCACTATATATTCTCAAATGCTCAACTAGTTTCGCCGTGTTAAGGCATTATCAAGAGTCACTTACAAACTGACAGAATCGTCATTACCTAAGAAAACCCCTCCATAACTGTACCTTCTGTCAACCAATTCTGTCAGTTTGTAAGTGACTCTTGATAATGCCTTAACACGGCGAAACTAGTTGAGTATTTGAGAATATATAGTGAAGTTTGACAAAGAAATTGTGTATTTTAACATTTATATTTGATTTATTTATACATGTTTATTACTTGAGAGCTTCTGCGTAAGTAATATTTTATGAAGTTATTTCCCTTCATCTATCTTGTTGGTCATTTATTCATCGGCACGAAAATACCCACGCAACACGGTCCGCCTCCGGAAAATCGGGTGTCGATTGTATTATAAATTTCGTATTATTATCCAGCAGACATGCTGAATGAAATTAACCACTTGAAATTATCTCTATACATATTTTATTTTTTTTTTTTTTTTTGTGATATTGTACTGATATATATGGTAGGATCAATTAATAAATTACGGAACTAGATAAAATTTAGTTGGATTCATTGCTGTTGTCACAGGCTCTAGATAGATAGAGAACGTAACTTAATTTATAACGGACATCCTTATTAGTACTCCCCTACACAAAATTGTTTAACTAAGCAATTAACTTGTGTCATATGATGAAATACAGATATAGGGTAGGTCTCTTCCAACCATCAACTATTGAAAATAGGTTGTAAAATAAAATATAGTCTGACCTCTCACAGATTTTATTAATTTTTGCTAGCCGGCTTTCGAGGTTGCCCTCTTCATCTGCCTGTCTGATAAAATAATACAGTTGTGACTCAGATGAGGAACAGGAATAACATCTGTCCCCATTTATGAAATTTCAATTTTTAAACCTTATTTATTAAATTGTTGTTTTAAAAAAACATATTTTATCAGAATGCCTGATCATGAGGTCAGACTATATTTTATTTTACAATCTGGGAAAGAAATAATCACTTCTCACTACATCAGCCATCTTTATATTATCGAAAATAGGATTGGCGATAATTGGAGTTGAGTTTTATTATTCGAGTTTTGTTTACTCATTTCGTTTTACTCTTTTTACGTGTCTATTTTCAAAAGTTGATAATTGGTGATAGATAGCCAATAATATGGTAACGTTTTATGCTTCTCTTCTATTCCAACTATCAACTCTCAAAAATAGGATTATAATTCTAAAAAGAGTTTTTGTTTAGTCTTTTGCATTGTTTATATAAGTATAGGTATTAGAACATTAGTGGAGATCATCCAATGAGAACTTTAGATCTCCGTCTACTTAGTAGTTCTGTTTCCAAGAGTTGTTAGGCTGATAGGGAGTGGAGAATGTCTAATGAACACTTGAGGTACTGTCATGCAAGGAAACTCAGAATGTGGCCCACGTTTCAATTACTATTTATTTCCTTTTTCAGGGCCCTTTATGAGAGTGGATGTGTGTCTGATGATGAACACAACCACAGATACGAGTACACTCTAGACATAATGAGAAATAAATATTTATGTAACCGTTGACCAAATTGTGCCTTACACGACAGATACATCATTCTCCTCTTCTACCAATGGTTTACTTGGAAATAGTATAGTGTTAGGTAGGTGTTTGATGAGAATAGATACTGAAAGCCTTATTATTTACCTGTTGGACAAGTTTGAAAACGTCTCTGTGACCATCCTGTTTGTCCCATATCATGTCCTGTAGTGAAGAGATAGAGTTGAGAAGAGAGAGACGATCAGACGAATCATGCAAGACTTCATTGGCCATCAGCTTCCATGAGTCTGCATAGACGAGCGGATCAGGTCGAACTTGAGTCTTACGAAAGGTTGTCCAAAAGTGATTAATATTGTCCATTTCAATACTCAGTACGGTCCATACCCAAATTGAAGTTAGCACATTTTCTGTCGGTTCTACCAGTCGAAATGAATCAATTTTTTCAGAAATATTTGTAAACTCGACCACCAGTTGTGCATCCATACCACCCTTTTTCCTCGCCAAGTATTGCCACTCCGGATGTCCTGTTTCTGTCCATAGATCGTTGATTTTCTCCATTATTTCACCTCGTAGCTGGTCCATTTCACATAGACTTGTGACTGGGTGATGTCTGCCGGCTAACACAGCGCTCCATATTGTCACCAACACAACTATCACTAAATACCTCATAGCTATAACTCCCTTATTTCCTATGATAAACAGAAATGTTTTGCCCATTAAAACATTATTTCTATAAAAATCGAAAAGGTCCATGTTTTGAAGCGTTATAGTTAGTGTTGCCAGGTGTAATTTGCCTATGATGGATGACTTAGGTTCCAAAAATCGGGACAAACTGCTTTAATTCGGGACATCATGTAGTCCGTAAAATAGTACTTTAAAGCCCTTTATATAAATTAAGTGTATACTAATATTTAAATACGAGTACGGATAAATCTCATTGAAAATATGTACATATACACATACTTTACGTCCAACCGAAAAATTACTTGAAACGTACATTTTCAATAAATAAGATTGATTGTGAAACCAATTTTTTTATTTTTTTGTAAATCTCCGCGGGGAACCGATTCTTAGTTTATTGCTATCATTTTCTGCGCAGAATGAACAGTATCGGAGAAAAAAACGTGCAAATATTGTGTTTCTTCTGCCATTTTGGTACAACGTCTCATTGTATTCGCATATTTTCGACAACTTATAGTTAAAACTGAAATATATTGATTTGCATGGCAGATAACCCAAACTGAGAACCTGCCTTTAGAAAACTAGAGCACAACAGTATTTAGAAAGTTCAATACAGTTACAATCCGAATCGGGTCTCTGCATAATGAATGTCATCTCTGTTTCAAAGTATTTTTAAGTTGTTAAATATACAGTAACAATAGCCCCTCGTCTAATAACAATTAACAATACAGTTTGCAATGTATTGTTACAAAACTGTTGTTTAGCTGCAATATTTAAGAAGTGCACCGAGTGAAAAAAAAAATATATTCAGAAAATTAAATTATTAGGAAAAACACAGCTTGTTTTTTAATAATTAGTCAATATTAAAATGATCATTCCCGAGCCTGTACGATGTCAGGTACTAGTGAATAAAAATTTAGGACTCCCATAGAGTCGGGCTCATGGCTCAGCGCTCTTTCGTCGCTCTGGTAGTAGGCGATATGACCTCTTAGTTAAAGCCCGCACATGAGTCATAATAACTAACTAGAGTTATGACGGTGAGATTGATATGGCTTATTCCAATGGGTTAGAACAGAGCGAGATTGTAAGAAAAAAAAAAATTGAATAACGATTTGTTCATGGACGGTGGGAATAGTAAAAATATAGCTTTCACTGTTAGCTTATCATTTAGCTAACTACAATATTTATATTCCCTGGAATAATAATGTCTTTGAAGATATTTACAAAAAAAAAAAATTAGATAAGAAATGTAATCATTTGTATGAAAAATTGATAAAGAGAAACTTCTTGGTAAACATAACTTGTGTTGTGTGTCCCCTAGACCAAAGATCACACTGGAAACCCTTTGAACGAGTGTATGACGTCTGTTTGTGTATTTAAACAACTGCTGGGTAGTTGTAGTCATTTCTAAAGTACAGAGACTGTGAGCAGGATAACTTGTGTAAGGAGTCGAAACATTTGGGAACTTCGTTTTTTTGGTTGATTTTAAGATTTTCTAATAGGGAAATAATAAATAAATAGCTGAGTAAAAGAAAACAAAAAGTCGGTGAATCACCGGCAATGTACTTCCACAGCACAAATTAAGTTTTCGCTCTCCCTCAAAAATCAATTGTTGACTACATAAAGGGCTTTTTGAATTCTCGTGTCGATACATTCATTACACCGGCTGATTTCGCTGAAAATCAGATGTGTCCTTAGGGGGGTATATTTGTGTTCTATACAGTAATCGTGTTGCACACACATATTTTTTTTGTCTGGAATCAGGTGACCAGAAAACATAAAATTCCGTTGAAAACTCTACATAACTTTCACCATTCTTCGTGTAGCTTCGAAAGTAATGAAACTTGATATGTAAAAAATATTTTTCAGCGGAAATCTAGATATTTGCCATGATTTTCAGCCAAATGAAATCGGTGGAATTATAAAGGGGATGAGCACATCGATAGGTAAATTTTTATAATATATAATATATGAATTCCGAAGTTGGTAAAAAATCCTATTTTCCGTAGTCCAACAGTATACAAACAACTGTCTATCTGGGGAAGTACATACATTAGCGTGATTTAAACAATATATTTTTCTTTGTATTATGGTGAATATGAATATTTTGTCTAGTGAAGTATAGAGTGGGGTGCAAGCGCCTCTTCCGTTTTTAACCCTAGATTGTTATTGTCTGTCAGACAAAGGTTATCGAGGAAATCACATATCAAGGACATTAATTAGTACGTACATATTAGTTTTTACTTCCCCAAGTATAGAGCAAGTTATCTGACAGAAATTCGAAGTTCAGTTTTAACTGGAATTTCATGTTTTGCCCACCCCCTGATGCCAAAATTGAATATAAAAATTTCTGCCTGTGTCTGTGAACACAATAACTCTCAATGGAATGAATGTAACGACACAAAATTTAATATGAGGTTTCAGAAGCCTCTATGTAAGTAAAATATTAATGTTTAGTGCAAACGATTGATTCTGGAGGGAGAGAGAAAACTTAATTATTTCTGCTGGGGAAGTACATAGCCGGGGATTTTTATAATTACAGTTCTCTACATCAAGGATCCATCGGACCTAATGTTGTCTGTCTGTTCAAGAGCCCCTACTCCAGTCTCGGAAAGTACACACTGAAAAACTTAACAAAAACTAAATTTGAAAATATATTTCTAAATTTAGGAGGGGGAGGGTTAATGATAGAGCGGATATATTAGTCATTTTACAGCTTCCATAGGTTCTTACGGTTTCAATAACATACATCGGTCAAACTACATAATTCCAGACCATAGAATAATATATCCATTATTTAACTGTGGTACGAAACAATATTCGATCGGGAGTAAACGTGCATAAATTTTGTTTTTTATTTTTGAATTCAGAGATCAGAAAAAATGAAATATCCTAGAATTTTTAACAAATTATACAACTATGTATAGCTATGGACGTAAAACTGTCTCATACAAAGTCAAATGAACGTTTATTCATACGAATTTAGTATTAGTAATTTATATTTCTCTCCCGACTGTGGACTGCCCTGCCTGTAGATAGTCCATCAAACGATGATATAAACTATCATGGCATCTGATCCGAAGTTAAACATAGTAGAAAAAAGTAAAAATAATAGACAATTTGAGGTTCCTCAACAATTTAATCGATACTACAGTAAAAATTACAAAAGTTATTGCGTAAATAAATTGTCATATATTTTTAATCAAATTTAATAATTTGATTATTATGTTTTCATGATTATATAATGACATTTTGCAACCTGCTAATTTTCGTTGTTTAGATAAACATAGTTAAACCCACTGACAAACATTCACAAATAATATAATTCCTTTTTTTTTTGTTGTATTACTATCATAACAGAAATTGTCCATAATTAATAGTCCGGACTGTAATTTAGGATGTATAATTATTATTTAAACCATGACTGAGACGAAAATCTCATCCAAGGACGGTATAATCTTGTTGAGAAAGTTCTATGTATTTCTTGTTTAAACTGATCTTATATTTCGTTATCTGTTTGGAAAATTTAGCTAAATAAAAGTGTCTTTTTTTTCAATGTTTATCAGAATTAGTGTTATTTTCATTTTTACAATATCTTTTGGAATTGTAATGAATGTTATTGTAATACAATGTTGTTTTGTATATTAAGAAATATTAAATAGTAATTTGAATATTTTCAATTATAAACATTGAAAAATTTCATAATTCTAGCTTCAAAACTGGACCATTTTGACGACTATATTGAGAGTAAAATCAAATAAATTGTTTTGAAATATCTTTAAAAATATTCTTACATTTATGGAACTGAAAATGTTGTCCAACTTACAAACCATTAAAAACAACAACAATAAACAAAGCACTTATTCACTTTTATAAGTTAAGGAGAGACAGTGAGACCCGGATGGCCATGTAAACTTGACTGGAGTGAGGATATTTGTCCCCCACCATCCTGACGTCAGTTCCCCCCACTCCTTTGTCCACAGTCCATTGTGTACGGTCTTGAAACACAAATTTCCTTTGTTTGTTTGGCTTTGTATTGACAAAAAATGGAGGGGGATAAACTATAGTTGACTCTCTTTGTGTACATGTTTCTACTTACAAAGAAAATCAATGTAGTATATATGTAGAAGAAAAAGGAAAATTAACTGTGATTTGTTTTAATTTTATTTAGATGGCCGTGGTTTGAGTTTTGGTCTTGTTTGTTTCAAGGGGCTACATCCTGATTTAAGAATTACTTTCTCCCCCTCAGCTATCATTGATGATTCAGAACAAATTTCTTTACAAGTCTCTACAGAAAAATGTTTGGAAATTTCTTCTGAACCAATTTAATTATTAAATATTTTTTACTTTTACCAGCTTTACGAAGTATAGAAGAAGTTATCTAATCTATCAGTAATTCGATGCGGGGTTTTCTATGAAATTTCCTGTTTTCCGACCTCCTGATTGCAAAAATTAAAAACAAAAACCTGTGAACATGATAACTCTTGATAGAATAAATGTATGTATCGACAAGAAATTTTATATGTGTGTCCAGAATCATCTATGGACGACACCTATTTATTTTCAGCCAAATCGGCCATAGGAAGGAAGGGGAATAGAGGAAATGCTCAACACAGAAACTCTAATAACTGCCGTTGTGAGAATGTATTGACACAAAATTTCATATGAAAATTAAACTTATAAGGACGACGTATCAATTTTCAGCGGGGGGGGGGGGGGGAGGGGGGGCTCATCTCGAAAATCCTAATAACTGTCGAAGTAATTAATGTATCGACACAAAATTTAGTGTGTGGATTCAGAAATTCGTAATTGTATAATTCGTCCTGGCGAAGTACATAGCCGGTGTTTTAACTTTTATCAGAGTAATGACCCAAAAAATGGAGAAGCTCCCTATCAGGATGGCATTACTCCTCAATCGATTGCTCCCATGTTCTTCGAGTCTATAAGTTTCAACTAGAATTCGCTAAAGGGAGGGGGTGAAAGTTAAGTGTGGGGCTTAACTCAGAAACTCTAATAACTATTCATTTAATAAATATTTCGAGCCGAAATTTGATATGAGGGTAGAGAAGTACCCAAGTAAGGCCTGCCTTACGTAAACCCTTCTTAGGGATCTTTGAAAAGAGAGCTAAAGCCTTATTCAAATAAAAATGGTTGACAATCGGACATTAATAATAATAATAAGTTTAAAAGAACTTGTCGTCCTCCTATGGAGAAAATAACATTGTTATTTTTTGCAAAGAATTGATTACTCATGGAGGATGAGAGTGTGTGGGTTGGCAGGTGTGAGTGAAGCCCTGGACTGACTGGTACCAGGAGCAGGAGGTCAGTGACCATAGCAACCACACTCATGTCAGTCTCAGTACCAGTCAGCTTGTCTCCCTACTGAGCTCAAAATCACGGGTTCGAAACTAGGACGAGGGCTTGAGGTTTTTTTTATCTAGGGGGTGAAATGCGACGTTAAGAGATGGTCTCGAGCCTGTACGATGTCAGGTACTCGTTAAAGACCCCCTACCCTTAGTGAATAACAATTTTTAGGGTAAGCAAAATTTAAAACTCCCACAATAGAGTCGGGCTCATGTCCACCAGTGTGACGAAAGAGCGCTCTGGAAGTAGGCGATATGACGTAGTTAAAGCCCGGACATGAGTTATAATAACAAACTCTAATATAATAAAAAAAATATGCTTATATCTTTCAAGATTAAGATACAAGAGATCTATATTTTGATGAATGATCTTAATTTCGAATGATATTTCGATTCGTTTTATGAGTTTTCAAAAGTGAGCAAATTGTACTTTAGAAGAATAAAAATATGCAACTGTGCGAATTATTATGGATTGGGATAGACGTTATTATACTAAATTTAATTTCAAATTTTCATCTGTTGATGTTAGTCAATTGTCTTGTCATAGTATAGCGGTGCATTAAAGTGACACTTCAAGGAAAAAAAAAATGTGTAGAGTGACTTGTAACTATATAAATGAATAGAATAGTGTCAGCAAGAAAAATAAATTGATGACTGGTGACACATCTTGTTGAGAAAATTAACGTTATCTTCAATATTATTAAATTATTATTACCGTTATTTAGATTAATAAAAAACATATTTTGTCCCAGATTTATTAGTTTTTTTTGGCCTACTTACCATGGAGCTAAATGTTTGTGTGCCCCCCTCCCCTAAACAATGCTTTACATTATACCAAGTGTAGGGGAATGGGTCAACAATTTGATACGGAAAAATTAAGAAAAAAGTCAGTCTGTGAACACGATTGCTCCCGATAGAATGAATGTATCGATATAAAATTTTATATGTGTATTGACCGAAGGGCGTGGGGGGGGGGGGGGGGAGGATTAGAGGGAGGCTTAACACAAAAACTCTAATAGCTGCCTTTCTTTCTAATGAATGTAATATTTAGTAAGATTCAAAAATCACTATGTAAGTCAAATATTTAGTTTTAGATCAAGCGGTCGATTGGCTTTGGAGGGAGAGCGAAAACGAATTTGAGTAATTTGTGCTGGGGAAGTACAAAGCCGGTGGATTCACCGACTACTTTTTTTTTTGCTTTGTTTTTCTTCAAAGCTTCTCATTCAATGAAAATCATTAATAAAGTTTTAAATTAATATACAGAAATCACTATTAAAATTAGTTGACTTGTCAACTTGTAAGTTGAGAAAAGTGGGCATATTTTGGATATTTATAATACATAAAACAAACTTCGTTTTCTAAATATTATCTATTCCACAAGAGTGTTAATTTATAACGATGGTGTAATTTCGAAAGCCTTTGTATATATATTAATTTCTTGTGAATTTGACAATATTTCAAAAAACTATGTTTATTTTATTTATTTATTAAATTGAATTTTAATATTGCTTATAACTACCGTTTACTAGATTTGATTTTTTTTAAAATAAACACTCTTCTCATGTAAACAATAATTGTTAAATATAGTAGCTATTTTTTACATAAACTGGTTATGTGTAGATTATGAATTTTCTTTAAGAACACGTTTTGCGTCAATAACTGATGTTAAGATTTCTGTTTGTTCAGTAAATATTGACTTTTTTTGTAAGGAAAAATAATAATTTTGAAAAATATTAAAGACTTTTCGTTCAAAAAGGGTTTCGTGACAGGATATAACTGAATAATATAGCTTCAGTCTCCATGATAAAAAACCGGATTTTGTAACCAAGGCCAACAAGAGGTTGGTAATCTTGTCAAATCCAGGGATTTTCTTTGGTTTATATAGCTCTTATAGGATTATATCTGTTTGAAAATGTTTTTGGAATATTTGAACCTTCGATGCCTCCTTATCTGTTGCATTGGGATGTATAGACAGATCTTGTTTACATATGAATCTCTCTACAAGAAGTGAACTTTTCCGAATTTTACAGGAAACGCAAAACAATATAGGAAGGAACAATATCCTTGACAATACAGGAAGATCCAAAGTTTAAATTTATTTAAAATTTTAAATCAGTTGATTTTTATGTATGTGGATGATTTGTAATTGTCAACAAATTTGATTGCATTTTGTCAACGAGAAGTCATGGATTTAAAAAATTAAAAATGATGGGTGGTGTGAAATACAGTAATTTGTACACTACTTACCTGTCCATGTAACTTCTATTGATTTTCTACCAAATGAGGCAAATGAGAACAAGGTTTAGCTGGAGAGAGAAAATGTTTGGCAAGAAATTCGAGCTGGGGAGGTCCACTGCCGGTGATTCGCCTATTTTTTTACCTTAGGTTGTTCTCTCATTGTAGATGCATTTATTTACTGCGAAATAGCATATTATTTAGTATCATATTGCGTAGATAGATACGAGTATACTGCAGTTGACTACTCTGTCCACAAATTAATATATACCCCAGCATTTTATGGATGTTCATTATTTCATGTTTCATCAATGGTTATTTCTCTGAATATCCCCTCCATGGTAATGGATTGGTTTCTTACTTACGAAGTTCTGTTCATTCAGTCTGCCAGTATAGATAATCTCCACATTATATAGAATTTGGACAAAACTTTTGTTATAGTAGGTAGAAGTGGTGTTACCTATGTTGAGATGTCAAATGCTCCATGTATCAGAGAATATTTTTTTTCTGAATGATCAATAGTTATCACATTTTCTTGGCTTAAACTTTGTTCTCTGCAGGAAGCGCCGAACTTGACAGATAAAAATATATTCAATGCGATGATTCAGTGGACTTTGTACTGATGTGAAGTTTCCAAATTCCATTTCTCAAATAGTGAGTAGTGGGTTCCTGGTGGGAGAGCTTACAATATTATCATCCTATTGTCATTTGAACTTACAATTAATGTCCTTCTGAAAATAGGGCAGGAAGGGTGGTCCAGGGTTGGGCAAACGGCGGTCCGCGGAACGTTTCAAAAATATGAAAATCTACAAGCTTTTTTGCCACGAATAATTTTTTTTAAAGGGAATAAAGACTGTTTACGTACAGCGTGAAATTGTATCCGAATAAGAAAGATAAAAATGCCCTAAATTGTGAGCTCTACCAGCTACTTAGGAATAATTCTTTTATGAATTATTCATAAAATAGGTTCTCGTATTAAATCTCAATCCTCCATCTCTTCTATTTGGCTGGTTTTAGCGAAAATTTTCATTTTTCTTCAATTGTTTTCTTTTCTCATTTTATTATTTGAAATTTCGTGTTTTCGTGATAGTAAAGTAAAACTTTTTGTCAACGTTCTTCATTCAAAAACTAGAATTTTGAAATTTCCTAAAACTTTCGATTCGTAGTTTTTTATGTAGCACTATTTTGAAAAAAATTTCATTTTTTAAATCACGAAAAACAACATTTTACGGAGCTTTTACAAAAAAGTATTATCCCCTTATCCTGATAACAATGTTATGTTTTTACATTGTACTATACAACAATACAGATCAGCCAGAATGAAATGTGTTAATGACAATATTCATTTGTTTTGGCCCGCATAACGTTTCATATCTGACCCGCACCTAAAAAAGTTTGCTCATATCTGGTCTGACCATTTGGCTATCTATAGGTTGCCACCTTCCTTAATTTACGGCATACTATTTCATATTTTTTAACCTATATTACTTAATTCTTTTAGTCTATTGATGTTGAAAAGGCATGCGATTTCCCAACGCTCCTGTCTTTGTGTGAACGTTACGTAGCATTGGTTCAGTTTAAGTTTTGCAGGTGAGGCAATCACTCCAGTGAGGATTTCGTATTATGATTACCTTTCTACAGATGATATAGGCATCAGTGATACGAGGGGGAACCTCAGGATGGGAGGTGCATAATACCTCACCTGAACCAAACTGTACTACCATCTATGACATAAAACTCTTACCTGTAGATAGTTAAGGAACATGTCGAAAATCCCCATATTCGCGAAGATTCTGACTTTTCTCGTTGAAGGAACTATCATCTGATGGAGGCGGTCCATTTGGCCCCGGGTTGAGTAGCGCTGATGTGAGACTGTATACCGAGCTAATTCTGTGATAGTGGATTTTTCAAATGTCGAGGGCGAGGTTGAGTTCACCTCATCTCGAAGTCCCGCATCCAAGTATTCTGAAACATATATGTAAACATTAATAATTAACATCATCTTATCCTGTAGAAATTAGAGAAGACAAGTTATTTGTAAATTATATTCTGAACTCCGCGGATCACGAGGCCCTCAGCCCGTCCTTGTCCACTCCCTCCACCATCAATAACGTTACATTCATATTTACATGTCTATCGACTAAGCATGTTCTTAGAATTGGACTGCCACAGTAGACCGTTGCAAGTAATCTTTCCGAATGTTACTACGTTGAACCTAATAATAATAAATTAATAATATATTAACACATTCACTCTCCTATTCATGACAATCCACTCCCCTTTCATTAGGTCTTCATCTCTCTCCCCCCTATTCTCTAATTCGTCAACCTCACTTTTTTTTTTTTTTTTTTTTTTTTCACAAATTATTTTATAATAATCAATATTATTCCTTTTTTGTTCATTTTACACACACACACACACATATATATATATATATTTCATCAAGAGTTTATTTATATTTTATTAGGTATTTTTATTTTTCTTCTCTCTCCTCCCACTTCTCTATCTAGCCCCTACTCTCTAAAATTAATTTTATTTCAAACCTTGTCTGGGCATCCTTCCTTCTCTTCTATAATCAACCATCACAGTATTATTCTCTGTCGATTTTATTAATCTATTTAATTTTTTTCTTATTTATATACTTTTTATGTCTACACATTCTCTTTTATTTATATACGTAGATACTTTTTTTTTTTTTTTTTTCTTCATAATTATGCTGTTAATTTTATGGACTTGAAAAATAAAATAAAACTTATTTATTTAATATATTGTCTAATTTCACTAACTATATATACATGGGAGTACTTTCGGTATTTCTACCATCCTCAGCCAAAAGCATAAGTGACAAGACATGCTTTTGGCTGATGATGGTAGAAATACCGAAAGTACTCTCATGTATATATAGTTAGTGAAATTAGATAATATATTAAATAAACAAGTTTTATTTTATTTTTCAAGTCCATTTGAATTATTTCACAATATCTCTGCAATAATGTCAGTTTTCATTGTTAATTTTATGGGCTTTTTTCATGTTAATCTTTTGTATATCTATATATTATTAATTGTCTAGTTTTCTCTAATGTAGCACTAATTTATTTATTTATTTGTACGACATGCTGTTACCATATATGAGGAGTTTGGAGCCAGAGCGGACCAACTGGTTGAAACTGAACAGGTAGAAAATGGCAATTGAAAATTGAGTACATTTTTTTATCTCCATAAATGGGCCCCAAATATTTATTTATATTTGAAATTTTAGAATAGTATTGGATGAGTGATCCCTTTTTGTGTTCTATAAAGTTTTTGAAGGCCGTATGATCCATTGTGACTTTGAAAATATATGCACAAAATATTTGTGGACTAAACTTAAAGTGCTGCTATCTATCACTGAAGTGAAGAAACTAAGTGATCCACACTGATTTTGAAAAAGGGAACCTATGCCAACATCAGGATGGTAATAACTCATTTTCCGAAAAATTGTGGGTTGGTCCGCTCTGGCTCCAAACTCCTCATATCATTGTTTCCTTTTGTTTACTCTATTGTATTTATACTTAGGGGACCTCGGTCCCAGAATAATAAAATTTCAATTAATTTTTTCGTAAAAAATAGCAAATGCAGACGTTTCGGGAAGCACTCCCAACACCATTATATATAATTTATCTGTTCTTTGGGTTAATTTATTCCTTCTGTTTAAATAAAGAAGTCGACTCGATAATTATGTTCTATAAAAGGAATATTCTGATTGACAGAAGGAATAGTTAACATAAAGAACACATGTACATATTATAGATACTGATAATGGGAGTACTTCCCGAAACATTTGTAATTACTATATTTTTTAAGAAAGAAAAAAATAATGGATGTTTGTTGTGATAATATATTATATATGAATTCAGAATCTCCTTACACAAGCGAAAAGTAATAATTAAATCTCGTTATTATAGTTTCTTTGAAAAAAATAAAAATAAATAAACAATTGTATTATTATTTTTCGTATGTATCTTATTTACTGTTTTGTTTTGCTGAAAAGATTAATTTGATGAAAATTGTCAGTATTGAAGGAAGGAGCCAACAGTTTCATGAGATATTTTGAGGGGGTTTCATCTGACCTCCATCTGGAGTTATCAACCTCTTCCCCCACCACACTTAGTGATTCACAGAACCTTTATTGAATAGGATAATGTTTTGAATACATACAGTTATTGTATAACTTGTGACCGATATGAAGACATTGTCAATATGAAAATAGCAATAAAAAGTTTATTATATTTATAATTATGTTAAAATAATTGAATATTATACAATTACAGAAAACTAAATTTGTTTTAATGTTCAAAAATAATGGTAATCTCAAAATGTTATCTTAAGAAGCCTTTCTTCGTATTTGTCACAATTATAGTATAAATTATTTAGACCATAATACTCCTAAATTTATATTTAATAAAAAAATACACCATTGCTTATTCGGACGGAGAGATAAAGGATAAAAACAAAAAATTGCTGAAAAATGAAAATATATATTTTGATATCGTGTTGGACTGAACAGGCAAAATTTCACCTTGAAGTTATCAATGGAAGGACTTCCGTTTTGATCAATAATGGTAGATTCAGTCGTTCTTGTATAATTTTTGTTCGGAATTAAATGATTTTTTAAAAAATAAGTTAATATTTTGTTTTGAAAATTATAAAGTTTTAATGGTGAACGAAAGAGCAATTTAAAACATGGGTGTGAACCCTTAAAAAATATCCTTACTAATTAGGAAGTATATATCGATAACGAAAAACAACCACTTTGTATGCCACAAATAAATTGAACATTTCTTTATGGATTCAGTCATAATCTGTAAAAACGGAAGTAAAAAAAATAAATACATGACAAAGAATTTATAGTTCTAGGCACTAGTGTAGTAAAATTAATATTTGAAATTTATTATTATATAGTTTCAATTTTTTTTTTCTTTTTAAATCAGCTTCAAAATATTTTTGAGGTTTCTTTGTGTATATTAAAAAAGAAGGTTCTCAACGGTACAAGGTTGCGTTTCAACATCGATATTTCATTATTTTTGTTATAAAATAGGCTTATTTTTTTACAATTTTTGTTGTTGTTTTGTTTAACTCTTATTGTTCTACTAACCTTATTCTGTCATAAAATTGAAGGAAGCAAAAGCATGAGGCAGGCTTACCTTTAAAAGTTTGATCTGTTGTATCAATACTCAAAATGATGTCAAGAAGTGGAAACAATTTTATTTCATGACGAATTTGTTTTGGCAGTTTTGTCAGACTGTCAATGGTAACACTTTGAGTTGTTCTTATTGAGTCTTCACTTTTACTCACCCTTCGTGAAATTTCTTGTAACATTTTTGTAAATGCTCTATCATCATTGCCAAATGGGGTACCAGGACCTTTAGGGTCTACAATTTTTTTCTCCACCGAATCCCATAATTCTTCAAACCCTTTGAAAACGAACTGTGAAATGCGTAATACTTCAACAAATGTACTAGAAACTTGAGCAAACTGAAGACTCAATAAGCCAACAAGAAATATAGCACCTTTCATATTTATCTAAATGTAAATATTACTAGAGATATCGCTTTTGTTGGTCACTCCTCCACATGATATCACAGACTGAGAAATCAAAGGCTCGTTTATATCGATAGTGATATCGAGGCTCAATCGATACTATATCCAGGGCCCTGACCTTTGCAAGTTATGCAAATTTGCTTTTTATTTTTCACGCAATTCAGTCAATTTTTATTATTACAATTAAATACGTTTTTATCCTATAATAAATATATTATAAATAATATATTTCTTAGAATATGAATTTGCAGAAAAAGATTGATTCGCATTTTTTTTAGTTAGCCGAGTGACTCACTTCTCCCTCCCCGTTACATTTATAAGTCATTAAATTTACTCTTTTACTTCTATTGGAATTGAAATATTTTTTTTTCATTATTAATAATATTGTTATTATCACTAATTACTCTTACAGAGGCTTTTATGACCTTTACAAATTCTTAGTGCGTTAGAAAATGAAAAACGCCTGCCTAGAATATTTGTCTGCCTAGCCGCCCGGATATGCGTTTTAGTTTACTTCCTGCTGAAGGCATTTAACAAAATTTAATATGTTATTTTAATAGCTTGTACAAGCAGTGTTGTGCAAATGCCACTCGAGTGGCAAACCATATATGATTGACGAGTATCAGTCAATACTCATTTTTCATGAGTGATGAGTGATCATGTTGCATATCGTCGGTCTAAACGTGATAACTCATATGTGCAAAAAGCCAACTTTACAGGAGAGACAAAAAATTGATTTAAAAAATATTCTTCATAGAAAACCTCAATTTTTTCGACATTTGTTATAAGTGAGATGTATATGCATGCCATGAACTGTTTTTAAGCTAGTTTCCAAATCCAAGTAAAGAATTAACGTACTTGACGGAGTTACCAGGCTTCACCAGAATTTCGTTCCCATTTCTTTTGCAAGGTACGGTTCTTGAAACCGTATTTCATGTTTTTTTCGTTTTATGTATACGAGGTTCCACTAGATCAATAGAGTTTTTTTTTCTTTTTTTTTTTTTTTGGTAAAAAAAAATGATTTTCGGAAAAATGTCGCTTACCAGATATCACGTTTAGGCCGACGATATATATAAAGGAGAAACAACTTCTCATAGTGAACATATTTAATGATACAAAAATTAAAACAAACTAGGCTCACTTTCAGTGATTAATGATAAAATATAAGTATTTTCATTCATTAATGATAAAATATAAGTATTTTCATTCATTAATGATAAAATATAAGTATTTTCATTCATTAATGATAAAATATAAGTATTTTCATTCATTAATGATAAAATATAAGTATTTTCATTCATTAATGATAAAATATAAGTATTTTCATTCATTAATGATAAAATATAAGTATTTTCATTCATGAGTATTATTTATCCAAATTTACTCGAGTAATGTACTCTGCATACAGGTACTTCAACCAGCTAGATTTCACTTTTAGTAAAAATAACGGTTTTCCCGGGCTTTGAAAATGGCGAAACATTGGTTGATGTGTAAAAAATAAATATATTTGGATGGCGAATTAAGTATTGTTTATCAATCAGCTTTTATCTCGCATCTATTATAATTAAAGTCTTCATTTGCAGAAAATCCAATTCATGATATAATATACAACTGCAAAATGAAGTGTTTTCTGGGACGGTATTGGTTGAAATTCAATGGTTTTGTAGATTATTGTACAGTAAAATTGTCTACCAGTGCAAATAGTTACACACTAAATAGTAATGTGATTTTATGAAGAATATTTATTTCCAATAATTGAAAACTGAGTGTAGTCATGATTATTTCTTCCTGTTGAGTCTTTTGTCAGGTCAGCCTTTTCATATCTGAAGAAATTGTATGACTAATGGCAGCTGGGAAATATTCTCATTGTGTCAATGTTATCTATGTGGGTTTCTCAATATTCTTTGGAGGGTCTTTATACTGAAATATCTTTTACTTGAACAATATATATTTATTTACAGCTTTATTATTCTCTCAATTTATTTTTTTTGTCTGGACAATATTTCATAATAACTAGCCAAATTTTGTTGTACTCTGATGCGTGAAGCCTTAAAGCTTGTAATCATTGAAAGAATCTTCACTAAACCGCACTTTTCCGTTATCATTGGAAGTTTGTCTACTTCAACGCTTTGGCAACACTGCATATGTAGTTGTTATCGGTCCCGCTCCCGAGCTCGAGTCTCCTCAACTTTTATTGTATAATTTTCCTGTCAAATCTTCTAATAAATAAAGAATGATGTTCAATAGTCCAGCATATTATATATATATATATATAATATTAAAATACAAGAAAAAAAATAAATATAAATACACTATTTATAATAAAAATACACAATATATTATATTAACTTGGTGGCATCTCAGAGGGGTGAGAATTCGAAGTGAGTTTGGTCTATTTTTATATTTCCTTTATTGTTATGTTGAGATAGGACTCTGCCCTACCTCCAGGGACTTCCCTAGGGGACAGAGTGCCACAGTCCTATGTAATCTCAGATAACCTGAGGATTGTATAAATATGACAACCTAGCAACCTTAAATGTCACTTTTTAACTTCTTGCTGACGATGGCATAAGGCGAAACCAGTACACTATATGTCATATATTTTTGTGAAATTAGACAATATAAATTAGACAATATAAATTAGACAATTAGACAATATAAATTAGACAATATAAATTAGACAATATAAATTAGACAATATAAATTAGACAATATAAATTAGACAATATAAATTAGACAATATAAATTAGACAATTAGACAATATAAATTAGACAATATGAATTAGACAATATAAATTAGACAATATAAATTAGACAATATAAATTAGACAATTAGACAATATAAATTAGACAATATAAATTAGACAATATAAATTAGACAATTAGACAATATAAATTAGACAATATAAACGTTGAACAAGTTCTTAATTTTTATTTATTTTATTAGCTTTCCACTAAATGGACACAGAACGCAAAAATGTATTCGGATATTAACATGTTTCAATTAGTCCATTTTTTTTTTCTAATACTATTTTACCATGGTAGAAGAGAAATATCAGGGAATTTAAATGTCTTTTGTTTTGCACCCTAGCAGTCACGGTCAGCTGTTGATTTTCAACAGAACGGAAATTTATTTGATTACATATAATTGTGAGACTCCAGCAGTCTTATCTCTTATGCTTTTGGCTGAGGGTGGTAGAAATACCGAAAGTACTCCCATGTATATATAGTTAGTGAAATTAGACAATATATTAAATAAACAAGTTTTATTTTATTTTTCAAGTCCATTTGAATTATTTCACAATATCTCTGCAATAATGTCAGTTTTCATTCGTTAAACAAGTTCTTAATTTTTATTTATTTTATTAGCTTTCCACTAAATGGACACAGATCGCAAAAATGTATTCCAATATTAACATGTTTCAATTAGTCCATTTTTTTTTTTCTAATACTATTTTACCATGGTAGAAGAGAAATATCAGGGAATTTAAATGTCTTTTGTTTTGCACCCTAGCAGTCACGGTCAGCTGTTGATTTTCAACGGAACGGAAATTTATTTGATTACATATAATTGTGGGGGAAGTACATTACTGGGATTCAACACGGACTCTTTCCAATATCTAATGGTAACATTTAAACCGCTCTAGCTCTTCGAATTCTCACCTTTAACAGTACCGATTCTTTTGACAGTTTCCTTTTGTTCCTAAAGTCTAGGTTTTTGACCTTCCAATACTCGGCCGGCATCTTAATTAGTCTTTATGAAAGACTCACGAGAGACCTTTGTACTACAGTCTTCTTTATCAATTACCTCTGGGACCTTTCGTACCTTAGTAATTTACGGAATGAACTAATCGGCATAGAAAACAATTGTTATAATTAGGCACGGAAATTTTTAGGATGTTGCATATATTTCCTCGCGCTAAAAACACTAATATCTAAGCAAATGTGGACGAGCATTCTGACCTGGAATAAAGTGGTTTTATTTTGTATATGAATGCATATTTCATGGGTTAGAGGTTATTTACTGGGTTAGTGTATATAATGACATATTTCAACGTTTAGGGCTTAAAAATGATTTTAATTTGAACATTTTAGTGAAAAATGTATAATAAAAAAAACAATCATTCCAATGCGTCCGATTGGGGACATAAATTTAATATGCTCTATGGTTATTTTGAGCTCTATTAGTGGAGAAATTTGGTTCTAATTGGGGAAATACTTTTTGGGGACCTGGCAAGTTGGCCACACTGCCTTAGTCCCTAGCTAGAGAAGGAACACATGACAGTTATTTTGTTCCTGAACAGTAGGGTGAAAAATCCTTCATGAGAGTCTGGAGATGGTTGAACAATGATATTAGTTTAATTACAGTAAAAAATATCAAAATATAAACAATAAATGGGAAATGTGGAAGAATAAATAAAAAAAAAATTATTTTGTTTTTGTCTCTGTATATATATACTTTTCAGTTTTTTTTATTTTTAGTGCAAATTTTTACATGGTTTTTCCCCAAATTAGTGTTTATGATTTATATATATTGTTTTTTTTGTACTTTCATATTTGGAAGGAGCAAATGGAAATATGAGTATCAAAAAAATTGTATCCGAAGTACAGTCAGATTCTGTTTGTACTACCCTCAAAACGTAATGAAAAGTAATTTTCCGCTGCAAAAATGCTATTTTCATTTGTCTCGATGGGAACTATGGATTTTGATGCCAATATGATCAGTGGTTGTGGAAATATATGCAATTTTGTACTATTTGTTTTCGTTCATGATAACTGGAAAAATGCATCGATTTGAATATTTCTTTGTGCAAAATATTTGTTTTAATGAGAACTCAGGGTATATTAATAAGATATTATTTGCACATATTCTGAACTACTTGTTTTGTCCACGACAATTTCTACTAATATGAACATAAATACTTAAATGTTAAACAGAAATTTATGTTTTGAGAGTCGGGAAATACGAATATCAAATATTTTTTAATAAAATTTGTAGTCAATTTTTATTAATAAATTGATAATTATGTTGGATAAACAATTATTTAATTATGGTCATGTTGTTTATAAGGATCTTGAACATGGAAGTGATCTCATATACAAATCTATGAATTAATCAATTAATCATTTAGAGAACATAACCTCCGCAAAAACTTGCATATATAACTATAATTAAGCAATAAATTAGCAAGAATCAAACTATAAAAAATATATTTTTATTAAAATAGAGGAGCGTATTTATACCCCACCCCATCGTTGTGAGGTCCTCCAGCCAACCCAGTGCCCTCCTCGGTGCCCTACCAATATCCTCTTCAGATCTCCTCACCATCCTGGTCTTCCATTTTTCATTATTAATAGTTTATTTATTATTTGTTTTTAATGTTTAGGTTGCCTTCTACGAGATCCTGAACGGTCTGTGGGTGAGGAATGGACTGCAGATCAAAGGCCAGGCGATGACTTACATCCAGTGCAACTTCTGCAACTCCATGGTGGATGCAGATCTCTATCTGCTCCAAGTGTGTGCCACAGTCCTTCCGCCCCAGTTTTTCATACCTACTGTCCTTCAGAAGTATGTATTTTTTAGTTTTTTAATTATTAATGAAGGCGCTGGTAGGTACTTTTTTAAGGATATTACATTATTTTTCATTTTGTCTTTTAAGATGTACGTTTTTCTTGGTAACTTACGTTCCGTGGTGTAAAACCAAGTAATTTTTTATATATATTATGTTAGGCTCTGAAGAAGGAAATAAATAGTTACCGAAACGTCGACCGAAGACTGTTTTTTTTTTTTTTTTTTTGCACGACAGAACCTCAACTTCCTTCAACAGTGAAAAATTTTGGGTATTCAGTTTTAGATATTATTTTAGCTAGTAAGTTATGAGGGAAGAGGGCGTCGGTAGCTCAGAGATAGCTCAAGATCCCGGGTTCAAAACCCGGCCTAGAGGTCTTTTATCTGAGAGATAAAAACGTGTGCACGCTGTCCTTCGAATGGGATGTTAGTGATGGTCTTGTGCGATGTCAGGTACTCGTTAAAGGACTCTTTAGGTTAGATAACATTTTGAATTCCCACAGTAGAGCTAACAGGGAAGGTATAAGAGCATTGGATGCTTAGGTCCCTAGGTGTATACGCCATCCCTCCCAATATATATATCTAATTTAAAATTCTGACTGAAGCTAGCGAAATATTCAGAATTACGTATGCGATATTTACATTTACATCCTTCTAAACGAGTATATATTATACAGAAACGAGCCACTGAGTTTTATAGATTTTTAGATCTTCTGTGGGCTTTTATAATAAAACACTTCTTTGGGAAAAGGCAAATTAAATATTACATTATTTTTATTTTATTTTTTTTCTCCTAATTACAGTATGTTTCCATTTTTTGTGAGGGAAAAGTTTGAAAATATTTTTTGATTCTGAAAATTTTCTGAAATTTTTTGACTCCCCCCCCCCATGTTTGTAGGCCCTGATGATGATATAAAATATATCGAAACGTTGGCATCTGAATAGTGTTTTTTTTTCTCCATCTTTGACTGACCCTCAATATTCCTAGAATTAGAATCTACAGTCGTTAATCAACATCTACATAGATATCAACCCAAATCAGAATTATTTGTTCAATATATTTTATTCTTTATATTTATTTTGCACTTTGTTCCTCATTTAATTTTTTTATTATTGATTTTTCATTATTATTACTAATTTTTATTACTAATATTTTTTTCTTACTTCAGTATATATTTTATCTTTATATATTTTTTTATTCATTATTTTGTACATAGCCTATTAATTTCCTTATTACTTTTGTATATCTTTACATCACATTTAGTTATGGTGTATTATACCGATTGTAAATATTCAAAACAAAAAAATAATAATAAATAAATAACTCTTTTTTAAGAAATGAACTGAGGAAGACATGAGAGTTAACTGAGTGTATTTGTGTTTTAGGTTCCACGTGTTGGACTGGTTGAGTTTCTCCGGGAACGTTGGTGGTGGTCCGGCCCCAGACGCTGACTCAGACATCCCCATGTTGGAGTCATGTCTCACCTTCCTGGCATCCATTATCAGCCTGCGGACCAACCTTGGTGGGTCTCTTTAGTCATCATCCCCCTTAGTCCCCCCATCTTATATTAAATAGAAATATCATATTTTCGTGAAAACTATGTTTTCGGACCTTCTCAGACTGTCTTTTTTTTTTTTTTAGTTTTCAATGTCGACTGCAAAAATTGTGTCTATAGTTATTCCTAGACGAGCAGTTTTTTTGCAGTTTAATCATCGATATTTTGTCGAGCCCCCCTTAAAACAGACCGATATATTTTCACAAATAATATTCCTTTAATATTGGTTGGTTTATTTAGTTTTGGGGCGAACAACTACTATTGCCGTGTTATATTTCTTGTCCCCACTGAGCCACGGCACTATTTTTGTAAATGACGGAAAAGAGGACCATGAGGTCCACAACAGACATGATGGGATCCCGCAGGAGGCCAGGGGGACTGGGGAAGGACGAAACAAGGGACCCAGGGACACCTAATGAACAGGCAGGCCGGGGGCAAGCAAGAGTACCGCCGGATCACTCTCTCCAATGTATAAGTATATCGTGGTAAAAATCCATTTTGTTTTTCTGAAATTAAACAATTTTAACTTCCAACATTGGACCGAAAGTGCATTTCTTCTACTGGACGAGAGTAGAGAGGCACTTGCTCGGTGAACTTCGTCGAGAGCTAAACAAGATTATCGAGCTTGGTCTTCCTGATATTCGCGCAAAGGTTGAAAAAAAATAGGAGTAAGTTTTAGGACCTGCAATGCGATATATAAATAAATATATATGAATTTGAACAAAATCCGAAATTGTGTTGATGGGAACATGCCGAGTGTCACTACAGAGATCAGTTGTGAAATATAATCACAATATTTTAATGTATTCTGCAATATTCTGGGTTTCTTGAGTAATATTTAAAGAACTATTTATTAATATTATTTTTTAGACAATAGTAGCATAGTTAAGACAGAATTCAACAATTAACACACAAAAAAAGGTTAGTTCAGGCTACTGATCCAACTGTGCTGTCCTTGAATTATTGCAAGATGGTATTTTATTTTACCAACGGCATTTGTCACAGAACATTAAACAACTTAAGAGAAAACGCTGCAGTCCGTTTGTGGCGCAGGAGGCGATTTTTTCACGAAGAAGTCACCAGTACCCCATATCGCCGACTACTCTTTGTTGCTGATCTTGACAACTAAAAATACTGGAATTATTGAGTATATGAAAGTAATGTGTTGGCGTCAGCAAGTTTTTTCGTTTCATTGTACACAGTAATTCTGAGAGTGACTTTCTTATACAGTAAGAACTGAATTTGAGGAGGAAGGAGAGTAATAATACAAGAGCCTTTGATATAAGAAAGTTCTGTAATGGCCACAACACATGTATATTTTCTTTATTTTTTAAAATACTTTTTTATAAAAAACTACCAATACAATAATAAAACCATATTTTAAAATGTGTTACAATTTAACCATTACTTAGAAATATTTCCTACAGATATGTATTTTACTGTCTTTGATATATCCAGTTTTTCCATTAAACTACCAGTTTTTGCGTAAATCGAGGAAACGTCTAACGAAATGGGCTTCAAAACGACATTTCAGGATAAATAAACTCTTCTTCTTCTAAACAATTTAATTAATTTCTTCAAATATGTGGAGCTAACTTCTTCTTCTTTGAGTATTCAAATTGAAAAATAATTTTCTAAAGATCGTCGTTGATATTACAATATGTTGTGAATTGTAAATCGTTAAGTTCTAGGAGATTATCTCTCCCTTGTGCTTATCCGATTTGTTATTGATCGCACATACACATATTTGTAGAACTGACCGGACGTATTTTAACACAGTGATTCGAAAGTGCCAATTTCTTGACATCTTAACTTCTGAATTTAGATGTGTTATATTTAATTTATTTTTTCCTGTTCAGGAGCCAACCAGAGCCGCCTGTCCCAGTTGGAGATGGTGACCCTCCTGTGTATGTCAGACAAGACTCACTCCCAGCTGATGGAGCTCATGCCAGAGCGGTCCGGCACTTCA
Organism: Aradus depressus; assembly: GCA_963662175.1. Lineage (NCBI taxonomy): Eukaryota > Metazoa > Arthropoda > Insecta > Hemiptera > Aradidae > Aradus > Aradus depressus. The sequence goes on from OY759222.1 coordinate 9,916,203, forward strand.
CAGAGCAGGGACTTTGAATCAGCTCTCGAAGAGGCAAGTATTCCACATATATATTTTCTACAGATGCAAAACAACTATTTTCGTTTTTAGGAAAGCGATTTTTTCCGATATTGTGCGGCGCAAATATTATTCCGAAACTAACTATGCATCCTACTGAATAAAAACACTTAGAACAAGTAAAAAAATTCCACTATATTTATATAAAATACACAACATATTTCGCTGGTTGGAGCATTGCCAAGTGTACAGGATACAGACTTATGACTCAAACAAATTGCATTGGCTCTAACCAGCGAAATATATTGTGTATTTTATATAAATGTAGTGGCATTTTTTGACTCGTTCTAAGTGTTTTTATTCAGTAGTATTTACAATGAACTTCCACAAGATCTCTGGCGAAAACATCTCGAACTATGCATCGTTTGTACCTGAAACTAAGACACAAATACATTTAGAATTTGAAGTTGCTATGGAGAGCTAGAGGTTGCTCATATACATAAAGTGGTCGAAAACCAGGTTTTTAAAAATCTTATTATTTATTTAAATTTTCTAAAAAGGTCACCCTCCTAGGGAGGGGAGGGAGAGGTTACTGAGGGATCGGAACCAATCACTTTGCGATGATGGGTCGTATACTGCTTTCTTCTGCTCCCGCCAGGGTTCAGCTATACGACGGGTTGTCGGTCTCCGTCACCAACTGTCGTAGTCCAAGATACGATCCTATCCCGTAAATCATCTCAACCCTAGCCTGATCTTACATCGGACATTCAACGACTACGAGACTACTATTTGTGCAGTTCCGGTTGTTCTTTCTCTTAAGGAAGAAGAAGAAGAAGCTTGGAGTTAAAATCACCATGACCTGATAATTTCTGAGATTTCCATTGATAGGCTGCATCCATGTAAAGTCGAGGCGTATCCGGACATCTTTCACTGTCCGAACTTCGTAACCAACGTTGCTGCCATTTTTCCAATGTCCTTGCATCGCTCTGGTTTGGACTTTTTTGTTTTTGACCTACGAATTTCTATTTCTCAAAGGAAATCCTTCTGGCATTTATTATATATTTTTCTCTCATTTCCGACTTAGTTGATATTATTTTCGTAAACTATTATAAAAAAAATGTAGCTTACTTATAAAATTAAAAAAGAGCTAAAAAAAAAACACCTTTTTATAGCGCGCAATATTTTGATGGAATCCTTCTTACCTCTTTCATAGCCAATTCCCCGACATTTCTTCATTTTTACTATTTACTATTTCTGTGTAATTGCCAACTTGTTGCCATGAAACTGATGTAAGATATTGTCAAGACTACAACCAAGCTGTCTATTCCTCAGAATGCAACATACTACAATTTTCTTTAAAACAACTTTATCCTTATAAATATGCTAAACTTTGAAATCATTACATCAAGTTCATTCATTTTGTTTGATGCAGGTGGCAGAGTACAAGGCCCCAAACCTAGAGGCGAGTGGTAATATGCAACAGGGGATGTACGTGCCCAAGGGCCATGTCTGGGAGGAGCTGTATGATCCTATTCACGTCCTTCTCAGAGCCGTCCACAGAAGGGAATTCCAAAATTCAATGGACAGATTTAATGAATAGTAAGGATTTTGCACTTGTTGTATTATATTAGTTGCACAGAAAAATTGTTTCTCATTTTTTGCTTATTACTGAATATGTTTAGCAATCATAATCGACAACAAATATTAATATTTGGGCAGCCAGTTATGCATTCAAATTATTACTAATACTTTTTCTTAATAGCTCTTCGGGAAGGAATAAGCACTGGGTGCTCAGGTCTGTAGGCGCAAGCCGTCCTGACTTCTATGCCCAAATTGAGCTCATATTAATTAATTTATGAGAGTATTCATTATTATTTTTTTTTTCAAAGTTCCATTCCTTTTTTTTTTACTTCTTCAGCAATAGTTTCGTCTAAAATAACATGACCAAACATTTTGAGAGTGCCAGTAGTTCAGGGGTAGGGTGCTAGCCTACTGAGCTCAAGAACGCGGGTTTGTGAAAAAACATTGATCAAGCCGTCCTTCGGATGGGGCGTTAAGCGATGGTCCCGAGCCTTGTGCGACTCGTTAAAGACCCCTCCCTTGGTGAATAGAATTGGGCAATGTTTGTGTCACTGAAAGAGTGCTTTGGTAGTAGGTGATATGACCTCGTAATTAAAGCCCGGGCATGAGTCGCAATAACCCACCCGACCAAACATTCGAATCAAGAAATTTTATATGTGGATTCAGAAGCCCGTAAATAATCTCCTACTGATATTCAGTCAAGGGAAGTAGGATTCAGAGGGAGAGCGGAAATCCTGATTTTAGTATTAGTTTATGTCCTTCACATTGCTGTCAACTGTACTGTCGCAGATATTGTTGATAAGTACAAGGTTCACGCTAGCGGGAATACTTTTATGACTACTGATAGGTTTTTCTCATCAAATTTGGTATTTCCTTCTTTTATTTATTATCAATTGTAATATATTTATTAATGATTTATTTTGTTTTTTTAGCGTTAGTCAGAACGGTAAGATGCGTGGAGGTAGCTGCGCATGGCCTCCATATCGGGAACCACTGCCGCCTCATTCGGCCTACTCTGACCCACGAGGTCTCCTCAAGTCGAGGATAGTACACACCCTGTTCTGGTTGGTCCTCTACAAGGCGGTTCATCATCACAATGTGTCGGAGCATGTCATTTCGCTGGTCATATATCTGTTGGAGATGTGTCTCGCTGTCACTGAACCTGCTCCACAGTCCGCTCATCAGGTATCTATGCAAAAAATACAATATCTTTGTTGAAGTCTACAGGAACGTGGAAATATGGGGAGTTCTTGGCCAATGTTTGCCAGCCTTGTTAAGTGGAGCACATTATATGGGCTTCATAATCGCTTTAAGTATATTTTGATTCGAGCTATCCCTATCAAAGAAGAGGGTTTCAGAAGGGATGTTATCAAATATTTTTTTGAGCTTCATAGGAGAAAACAATAGTGATTTCTACGAACGTTTCCGTGTATTCCAACTATTTTAAACAATATACTGTCTCAACAAGAAATGAACAGACGCTACAAACTGTTACTAAGACTACTAGACAAAAGATTGAAATTAACTTATTAATAAAACGACTTATATTCAACGCAGTGCTTAAATCGATGTGGACTTACGGACTTGAACTCTAGGTTCTGCCAAGACTTCCAATATTCAGCGCATCCAATCCCTTCATATAATAATTCATGCTTCTTACTATGTTCCCAACAAGATCCTCCATACTGACCTCAGCATTCCTCTCGTCATCGAAGTATCTAAATCCAGGGGCAGACAGTTTCCTCCCTTAGTTCAGTGTCGCTACTGGGTGACTTCTCCCCTCTTGACATTTTGACAATGTTATTTTTTACTCTTTTAACAAATTTATTTGTTCTATATACAATCTAAATCAAACTTATTTGGTAGAAAATGAGTAGACATTTTATTTATAGACTTCTGAGTGTGCATATAAATTTTCGTGTCGATACTTTAATTCTATCTACAGTTATTACACTACTATAGTTTACAGGGCGCCGGTAGCTCAGTGGTATACGTGCTTGTCTTTTGAGCTCAAGATCGTGGGTTCGTAACCCGACCGAGGGCCTTAGTTTATTTTATCTGGGAGGTAAAATAAACTTAAGCACGCTGCCCTTCGGATGGGACGTTAAGAGGGTCCCGAGCCTGTACGATGTCAAGTACTCGCTAAAGACCCCTAGGTAATATTTAGGACTCCCACAGTAGAGTCGGGCTCATGTCCACCAGAGTGACGAAAAAGCGCTCTGGTAGTAGGCGATATAACCTCGTATTAAAGCCCGGGCATGAGTCACAAAACCTAACCTATAAATTTTCGTGTCGATACTTTAATTCTCTCTACAGTTATTACATTTTTTCAGTTATGCTCATTAGATTCCTTATGGAGTTCTGGATTCACTTATAAAATGTCAACACATTAATAATTCCGTCCGTGTTAACAGACACACAATTCAGTTTTTTTTTTACTTAATTTTAAATAGTATCGGAAAACATGAGATTTCGAAGAAAACTCAGTATCGAATTTTTGTCTACTTACATCCCCTATTTTCACCCAAGTAATATAAATGGAAGCTCAGTTAGAATACTAGACGACAGTTCCTTAGACTAACTGTTCCTATTGTTGGTGCAGGTGTGCGCTGTGAAGTCCAGTGAAGAGCGGAACGTGGAGGATGGTGACCTGGAGAACTGGTTTGAATCGGACTGGCTCTCTGACAATCTTCGTACTGTCATCGCCTCCATCAAACTGCCTCCTCAGCCGGAACCCGTCATCTTCGATGCTGACAGTAAGTCAACTTCATACTTTGTCGTTTTTATGAAGATTACCTTTAAAAACATCAATGGACAATATTCAATTGTAAAAATGTAGGAAAAATAACTGAAAATAATGATTTTAATGAATTGGTAAGTATAAGGTAATATGAAGGTGCTACCTGATCACTACCATGCCTCATTACAATAATTACCAGGTCATCACATAACTAATGTCACTGTTAATTATTATCAATGTTGTATTTTTCAACATGTTCTGGCAAGTACTATCTTAAAATCAGTTACAAAAATAATGTATATACCCTTAATCCCCAGGAACTTTGTACAATCTGCAATAAAAATTAATTGGAAGACGTATACCACCTGTTAATATCCTGTCCGATATACTCCCCCATTAGAAGCCACTTCCTGCCTCAGAGTATCAGTATAGACCGACATTACTCCTGGCCCATAATAAGAATGATATCTCAAACATTTTTTATTATTTAATCAGCGCTTTCAAACTTGGAGCATTCATTGTTAATGAATAATGTACTTCAACTTACATATTATATTGATATTCAATACCTAAATCTCAACTCCATATTTACTGTCTTTGTTATATTATTATTATTATTAATTTGTAATTACTTATTTCATTTATTTATGTTATTTATTTAGTATGTTAAAGGTTCTTTTATTAGTGTCATTATTGTTTTATATGTGTATTCTTTATATGTGTCATTATTATGTTAATATTGTAAAAGTAATGGTCACTGACTCAATTGTATAAGGGTAATCCCTTCAAACAGTAAAAATTATAGAAAGTTCTCGAGACCCCAAGATTATCTGAAGAGGCTATGTCGCGAGAATACTGTGGTTGACTTAGTAGTGTAGTTTTTGTTGGGTCTCTACTACAACATGAGATCTCGTCGCATTGTCCTGGCTTAAATTCAAAAAAAATTACTCCCATTAAAAATGAACGTAACAAACAGACCTGCAATATCGATATAATTAGGTTCTTTGGCACAAGTTAGATCCAATATTTTATAAAACTGAGTACAATTCTTAGACTAGGCATCACTGCACAGTTCATTTGTTAAGGGGAAATAGAATAATATACACTAATAATAAACTTGGATATTTGCTTTAATGTCTATTGTAGACTTATCTGATTTATTTTTTCCCTGTGTCTCTCCTCATCTCGAACCAGTCTTATCATCCAGGCATCTCCAAGAACAAGACTTCAAAAGACAAGTATTGGACGAAAAGACGCATATTAACTTTGAAAACAAAACAAGGCAGTTTGGCCTTGACACAAAACTATGTGGACTGATGGACTTTGGGGTTCTGTCAAGGCTGCCTATCTCCAGCGCATCCAATCTTTTGAATCCAAAATCCTTCGTACAATAGCAAAAGCTCTTTGTTACGTCTCCAACAAACACTGCCGTTTCTTTTGACACTGAGGTTACTAAATCCAAATATAAAAAATTATTTTCCTCTCTTAGTCCCCACAATAATCCTCTAGTCCGTGCCCTCCATTCTGCCACACTTCCCCAACGATGACCTATAGACCACCTTAGCAGCAGCAGTGACAGTGATTAGTTAAAAATGAGAGTAACTCAGTGACTAGGGAGTGTCACCATTGGGTGACCTCCCCTTTTGGCATTTTGTTTTGACTGTCATTATCTCTTTTGTAGCATATTTGCTTGTATTTATTTTTATACAGTTTTGCATTTCCCATTGGTCGACGCTATAAAAAACTGTTTTGTTGTACAGGTGACGAGGAGTGGCGATGTGCTGCCAACCTAGACGCCACCCTTGCATTAGGTGCTGTAGAAGTTGACGACTCTTTAGCATTGGGGCCAGCACTCTATCCCATCCATCTGGAGGAGGTGGTCCCTGCCAACTTTGGTAAGTTTCACCCAGTATAGTGTAGTTATATTAACTGTTCTAGTAGTCTGTTTCAGCTAAATTTATATTTATATATATATATATATATATATATATATATATATATATATATAATAAATTGGTAGAAAAGAGGTATAAATCGTCTCCTCAAACATTTATTATTTTACACAATCTCCCCGCCTGTGCATTCATTAAGTTTTGACGAACAGATTGCGGCGAGCATTCTGGATTTACCAGCCAAATATTCTTATGTCTCTAACCTAATTTGCTCATATTGTTTCAGACAACGAAGTCGGAGAGCTGAGTGCTCTACCCGCAGCGCCACAGCCTCTGGCAGTAATGGCTGGTACTGAGGTCTCCCTCGGGAACCACCCCCAGTCCTCCCACCATCATCCTCAGGAGGACAGTCCGGCCTCCCCAACCCCCAGTCCTCAGCCAGCCCTCACTGCCGCCCCCAGCCCTGGACTCAGCTCACTGTTCGAGGGGCAGATCGCCATCCCGGGTAGTTCAAGCCAGTCTACAGCACCTCCAGCACCGATGGCGCCTTATAGAAAGTTTCACAAGAGGCGACATCCTTCTGTGAGTTGTAGTTATTACATAGAAAATGAGAGTGAATCCTCTTCCCACCAAAAAAGCGTTTTCTAAATTCCTCAGGTGCTCGTATGTTTCAATTCAGCAGGTCTTACAATTGTGTTCTCTTCTTGTGGAGTTGATAAAGCTAAACATGTAGTCCTTGAATGCTCGCTGTCCGACCAGGCCAGGGTGGAGTTGATAAAGCTAAACATGTAGTCCTTGAATGCTCGCTGTCCGACCAGGCCAGGGTGGAGTTGATAAAGCTAAACATGTAGTCCTTGAATGCTCGCTGTCCGACCAGGCCAGGGTGGAGTTGATAAAGCTAAACATGTAGTCCTTGAATGCTCGCTGTCCGACCAGGCCAGGGTGGAGTTGATAAAGCTAAACATGTAGTCCTTGAATGCTCGCTGTCCGACCAGGCCAGGGTGGAGTTGATTCGGTGCTGGTGACGGAAACTGTGTTCAGCCGATTTGTCGGCTCTTGGCGGAAGAATAAAAAAAAAATTTAAGATGGGCTGGGGACATCCACTGATCGTTGCAGATTGGTCGACCAGTGGCTGCCCCCAGCCCGTTACAACCTCATTTTGATTATCATAAACCTGACCATCCTTGATCCCGAGCTCTGTCCAACAACTAGGGGCACCCAAAAAAGGAAGAAAAAAAAACGAAAAAAAGTGGTGTTGATAACGTTTAGTTTGAAAAACCTTATTTAATTGTTTGATATCTATCAATGAATCTCTAATCCATTGGTTTAAACATTATATATTATATCGTTCTCTGATCAAAACTTTTTTATTCATTCTGTGGATCTCTATATATATGTATATATTTTTTTTTTACTTCCCCTGTAAGTAAAAAGTATAGGGAAAGTTATGTAATCGATCAGAAATTCTATGTTAATTCCATTAATGAAACAAGCAGTTTCTCGGATGTGTGCAGGTTCTCGAATGTGTGTGTTTCGCTTCTTTGAACCAAAAAATCAAAGGAAATATTGGGCCATGTATTAGGACTCTTCAAAAGTGGCATTTGTAACTTGGTGCTGCCGTTGAGGTCCACATGGCAAACTTCCCAGCATGATATGAATATCAATAATGCAACGAAACATCTGTTTTATCTTTATTCATGTAGTTTTTATTGTTGAGAGCCAGCACTATATTTATGCAAAGGTTTAAACAAAAACCACGGGTGGACCTAATTTGATAAAATTTCTTTCAGATCGATTGGTACCAAAGCAGAGTCGATATAATTTTTTATTCGCGCGACTTCATGCAGGAAAAATTGACCGTGCACACACATACTTCTTTTCAAAAATAGTGTAAAAATACTGTAGTGACCTTGAATCATAAAAATATGTTGCACATTTTTATTTCGATTTTCGGACCCATTACAATAATTTCCCTATATGCTGGGAAATTTAAAAAAAAAATCCTGACTGTGTCTGTGAATGTGTCAACTCCCGATTGAACAAAAAAATCGACACGATATTTTATGTATGTGTATCCAAAACCCCAGAAGGACGACATCTATCGATTTCCCGCCAATCGGCCAAAAGGACGGGGTTAGCTAAGCACAAAAACTCCAATAACTGCTGGAGAAATGAGTGTAACTATGCGAAATTTTATATGTAAATCCATCATAGGGACGACGTATATCAGTGTTCAGCCGAATCGGCTAATGGTAAGTGAGGGAAGGGGACACCCGTTGATTTTCAACCAAATCAGTAATTATGTTCCAGAGGGAGAGTGAACACAGTTAATTAATTAACACCGTGGAAGTATATTTTTCGATATGTTTCATACATTTTATTGAAATTTTCAGCTCAACTCCTCAATTTAGAGAAAGAAAACGTTTTTCTTAATATTAATAATAGTTTTATTTTAGAATTGAATGTATTTGACAATGTTATTGATTTCAGAATTCGTACCAAGTTGAACTTCCCTCGAGGGAGACACTGTTTGAGGCGAAGGAGAGTATCATCTCCCTCCTTCTGAAGCTGCACTCACATCTGTCCGGAGTGCCTGACTCATTCAATCCTGACTCTACGGCCCCCGACCCCAACAACAGGATAGGAGATGGACCGTACTTCGTCTCCAATGTACTTCACAGAATCATGGCTCTCGATCCACACTGCAGGTATATAACTGAGAAGTCACCAATAGTTGTTACTGTTAAAGATGGAGGGAATCGAGGGCCTCATCCCATGGGTGCCCCTCAAAACATTAGTTAATTAATATATTTGGATGATGTTGATGTGCCAAATATTCGTAAAATAATTCTATTGCAGTTCGCGGAACTTTTGGAAGTTTTATACACCATATAATTCGATTTGGTGGCATCAAATCTGCCGATCGCCTTTTCAGTCAATATTTTCTAGGGATATAGAATTGGCTGGACCTTGTTACATACGAGAGGTGATCAAACAGTCTCAGGACTGATTTTTTTAAATTTTATAAAAAATGTACAACTTATTGGGTATGTTCCCTCAAAGTACTCCCCTTAGGAAGCTATACATTTTTCCCACCGCCGTTTCCACTGCTGGATGGACCCTGAGAACTCATCTTCTGGAATGCTGTTCAGCTCCTCCACCGATTTTTCTTTAATTTCGTCAGTTGAGTGAAATATCTGCCCTTTTATAAGGGTAAGGGTCTCTTGAGTTTCGGAAACAGGAAAAAGTTAGCAGGGGGCACGTCTATGAGTACGGGATCTGGGGGATGACGGTCAGTCACACAAAACTTTACACAACATTTTTTTACTAATTTATTTGTGTTTTATACAGGGAGAGCGTTATTATTACTCGTGAAAAATTGTGGCCACGTCACCCTGAAGAAGGTGAAGAAGAAAGACGAGAACGAGAAGAGAGAGAACGTTGGGAGCGACGAAGGAGGGCCAAAGAGAGACAACAGAAACTAATGGAGGAGTTTGCATTCAGACAGAAGCAGTTCATGGAGCGGGCTATGGAAACTGGTAAGGCAATAATACATTGTATTGAATTTTTTGGGCAATGATCAGAACACTTTACTAGCCCTTGTAAAAATGTCAATAAGGGAAAATATCCCAAATTATTACTTGCAGGACGTATAAACATGTAGCTTGATTGTGAATAACCAAATCATCGTTTATCTTCCACTTTAATAAACATATTCCAGTGTAACAAATATAAAGAAAAACGTATGTTTTCTAAAAATATTGTCCATTTTACAAAATATATGGGAGTACCATCTTGAAGATGGTACCAATACCGAAAGTACTCACATATATTTTGTGAAATAGAGAATATTTTTAGAAAACGTACGTTTTTCTTTATATTTTTTATTAAGTGTTTCGCAATATCTCTGCAAAAATGTTAAATATATTACAGGGTGATCTTATCCATATGTCATGATTCTCATAAGTCGGTGTGCATTTCGGTAGATATGAAATACTTCACCGATCTAACTGGAAGAGATCTCGTACTAATACTGGCCAGATCCTTCTCAATTTTTCTTGTGTTTGTTCGTATTTCTGGTCATTTCAGAAAAAATCAAATTCTTTTAAACCCTCGCCTCAAAATCATTGTCAAATTTCATCTTATTTCTGAAATCATGCTACTCAAAGTAACTAAACGAGCTAGTACTTCTTCACTTTGGTTCAGTCGGTAGTCGACTATCAAGGAACTGTGTCATATGTATATCGTCCGAGGTACGACCACATTGTGCGGGCTGCTGTTAGCAGAGGATAGCTTGACAAAATCAGCTTTGTGTACTCATTGGGAAATCATTCCACATTTTAATGAGTACAATTGATTTTGAAAATATGAACAAGAGAGCATCTTAAGATTCAGTAAGACAATTGGTTTTTAAATATTAGAATACGTAAGTATTGTACTATTATTGAGTTGGGTTTCATATAAAAGAGTATATATAACAAAATTATTTACTATTTTCTTATATATAATTTTAATTTCTTGTAATTTGGTTTTGTAATAGACGAAGAGGGAATGGAGTGGTCAGAAGGAGGTGGTGCCGCCGCCGCAGGCACTTCTCGCTCTCCGAAGAGAAAGGAGTACGACTGTGTGATCTGCAACCAAACCTCAGAGTCAACAGAGGAGACTCCAATGGGGCTAGCAGTGCTTGTGCAGGCCACCTCAGTACTGGGTCATCGACGGAGAGAGGGAACGGACCTAGCCACCCTGCCGCTGCCTAACGGGGAATCGAGGTCTGGAGACACAATGGCCGCCGCCTTCGATACACTGGCTGACCATCTCGACAGGGAGTTTGACCAGGTAACAGTTCCGAATGGTGAAGAGTATCACTAGTAGATTAGTTACCGTATAGAGAGAAATCTCGCGCGAAGAATCGAACAGACCTGACCTCTTTACTGACTAATCTCAACTCACGAAAAAACAGAATACTCCCTGACACTTTCCCTCTGGGTCTCTTTTGGCCTCAGAATCTCCGTCTTAAAGATGGTTTCGGCAGGGACGCCTTGGCATATTACTTCCTCATCTACATGAAGTATAGAGAAATTAAGTAATCGGTCAGAAATTCGATGTTGAATTTTCATCGGAATTTCATGTTTTCCGACCCTCTGTTTCCATAAATGAAAAAAAGTCCTGTCTGTGACCACGATAACTATCGATAGAATGAATATATCGAGACGAAATTGTATATGTGTATCTAGAAACCCATAAAGAGGAAGCATTGATTTTCAGCCAAATCGACCAAAGGAGAGGGACTCAACTCAATAACCGTAATAACTACAGAGTAATTTATGTGTCGGCATGAACTATGAGTATGAAAAATTAGAGGTCTCTGTGGAAGTCAATTTTTTATTTTTAGTCAAAACAGTCGATTGGTTTTAGAGAGCGGAAACTTACATGATTAATTCGTGCGGGGGAAGTACATTGTCAGTAATTCACTGACTTTTTTTTATGTGTAGTTGTCATGGCTTCTGGCCATCAACCTGGGATGGGAAGGCGGTGTCCATGTCCAGACCTGTGGTCATCATCTCCACTTGGACTGCCTCAAGTCCTACCTCAAGTCTTTGAGGAGCCAGCAGAAATTCGCTGCCGAAAGGTACATTACAACTGTTCTTCATTTTATTATTATTTTAAATTTATTTATATTAGACAAAAAATCAAAATTTACCTGAGAACAAAACTACTAATATATAACGCAATACTGAAGCATTGTGGACTTATGGACTTGAACTATGAGGTTCTGAGATTCCAATCTTCAGCGCATTCAGTCCTTGCGATCCAAAATCCTTCGTACAATAGCCAGTGCTCTTTATTACATATCTAACAAAAACCTTCACGCTGATCTCAATATTCCCTTTGTCACCGAATTAGCTAAATCCAGGTACAAAAAATTACTTTTCTCCTTTAGTAACCACATTAATCCTGTAGTACGTACCCTCCCTTCTGCTACACTTTCCGAACGTCGTCTTAAACAGAAAAATAGTATACCTATAGTATAACTTATCTCCTTCGATAATCGAGGAAGCAAAGAAGAATCTCTTTGGAGGGAGTACTGGGTATTTAAGATGGACTTGAAGCCAATGAAGTGTAAAAGGGTAGTATTGGAAAGTAAGTTGTATATTCTTATGGTTGACAAACATGTTCATTGACAAAAGTAATGAAGATGAAAATGACCTTATAACAGCGCAATATTAAAAGAAATATTACACATTTATTTATAAGTTTCTATTGTTTCATACCAAAAGACGATGGAGTGTGAGTCCCCTTAAACGCGACTCGTTGCTCCAACGGATGGTATAGTTTGTTCATTTTAAGTTAGCAGGTGAAGATATCATGTCATTACTCCCCCTGGTAAGATTAAGCGGGATTGACGACTAATTATATAGACAATAGAACAGTGAAAAGAAAGACATAATGAGGGGTGGGGGGTTCGGCCCTGCTTACGTCACCTGCCAACTCAAAATGAACCAAATACACCTCAGTCAGTATGATAGCTACTAACACTGTACTCAGTATGTTGTCTGCTGACAGAGGAGAGTACGCCTGCCCCCTCTGCCGGCAGCTGGCCAACTCAGTGCTTCCTCTGCCGCCCCAGTTAGGACAGATGGCCACCATGGTTCGCTCCAGACAGGCCTCCTTCAGCTCCATCATACCCGAGCTCACCGCCTTTCTCAGGGAGAATCCTCCTGCCAACCAGGCAAGTATCCTCATATAACAATAATAATATTTATTTAAACCATAACATGGTAAATAGGATATGTCATAACAATGTATACTCGTACATTATGAGAGCTTATAAATTAGATACATGAAGAGATATTAACTCTTAGACATATGGAATATATTTAAAGATACTCTTAAAAAATAAAGTGTAATGAATAAAAAAATACTTGAAAATATGATTACAAATATATATATATATATATGAGGGGTGTTCAAAAAGTCTGCCTGAGATCAGCTGTTTTGTAGATTCTCTACAACCTACTTTGTTGTGAAGTAACAGAGTTTGGAGATCCTATTGCCATTTTGGGTTACAGATCCAGATGGGTGTTCCTGAATAATTCTGCAGATGTGTGATGAAAGAAACTGCTCAGCATATCCTGGGTGAATGTGAAGGCTACGGTAAGGAGTATTTTACAACTATTAATCTTATTATTGTTTACAGCCGGCCTCGAACCTGATGGAAGCTATGGCCAAGTCAATGGAGGACATGACCAACTCGACATATGTCAAGTACAAACAGAAGTCAGCCAACCGGATCCCACAGACACTGTTCCTGTTTGTCAGCTCCATAGCAAGGACCAACCTGGAGGTGGAGCTCGTCCAGCGAGGTGGCAGTCTGGTGACGCCCTCCTCTCCTGATCCTAACCCGTTACTTCCTAAGCGATCCTGCATCAGTAAGTTGGTTGTCTTGTGTTATTTTTCAACTCACTATACATCTGTTGAATCATATTTCTGGCTGAGTTCTTTCAGAGGTGGCACTCCGACAAGCTTTGTCAGATGAGATGGAGCTAGGAAACACGTTCTGTATAACTGAAGCCAAGGTTGGCGAGGGAAACGACTAGGGGCGGAACTTTCAAACGATTTCTGGTAGTTAATTTTACTCAGAGGCTGGACCAGTTCAGTTGCTCTCCTAGACGAGCGAAACGATTCAAGTTGAATAGTAATGGGCAAGTTATGTAATCAGTCAATAATTCGATGCGGAGCTTTCAACGAAATTTCATATTTTTCTACCTCTAGATACCAAATATATTTTAAAAAAATGTCTATGTCTATGAACACGATAACTCCCGATATAATGAATGTATCGATACGAAATTCGCTATGTGTGACCTGTGACCTTGTAAGGACACAACCTATCGTTTTTTAGCCAAATCGGCCCAAGGGAAGAGGGGGATTAAGGGAGGCTTAACAACAAAAACTAATAACTGCCATTGTAATGAATATGTAGGCAGAAAATATCATATGTGAATTCAATACCCCATAAAGATGACACCTATGAATCTTAGTGAAATCTAAGAGAGGTACTCGACTCAATAAACCTAATAATGCCGATTTAATGAAAGTATTAAAAAAATTGAGTGAAGATTCAGAGCCCTCTATGTTTTTTTATGTGTTCTTGTTATACATAAAGCGTCAGTCGCAAATGACTGGAATTGAAGTGAATAAAATATATATATATTTCCATTTTTTCCAAGCCTCCTTATTGACTGTGGGTTGCGTTGCTTGCCTTTCGACTCTTGCTTTACACCATGTCCTGTGTTTTACAGTGCCGCTGCTCCACGTGCTGGCTGTGCACGCCCGCCTACTGGCCCACTGGCCTGCTTGGGAGATGTGGCAACATTTGTCTGGCCTAGATACAGACTCTACCAACCAGCCAGCCCTTGTCCCGGTGCTCGCCTCTCATGTGCCCATGCTCCTCAGGGATCCTGCTGCTCTTCTTACTCAACTCATCCTCCTCCTTCCTCTCCATCTTGATCAGAGTGAGTTATAATTATTTATTCATAATGTTTCAAATCAGGTATTTTCTTATTATATGTAACGAAACAAACACAATAGTCAGTCAATGTACTGCGAGAGATTATTTGATACACTCTTCAATGACCCACCTCGCTAACTGTAAATTATTTGGGACGAAGCCTCTGGTTTGTTATATCAATTTAATTTGTAAATTCAAAACCCCATAAGGACGACACTTCTTAATTTTTATCGGGGTTTATCGTAAACTATCAATTGGTTTTGGAAGGCGAGCAAAAACATAGTTGATTAATTCATCCTGGGGAAGTACTTTCCTGGTGATTCACCGATGATTTTTTTTTTTTATGCAGCCTACTTCACGACGGTGATCAAGTTGCTGTACAACTTGCTCTACTTCCAAGTGGTGGTTCAGTTGTCCTGCCGGATGACCGGGGGTGAAAGGTCCTTCTGGCGAGGAGCCCCACCCCCAGACCCCACAGAACTCCGTCTGTCCACTCTGGAGGAGGCGCTCTCTCGCACTATCCATTGTCTGGACCCCAGTCAGCTCTATGTGGAGGATCTGTCAGGACAAGGAGCTGCTGCCTCCTCTGGGGGCGGCCCTGGCTCCTCACCCACCCCCCAAGGCTCCCCCACTGATAAACAGTTCCTCGAGAAGCAGGTAACAACTTCCTCTTATTACCAAAAACTATTCTACTCTGGGGTTCTATTTGGGGCTTAGTAATAAATATCTATTTATGCAAACTATTGTCCAAGTCTATTCAGATTCAAGGCAAGTTACTGCAGCACCCTCAGTGTCCTCTTGGAATATCTATCGGCCTCCTCAGGCCTTCACGGACACGCACCGAACTCGAACACCAGCTTCCGCCAAAGTTTCCACTTCTGATGTATATTACTATATAAGATAATATAAGAATACTCCTGCTATAATGTGGCTTATTAGCAGATGCAGCCGCGTATTATACAACGCCAACAAAACGCTTCGGCAGTCGGACACAATGAATACATTTGTAACCGACAGCCACGGTATAATCTCCACATATGAAGGGAGCTATGAAAAGAAAATGAAGTTTTTTATCTATTAATTGGTTGAGCCTCAACTATTGAGAAGCTCTCGCAAAGCTGGTTCATAGAGATTTAAAAAAAAAAAAAAAGTACTACTTTTCAGTCTGATATCAGTTCCTTATAGATATTATTATATATATAATATATTAAATATAACTTTTTTCGTTGAACTTGTTTTAATTAGGTGCAGAAACTTTGTTTGCCATTTTTGCGGGTTGCCGCTCTTCTGAGACACCACATGTACGAGGAGCCTCTTCCTGAGATAGAATCATCAGCTTCGGAATTCGTCAGATTGGTCTATTATCTTGAATTGGTTACCGAGGGAATGTCTTGGTCCAAGTAAGTATATTTTGAATTTTCAGACAAATAATAAAACTATTTCTTTTGTAAAACATTTAAGTAACTAAGAAAGTTCTAATTTATTATTATTCAATTTATTTATTCACTAGGTTCAATGCTGGAGTGGCGCTGTCCTGGCCCTCAAAACGGCATGTTCTCGACTGGATGCGACAGTTGGGAGAGTTTATCAACAGAAGTCAGGTGACCGCCAGGAATCTGATATCGGAACAGCATATCTCCTGGGGCCAGCCGCAGCTTCTTCCACTCCCCAGGCTCTATGACAAAATATTTCAGGTACCTTTATAATAAAATATTGATGTTATGCATCTCAATGGCGTGACCTCTCAGGGGGAGGTAAAAACTTTGGTCCCGAGCCTGTGCGATGTCAGGTACTCGTTAAAGACTCCTACTTTAGGTAACAGCCTAGGTAGGCAAAATTTACGGCTCCCACAGTAGAGCTAACAGGAGGGAGCATTGGATGCTTAGGTCCCTAGGTACACACCAACCGTTTTTCTTTATGTATAAACTTCTATCGCAATAACGTAGTGATTCTATAATTTATTGTGTGATATATCCTGCCACTCCAGAGCTGGTAGAATACAAAATGGCAGCCATAGAAAAATTAGGAAAAAGTTTTTTTTTTCTCTCTCTCTTTTTCATTATATTTTATTCCTCGTATGAAAAAAAAAAAATTGAAAAATTAAAGATCATAAAATTTTATTCAAAAAAGGTTGCATTCACGTTTTGGAGGAAGCAAGCGTTTTGGAGCAGTTGCAGAATGAATATGATACTCCGAACGCGCCCAACTGAGATGCCCAAGGCTATTTTGTGTTCGTTTGCTATTGGCCCTAAAACGACAAAAAATGAAATTTCTTTCAGGATATGTGCTTCCTTTCGAGCTTCTGTAACAAGCCTATTGCAAGGAAAACTGTAAAGTTGTCATACTCGTGATTGTCCAGGTGAAGTGCCTTATATATTTCGCTTAAACTCGAAACAAAGGTTTCCCGAAAGAAAGATTTAATTAGCAATGGTACTCGGTGTACTTCTGCTCCTGTGAAATGTTGTTCTCTTCAGGTGGGAGGTTTTCATTTTCAGATGGGGGTATTTATTTTGAAGCTTCTTTAAATAAAGGGGAGTAGATAGATCAGCTTACTTGTAGAACTTACTGGATGACTTTACGAACATTTCTAATAAAAAACTTATTTTTATGCTTGCTTTTCTCTTCACGTCTTGAAGCTAATTTTTAACTTTTCTATATTGCCGCTAGTTCTACCACCGACGACAGTGCAGCCAGTGCCAGAGCGTGCCCCGAGAGACCTCCATTTGTCTCCTCTGTGGTGCCTTGGTCTGTCTGAAGGAGGCCTGCTGCAAGCGAGGCTCCACCTGTGAAGCGGTGCAACACTCCATTGACTGTGGAGCAGGGACCGGCATCTACCTGGTGGTCACCTCTTCCTATGTGATCGTCATCCGGGGCAAGAGGGCCTGTCTCTGGGGCTCTGTCTATCTGGACAACTTTGGCGAGGAGGATCGAGAACTCAAGTAAGTTACCAACAGTTCAGTATAGTCCTGTACGATGTCAGGTATTCGTTAAATACCCCCTGCTCTCGTAATTAAAGCCCGGGCACAACAACTAACTGAAACGTTTAAAGAAAACATTGCATAGAAAAGCAGCAGGAGGGAGTCTTTTCATTCTCATTGATAATTATTATTTTTATGTAACCTTAAGTACCTTGTGTTGGAGCAGCAAAGTTGACTTGCACGAAGTATGTGTCTGTTACAACATGCATATATTCTGTTCCTATAGTAATTAAGGAAACATCTGGATGATCAGATTATATTATATTTGGTCATTTCGTTCCCTTCCTTACATTTATATAAACTAAAAATGGGTTAAGTACTGAGTGATGAGCACTCGATAGTTACGAAGCTGTCTCCTTATATGATAGAGTGATGAGCACTCCCTTGGGCCTACACACCGCACTCCCTTGGTATCCACATATGTCTCCAAGGTATCCCAATTTCAAAAATGTGAAAAATATTTTGGACCCCATACTACATTAGTTCGGATAATCGACGCTCTACTGTATTTACAAAGATTTTTTAAATTCTTCAATATGAGTGTTGACTAGCAAATTAGTGCAATTAAAAAAATGTAGCCTTTAATCCGTTCGTATTCATGTTTGTATAGCAATATTCTCTTGAACTTATGAAAATATTTCAGTGGCAAATTGCAATAACAGTTAACTGACACAAACCTGATTTCGAGATATTCATGTTTAAAGTATATGACATATAATTTATTGTAATATTTGATATATATGTTCAAGTTGATGTACAGAAATTCGTTTATAATATAAATGTTCGTTTATAATATTCGTTTATAATATAATATATGACAGTTAAATGGTTATTACAAAATAATTCCAGTTAACTGATTCGGTTTTCCTGAAATCACAGTCATAAATATCAATTTAAACAATGGACTCATGAGAGAAATGAAAATTTAGATCAAAATACACATTTTTCTCAGAAAATCTCATTTTTTTTTTAAATGTCACTTAACTGGTTATTGCAATTTGCCACAGATTTGTTTACTTACACAGTGTGATGTGAACTATATTTAGGATTTTCGAAATCATATTTTGTCTCACCAATTCAATTAACTTCTTATCATTCATATTTAAATATCAACGAACACTTTTCAATTCACTTGTATGTAAAATATAGATTGTTACGTTTCCCATTGTTATGTTCCCACTTTCGACACGGGTCAGCCTGTCCGTAAAAAAATCCTTTTTTCATCAATATGGAACGGTACTGTTTGGAAACGGTATGTAACGGAACGCGGAAGGTGTTCGTATATATGAGGAGGTGAGATTCAAAAACAGGTTTCTCACATTTTTTTAGAAAATGATCTTGATATGGCGTTTTTTTTTCGTCTCATTGAGAGCCATCGGTATGTGTAACTGTAATGATTCAAAAATAGTTTTCTCTCATCGTAAAACTGCTTCAAAAAAATGGATTTGGTTCAAAAGTAGGTTTCTCCAACAACAGCTGTGCATCAAAGGCAGGATGTTAAGAAAATATGAGTCTCGTGTTTGGTGAAAACTGGGAGACGAATGTTGAAGAATCTAGTCTGGAGTATTACCGAAGAGTTCTCTCAATGGATGATGGACACCAGAAGGAAGAATGCGATTGCCTCGAGCATGAGGTGGTTGTCCGTGTTTAGCTGCTTTTTTGTTGATTTATTTTAATGATTTTAGGTTTTTTTTAACAATAACAGATATTTTTCACTTGCACGTTTTTGTTTATTTCCTATTCCATATCAGTCGACTAACTGAATTGTCTATCTGCTGCTCATAAAAAATAATTTAAAGGACAAATGAAAATTTTTATATGCAGATATGGGGAGTGTTTGGATCATAACCAGGGTCTCCTAAACATTTCTTTGTTTATTTTAAAAAAAATACTAAAACATTTATGAAACCTATTGGCACTGGAAAGACAATACCAAAGTATACCTCTGAAAAAAAAAAATTAAGGTCACAACCTGAAAGAAAAAAAGAAAAAACTGTTTTTCCTGATTTCCCAAATTTTTGTCTTGAGTGAGAAACCTGTTTTTGAATCCCACCTCCTCATATATCCTGCACATTCATTTATAGTCAATAATATTTTACGTAAACGTTACGGAACGGAGATAGAACGTATAGTGAGAATCAAATCTTTAATCTATATTTTCAATTATACTACTTTTTTGGGTGTAATAAAGAGGCTGAGTCCTCATCTCCTGCACTTTGAAGTTGGAAGAGTCGCAAAACATAGACAGCACCATTTTCAGAATATCCTTATCTAGCTCATCTATTTTTACATATTATATATTTATTTCATCTATTTATTATAGATTATACTACTGCTTATATATTATTGATAGTAATGTATTTTTTTTATTTTTTTATTTTCCAGACGTGGTAAACCTCTATATTTGAGCCAAGGAAGATACGAATTGCTCCAACACCAGTGGCTGGCCCATCGGTTCGATCATACAAGTAAAAAGTGGGTCTGGCACAGGGAAGCACTTTAGCTCCTCTGGTTCACCCTTCGTACGTCGCCCCCTCCCTCTCCCAGTTTGTAAAACAATATCTCATGTCTATTTGTGACACACCAAAAAAAAAAAACAATGTTATATTAATAAAATAAAATAATACCATTTAATATACCTAATAAATATATACAATTTTCGTAAACAGAAAAAAATAATTGGGCTAGGAATAGCCAAAAAAAAAAGTATTCATAATTTTCAAAAAAAAAAAAAAAAAAAAATGTAAGCCTATTTTACAGAGCCTAACTAGATGTTTATCTTGTGATTTTTATTCTGGGGAAGTACAAGGGATGTTTTGGTTCCAAGTTATTATTATTATTTTTTATTTTTTTTTCATTTATTCATCGGAATGTTTTTATTTTATTATTATTTTTTTCGTTCTCCATCTCAATATATATATATTTTTCGTTTTTTTAATTTAATTACGTGATACTAATTATCGATTTGAATGTATGAATAGTCTTAAGTTCCTTTAAAAAGTAAAAAAATAAAATTAAAAAAAAAACTTATGTAATTGTAAATCCATTGTATATGTTAAGATGAAGAATATTTTTTCTTTATATTTTATTTAAAAAAAAAATATGTATATATGAACTAGTCCCTCCCAATTTATAATTCGCCAGATTTTTATTTGTATAACAGTGAAAAAAAAATTATAAATACTTGAAAAAAACATAAAAATTAAAAAAAATAAATAAAATATGCACATTGCTCAAGCTTTAAGCATAACAAATTTGAAAGGAACATTTTGAAAAATATATATTTAATTTTTTTATGTATAACTTTTATTACTAATAAATATAATCATGAGTTAAATAGACAAGATCCCCTTAAAAAATGAAAAAATCATAATTAATAAATACTGGCTGTTACAGCGTGATAGAATCTACAGTTTTTATCGACTTTTATTTCAGAAAAAAAATAAATAAATAAATTGGCGACTGCTATTCAATGCTGTTTGCGATGTCACTAACTTTGATTTTTTCAATGGAATAATCATATTTTTCTTTGCGAGATGAAATTCTACATAAATTTTTTTTTTTGCTATTATTTCATGTCGGTCAATTTTTTAACATCTTACAAACCCTTGACATGGTATAAATCGGTGATATGGTTAGGAGAGATCTAGGAGCTTAAAGGAAGAAATATAAATTGAAAAGCTACATAACGAGTTAATCTGGATGAGGTTAACGAATTGAAAAGCTACATAACGAGTTAATCTGGATGAGGTTAACGATAATTTTAAATTATTTAAAAAAATATAATATGTTAAATAATTTGATTATTAGAAATTTTGTATCGCTTCTGCGAATTTGTTTTTGAGACTTCACTAGTAGAGTGCAATCATGGAGTGGTTGGGGATTCGAACTCAGATAACAGATACTGGGAACAGTTATTAGTGAGATATATCGGTAACAGATAACAGTGACAATTACCGGGAACAATTTTTTAAAGTTTACAACTATTTTATTTTTTTTAATAGTAAGAAATGCGATCTAAAGCTTCGCCCTTCGAAGAAAATATGCGTTTTGAAGAAAGCGCGTAACAATTTTTTTTTTAATTTTATAATAGTATAATAAAGAAATTTTCTCCCAATATGATTAGACCTATTCGATTCCATTATGGGATGTAACATTTTGAAAATAGCATTCGTGTTGTTCATGATTTCATTGCATTGAATTTTAAGTAGATATTTCGTTGTCAGAAGACTAGCACTGAATTTTTTTGTTAAATTTAATACAAACTGCCTCCATATTATGCTGTCAAATCGATTTCAGTTTTGTTTGATCTACTCCCCTATTAAAACAGTTTTTCAATTCTAGAGTATTATATTTTTTGAACTGTCCTTGTCAGACCTTTGATAGAATATGTCACACAATATTTTCTCACTTGTGAAGAGGCAAATCTGTAGCGCCCCTCTCCAAATGTGTACTACGTCAAGTAGTCTAAGCATTACCGTGTTTCGCATTTTTAATTCCCAGAAATTTTCGTTAATATAGGTCGAACTATAAGCGTCATTATTATATCATTTTCCCCTTCTAAGTAGAAAATACTATATTTTTATTTTGGACGCCTCATAGCCTATGTTTTAAGTTGGAACAATTTAAAGATATTCTAAAAATTTCGTTGATATCGCTCCACAGCCGTTTTCGGGTTGTTAGGTAACAAAAAAACATTCAAAGTTTAGAATTTATGTATAAAGATGAAATAGTTGTGTAAAATATGAGCTAGAATCTCATTTTGTCAATAGAAATATACCGTTTCATTGGAAAAATCGAAGTTGTGCCTCTTCAAATTTCACCTAAGTATATATTTTTTTTATTTTCTGTTAATTTCGAAAACTTATGATCCTATCATGTTGAAACAACTTTCATATGACACATTGAGCGTGTATATACATGTAATACATATAGCTATTTATACATAAACTGTGATATTGTTTCCAACATTGATTTTTTTTTTTTTTAATTGATTTTTCGTTGCTGGCTGGTTTTTTTTTGGGTCAATTGTTCCAAATATACACCAAATAAAATTAAATAAGAAATATCGTAATCAAAAATGTCCGAAGTATTTCATAACTTAATAATTAAATAATATGTACAAATGTTCAACAAGTTCCTTCTGAAAAAAAAAAAAAAAAAATGGATTGCCTAAATATATTTACTATTCGTGTATTCAGTTTGTTGAAAAAAAAAAAAAAAGAAACATAATGTTTATGTAACTATGTGTGTTTATAGTGTACGAAAATAAAAATTAACGGGGGCTCGGTTTTAACGATTTGCCATTTTATTTGTAAATATCAACAGAACGCTATTCAAGAAGTGTATACAATCTACGATCCTGTACAGTGTTCACGCATTTCATTTTATTATTTTATTTTACTTTTTAAATATTATTTTTTACAGAACTATTCATAAACTCATAGCTTTTACTCCTTATGTATTGCATGAAGTTACTGGTATTATTTTTTTTGAAGAAAAAAAAAAAAACACGAGAAGAAAATTATAGTTTTGTTACATTTATATCAAGATTTGGTCCAGCCAAGCACGTTAAAAGGAGTTGTGTATATAGAGGCTAAGTATAACAGAAGAAAATTATATATGTTAAAACTTTGTTGACTCTGTTATGTGTATGATTTATTAACATAATTGTTTAATTATACATGTAAAATAAATTAATTATCATAAAATGTATTTTTTTTTTAATTCCCTAAATTTATCTTCCTTTTTTTCATGATCACACGACATTATCTCTCTCTTTTTTATGTTAATCTTTTTCTAAAACTGACAAAGTAGTTGGGGCGGCGCACAGTGTGAAATTTATGAGTTTTGATTTTCAAAATTCGAG
The DNA here is from genome assembly GCA_963662175.1 of Aradus depressus. Classification (NCBI taxonomy): domain Eukaryota; kingdom Metazoa; phylum Arthropoda; class Insecta; order Hemiptera; family Aradidae; genus Aradus; species Aradus depressus. The sequence continues at coordinate 9,939,772 of OY759222.1, forward strand.
CCCCCGCTCAATTATTGATCAATTTGGATGAAACTAGGTGCAAAATATTTATGAAAGCTGGCTTTTTATCAGGTAACTGCGGGTTTCACAATCAATGAATCCATTATTAAAACCACCAAAAGTGGTAAAAATAGCCAATATATTGAATTTGGACATTTTTAGGCCAAAATGACAACATTAGGACCACTTTTGGTTAAAATAAATATTGAATTCGTAATCAGTGACCCAAAAAACATTCATTTAAGTTGTAAAAATCCGTTAACAAAAACTTAGACAAAAAAAAAAAAATTTAATTTTCGCGGGGTTTTGGCAGCTGTCAATTGGCATATATAATACCTTGATTGTGAAACCCGCCGTTACCTGATAAAAAGCCAGCTTTCAAAAATATTTTGCACCTAGTTTCATCCAAATTGATCGAAAATTGAGCGGGGGCTCGAATTTTGAAAATCAAAACTCATAAATTTCACACTGTGCGGCGTTCCTCGACCCCTCCAACCAATCTTGATAAATTGTTCAGATAAATTTCTGTCCCTGGAGGAGGCAGGAAGGATGTACTTGGGGGTGGCCTTTCCGGCGGACGACCCGATGGAGGATACCCCCGCCCAGGTAATTATAAGAGAGACTGCCCGTGCCTTGCCGGATACAGAGGACGCCCCGGACTGGGATGAATTAGATCTAAGCTTGGCGGTAGGGAGGCAGAGGAATGGCGGCGCCCCTGGGATAGATCTCATAGATGCCGCCATGATCAAGAAGGCATTCCCGGCCATAAAGGCGGATCTCCTTCATCTGGTCAACTCCTGCCTAAGGACATACCACTTCCCGAGTGCTTGGAAACAGGCACTTGTGTGCACGTTTGTCAAGCCTGGGGACAGGGACCTCTCCTTGGCGGGTAGCTACAGACCGATCAGCCTACTCCCAGTCTCCGGCAAGGTGTTGGAGACTCTGATCCTGTCGGGAATTCGGGCCCGGGTACAGGCCTTTGTTTCGCACAGACAATTCGGATGCATGAAGGGCAGATCCACTGAGGATGCGTTGAGAATGCTAAGGGCGGATGTCGAGGAGGTCAGAGGGAAATACTCTCTCTGCATCTTCTTCGATGTAGCCGCGGCCTTCGACTGCGCCTGGTGGCCTGCCATTCTCTTGCGACTACGGTCTGTGGGAATACCTAGGAACCTATTCGGGCTCATCTCCAGCTTCCTCAGCGAGCGCTCTGCGACGGTGAGACAGCAATTCACCAGCACTACAGTGAACATCACCAGAGGGTGTCCCCAGGGCTCGGTCCTCGGACCAACACTCTGGAACATACTCTTTGATGGACTGCTTCGTGACCTCGAGACTCGTGGACACAGGGCAATAGCCTATGTTGACGACCTAGTGGTCACGGTGCACGCTGATAGTCGTGCCACTCTGACTGCCCGAGCCCAAGCCGCGATCGACTCTACTGACACTTGGTGCCGCCTGAACAAGTTAACCCTCTCTCCCAGCAAGACAGCGGCTATGCTGATGAGAGGAAAAACTGACGCCCGCCACCCCCTGGTTCTTGCAGTACACGACCGACGCGTTGAATTTCCGGCCGTGATCACGTACCTGGGTGTGGGGATTGGGCCGGGATTCAACGTCACGCCCCACGCTGTTGCCATCAAGGATAGGACAACAGCTACCTTTAACGCTCTGAGCTACCTAGCCCGAGCGACGTGGGGTCTCGGCTACTCCGCGTGTAAAACTATTTACACCGGGGTTTTCGAGGCAGTAGCAAGGTACGCCGCTGCCGGATGGTGGGTTCACCCCACCAAGCGACGGCGTACGTTGCTACTTCAAGCTCAAAGAGCAGCCCTCCTCAGGATTACCAAAGCCTACCGTACAGTCTCCACGGCTGCGCTGCAGGTGCTGGCGGGGGCCCCACCCATAGACCTTGTCTTGGATGGGGCCGTCGCCTCGTACTTCTGTAGACGCGGCTTACCAATAGAGGCAGACACGGACATGGCCTTGCGTCAAGCCCTGGAAAGGGAGATGCAAGGACGGGCGAGACCAGATCGCCTGAGGGGCATTGTCCAGGAATGGATCGTAGAAAGATGGCAACAGCGTTGGGCGCAATCGACAGATGGCCGTACAACCTTCACCTATTTCCCAGACGTCCAGACGCGCCTTGACTCTCCATGGGTACAACCAGACCATTGGACGTCACAGATGCTATCAGGTCACGGCGACTTCAGCGCCAAGCTCTTCTTCTTTAAGAAGAAGAACAGCCCAGCCTGCTCGTGTGGCGGCGTCGAGACTGCGGAACACGTAGTTCTCGAATGCCCGCTATACGACGTGCCCAGGGTGGCGCTGATTCGCCAGACAGGATCGTACCTGGGACTGGACCTGCCGGGACTGATGACAGAGGCTGGCTACCTGGCTTTTGGTCGGTTCGTCTCCTCCTGGCGGAGAATCAAGAAAGCCTACTAACCCGGTGCCGGGGGCCCCACCGACCACCGACAGGCGTGCGGCGGCTGCCCCCGGCTCCGGGACACAGGCAGAACAGAACCCCCGATAAGATCCCGAGATCACTCGGCGTAAGAAGCCGGGAGAACATAGGGTGATGTGACCGACCCCCCTAAGGGGTCAGGAGCACCCGAGAAAAAAAAAAAAAAAAAAAAAAAAAAAAAAAAAAAAAAAGATAAATTTCTGTCAATAATATTGTCTTATAACTTTATGTAAGTGAATGGCTAGTCGACCTTTATGTTTAAACACTAAGTGAAGACTCTTGACGTGATGTTTGAAAATAGAGCTCAACTCAATAAATATGTTCTGTGAAAAGAAGATTGTGATTAAGAGAAAACAATGTTAACATCAAAAAAGATAAATCATAGATGTAGATAATGGGAGTACTTTGCGAAACGTCTCAAATTGCTAGTTTTTAAACAGCAAAAACTAAATGGGAGAAGTGATGCTGTGATGAATATATTATATAACTAAAATAATTTGTGTTAAAAATTATATTTTCAAAACAAATTTTAGTCTAGATAGAGAGCTAGAGCCGTGTTCATTTCATCCCTGTTACTTCAAAATTGAAATTTCAACAGAACAGAACGTTGTTTAATTTCCGTTTTGCCTGGAAATCAATCGAATCGCTTGAATCATGTATTATTTTTTCATGATTATATGTATCATAATCATTAGTTTATGAATGTGGGTAAATAATTATATTCAAAACATAAATAAAAACAAGAAAATAGTATAAAAAAGCATTTATTTTAATAAAACACGATAATTTTAATATTCAATAAAGACAATACAGTCTTTAAAATAGTTGGCTGCAGTAACTAATATAATATAATTATTTAAAAATGTGGGCATTAATATTATATTTTATTTCAGTTTATCCAAGGCACTATGTTATAATAAAAAAAAAATTATCAAAAATATAACAGAATTGGGGTATATCTACCAAGAAAACTGCAATAATATATAACACTGCAGATCAAATAAAATGACACTATTACATTTCTTCAATGTGATTTACTAAGCAAACCTTTTTTTTTTAATGTACATGAAAGAGGTTTTACTCTCACCTATGAGAAGTACAGGGGAAGTTATGTAATCGGTCAAAAATTCAATATCTAGTTTTTACCGGAATTTTAGGTTTTCTAATCACTTGTGACTGAATCCAATAAAGACTGAAAGTGAACACAATAACTCCAGATTAAATTATTATATCGTTGAGGAAATTCAGGATGCGTATCCAGAATATTATGACACCTATTGTTTTTCAGCCAAATTGGCCAAAGGGAAGGGGGGAGGCAAAGGAGGGTTAAAACTCAAAAACCCCTAATAACTGCCGATGTAATGAATTTCTAGACATGAAATTTTGTATGGTTATTTAGAAGTCGACTATTGATTATAATCCAAATTGGATGTTGGTGAAGTAACATCGCCAATGATTCAGCGATGATTTTCAAAAAAAATATTGGGACGTATATTCTTCACAATCAATCTAAAAACTAAGTACTATTAAAAAAATATAATTAATAGGTTTGCGACGTAAAGTGTACACATACATCTATGAAAAGAAAAATCAGAGCTATTTTCTAAATTAGTTATTTTTTCGAAACGAGTGACAAAAAAGTAGTGGCTAGAAGATTCAAATATCAATAGAGAAAAAAGTGAAACTAATACATAAATATGGTAGGTGATATTTATTTTCAATAGTTGATAGACGGCCATTGGAGGGCGCCAGTAGCGGTATGTGTGCTAGCTCACTGAGCTAAAGATATCGGGTTCGTAACCCGGCCGAGGCCCTTAGTTTATTTTATCTCCCGCCGTCCTTCGGATGGGACGTCAAGCGATGCTCCCGAGTCTGTACGATGTCAGATACTCGCTAGAGACCCCTACCCTAGGTGAATAAAAATTTAGGACACCCATAGTAGTGTCGGGCTCATGTCCATCAGAGTGAGAAAAGAGTGCTCTGGTAGTAGGCGATATGACCTCGTAGTTAAAGCCCGGGCATGAGTCACAATAACTAACTAGACGGCCATCATCAACTGTGGAAAACAGGAGCATAGTGCAATATAACTACTTTGTTAGGTAGGCACAACTATGCCTTTTGTATTTTAATATATTAAATAGATTAAAATAGTGGATAAATAAATAACTTGGCTCCATTGAGTGGTGTTACTTAATAATTGACCTAAATTAACTTAACAAATAAAATAAAAAATGTTTACATATAATAATAAATGAGTTATCGAAAAAGAGGCAACGCCTTGAAAAAAAAAAATTATAGTTGGTACAGCAGTAATATGGTTGACAATTAGGCGAGTAGCACTTTCCCTCCTAAGGTCTCTCCCATCACTGAACAAACTCCAGAAAATAAAACGTATGTACTCATTAAAATGGTCTCATCTGTTAACCAAATATATGTATAAATAATAATGAAAATAATATTTATTAACATATAACTTGAAATATTATTAAAAATGACAGAAATATGAAAGAGAAAATAGTGTAATAAATAAAAACAAAGAAATTGTTTAACTTTTATATTGTCTAATTTCACAAAAATATGTACATAAAGTGGACCGGTTTCGGCTTAACGCTTCGTCAGCAGCAGGTTCGACATTAAGTTTGCCTAAGACTATGGCACCCTATCCCCTGGGGGAGGGGGGATTCTTACCTTAACATAACATTTACATATATTTGAGTTGTCAATAATATAATAAGATAGAAGAATGCAATGTTAAGAGATTTAAAAAAAAAAAAAAAAACTTGGGTGTAAAGTAGAATACACAGGATATATAAGAAATAAGGGTTATAGGTTAGGTTAGGTTTTATGACTCATGCCCGGGCTTTAACAACGAGGTCATATCGCCTACTACCAGAGCGCTCTTTCGTCACTCTGGTGGACATGAGTCCGACTCTACTGTGGGAGTCCTAAATTTTGCCTACCCTAAATTTTTTATTCATCTAGGGTAGGGGTCTTTAACGAGTACCTGACATCGTACAGGCTCGGGGACCATCGCTTAACGTCCCATGCGAAGGACGGCGTGCTTAAGTTTATTTTACCTCCCAGATAAAATAAACTAAGGGCCTCGGTCGGGCTACGAACCCACGACCTTGAGCTCAGAAGTCAAGCACGCATACCACTGAGCTACCGGCGCCCTCAATAAGGGTTATATGAAATAATATCAAAGTACAAGACAAATAAAAATGAGAACATGCTCTTTACAATAAAAATACTCTTTATAATATATTATATTAACTTAGCGGCGTTAACTGGGACTTACCTAAGAGACACGAGTGTCACAGACTTAGGTGACAACCTAGCAAACTTAAATGTCACTTTTGAACTTTATGCTAACGATGGCGTAAGCCAAAATCACTTCAAATCAAGTATACATTTTTGTGTAATTAGACAATATAAAAGTTGAACAAGTTATTTTTTTATTTATTTATTTTATTAGCTTCCACTATATCGCCGAAATGTATTCGAACAACAAAAGTAGCGTACACAATTTAAAAGAAAGCACAACTATAAACCATATGACATTATTGTACAAAAAAAAATGTTCAAAAACACACAATTACAAATAAGAAAAAGACAAAAAAGGAATGTTTCTCACATTCAAAAGCAAGTTTGAAGAACTGTTGCAGGAATATGTTCTATTTAACATAGGACGGTTTGGATAGGATAGGAAAATATTAGGAAATAATTCTTAACAACATATTTTAATAAATTATCCTATCGAATATTATTTATAAAGTAATTAATAAAAAATATTATTTACATAGTAAATAATCCAATTAAATCTAATAATTATATAAGTTATAAGTGTACTAGGTTATTATTTTTAATAGTCAGGCTTGTATTAATATAATTTCTGACATAAAATTGAGTAGAGCTACCCGAAAATTTATATAAACTCGCGAAATTTCAAAAAAAAACTATAATGTTCTCAAATTAAATTTTGGAATGCACTTGGCGATTGTCTTGCACGATATAACAATAGCCTCTTTCCCACAGATATCTACGTATGGGCCCGTATTTACAATTGTGTGCTGTTTTTTTTAGTTCCCCAGCAATACGAAGTAATGTAATCGGCAAAAAATTCGATGCGGAGTTTTCAACAGAATTTCATGTTTGCCAAACTGAATTCCAAAAATGAAAAAAAAAAAAAAAAATTGTGTACTATCTGTGAACATGTTAACTCCTGATGGAATGAATGTATCGATACGAAATTTCATAAGTAAATTCAACCCCCGATAAGAACACCAATTAATTTTCACAGAAATTAGCCAAATGGGAGGGGGGCTCAACAAAAAAATCCCAATAACTGCCGTTATAATAAATGTATCGACATGAAATTTTATTTTTTCATTTTATATTAATCAGTAAAAGGAAAGGAAGTCGTCTAAAATATCCTAAATATATGTCGATATAATGAATGTATTGACACTAAATTAGGATTCTGAAGCCACTACGTAAGTCAAATATTGAGTTTTAGACCAAACGATCGATTAGCTTTGGAGGGAGGATGAAAACTAAATAGATTAATTCTTGCTGGGGAAGTACATAACCCGTGATTCACAGACGAATTTCTTGTGGCAAATCTTCATCCAATTAAGGATACTGTAAGGCTTCTCTGACACGTGACCTGAGGAAAGTGCCAACCAGAGCCAAATGTTCAAATTCTGAAGAGACTATTTTCAACTCAAATAGAATCTTAGCAAACACAATTGAGGATTCTAAAGGCAATTTGTATTTAAAAATGTTGGTGGATATTATATTATTTTTAAAAAACTCACTTTCAGCGATATTTTGAGAGAAATATATAAGCCTTATTTTTCCCAACTATTAAATACACAAGAAGATTACTATAGGGGAAGAATTATTTTGTAAATTATTGAGGCGGTTTAAAAAAAGGATAATATCCGTTTTCTTCATGAATATTTGGCGAGAAACTGCATTTAAAACGTTAGATCTTCTGAACGGTAGACAATGACCACTGTGAGAAAGTTAAATCCGCGAGCCTGTGTGAAAGAGGCCAAAATTGGCTAATCTGCTAATTTCGTACATTACAATGTGAAATTGCGGCCAACCATAAATTATGCAACACGTTGAAGAGGGTTTTAGAATTTTGTGACGGGGGGGGGGGGGGGGGGGGGGGGTCTTGGAAAGAGTTACGTAACGCAGTATACATTTTTTTTTATTATAATTTTACTAACAATTTTGTACTTAAAAAAAAATTTATCAATTTAATAATTTTTTCGAAATTTGTTTCGCATTATCACACTTTTTACTTTCTCATGTTACGTTACAGGGCGGGGGAGGGTAAATGTTTTTCAAAAATTCCGTTACGTAATTTATGATTGCCCCCTCACATATTTCAGCGCTCAACCTAAAGAGGCGAACCGCAAGTGCCGGGAAGTCGTCTTAAAACTTTTTTCCTGTCTAATTAATAAAAAAAAAATATATATATTATTTATATATTCAGCGCTCTGCGGACTAAACCTTAAGGGGCGAACCGCAAGTGCCGGGAAAGTCATCTTAAGACTTTTTCCTTTCTAATTAATAAAAAAAATTATTATTTATATATAATTTTTTTGTTTCTTCAGACTATTAATATTATATAAAATACCTATTTTTTATTGAACTAATTTCAACTTCTTGGCATTATTAGGATGAGCCCTCAAGCTTTGACACAAGGGAATATTTGTTAATTATGCTTATTCCCAAATCATATAGCTAAATATAAAATAAATAAAAAACCAAAAGCCTTTTAGTTACAATAACTTGTTTCCTTATTTTTTTGTTGTCATTACAATATTGAGTATATAATGTATATACATTTGCCAATGTGGCACAAAGTCTTAACTCTGTACATGATCACGAACTGACATGTTTTGAATAGGCCCTTTACACACTCGAAAAGCAATATATGAAGTTGTAAATAAAACCAGAATAGCAGTGATGATTGGGATGAAATATAAAGAAGTGTTGCTAAGTAATGTCATACACGATACAAGTAGATGACTTCCAACAACCCAACCTAAAAGTACATAGTTTCTTCCACTAACAGCCGAAAAAAAAATCACACTCCAAAAAGTATGTAATAGAGTGAACATCATTGAGTACATAGCTGAAATGAGAGTAAAATATTGTGATTCACCGGCGAGTCCCATTGTACCAGGTCCGGCAAGCTCAGCCAGAACGTTAAGTAATGAGAAACATGCACTCATTACTCCAAAACCAAGTCCAGAAACAAATGGGATGACATGTCTGCTGTTGGTTACCTCCTTGTTTGTATTTGGAACATTCATTTTTCTTAAACCCTGAACTGCTCTCTTCAGTGCTACATAAATAAAATATCGAAAGATCTCTTGAAAAATAACAGACACTACAACACTCAATGGGAAAAAATGTTTAAATAATACAAATCTCCAAAATATTGATGAAACCAATAATGACATTAACCAAAAGAATGCACTAGCAACCAATATTATAATCCTTATTGGATCGTGGAGCACTGTGAAAATACACAAAGCTAATGCAGGGCTGTAGGCCGTACAGGCGCAACCAACAAATTCCATTAAAGTCATTTTGAAGTATATCACAAGAACACTTGTTTTGAAACCATTAATATACTTTTCAAAAAACAAAAATATTCATAAACACTCATTACAAACAAAAAAAACCCATATAAGATGGCTATCAACTGCTATTATGAAACCTCTTGATTTGTTATACAGTTGGCGATTTCCAAAACTTCATTTTTAAAGTACCATACATAATGTAATAGTAACATAACAAGCTTCTAAATGACGATTACCAAAATAAAAATATCCTTTTTGTTTTAAAATATATACTTTTTTTCAATGTGATGAAAATATAATACACTATTGCATGTATATTTTTCTTTGAATTCTGTTTTGATTATGCTTTACTGAATCTAGGAATAATTTAAAATAATAGTGATATGAATTCGATAATTTGCCTAAAAAGTGAATACAGCACAGAAACATTTTTCTACTAAAAATATCTTCTACGTTAGTTTTTATGATGTCTTAATGGCGCGTTCGAAAATGCATCGTTTCTTCTGAAGCATTGCCACTTTCATAATTTCCCTCACATTGGCCAATGGCTTAATTGTTAAAATTCTTGAGTTTAATGTTTGTTTATGAGTCCTTGAAAATCTTATACTTTTTGAGGCTTCTTTTCGTTATTAAAAATAATAAGTAATTAACATAAACAATGTCCAGTGATAAGGTATATAGAATACTCTTGAAATAATTAATTGTCATAAAGTTATTGGTTTGGTTTATTTAATTTTGAAAGAGTGATAAATATTTTCTTGAATGTATATATGTAGGAGCAGAATGAAGATGCGGAATCAGGCCCCGAAGAGAATCCAGATAAAGAAGAGACTCCATCTGGAGCTACTGAAGAGAATTCTGAAAATCAAGATAATAAGTACATTAAACTTAAAGTGATTGGAAATGTAAGTTTAAAATTTTTGGTTAGAATAAGCCAATATGTCATATCATCCAAGTATATATTGAATATTTCAACAAATGTTACTACTAGAATAGAAACATATCCGAAAAACAATAGTAACGATTTTATATTAAATTGTTAAGTTACCAGTGGGCACTTTAGTTTATAGTCTATGTTTGCTTTAAATTATAAAAATTTGAAGGTTTTGACACCTTAATTTATACCTAATTAATTAAAAATTGTTCAGGAGTGTCGTAGTGTTACCAAGTAAGTTCAATTTTGACTACTGACTAAGTAGTTTCATACACATTTTTTTTCAAACAATCATATTTATTTAGTACAAAGTTCTTAAATTATTTTTTTAACTTATAGGACCAGAATGGGATCCATTTCAAACTTAAAACTTCAACAGCGTTGATTAAGCTGAAAAAGTCATACAGTACTTCTGTGGTAAGTTTTGAGTGACTATATTTTATTTTGTTTATCATTTACATTTGGATTATACAAATCGATATTTCTTCTCTGGTAGAATGTATACTTATATTTCTTAATATTTGAGGAATATTAACGCAAATTTCACGTTTTATTTGAACTACGACTGTTTTTTTGTTATTTTGTATTTCGAGACTTCATACATCATAATACATCTATAGTTTTATAGACTACAGAATCTATAGTCTATAAAACTATAGATACTAATGATGGGCAATGTGCCCGAAATGTCTCTGGAGTAATAACACATGTTATTTTCTAATACAATATTCATACTTGAGCTCGGTTATTATTATATGTTATATTTTGAACTATTTCTTTCTAACGTACTTTTTTTCATTATTTTAGGGTATCCCAGTGTCTGCACTAAGATTTCTTTTCGATGGCAAGAGGATTAGCGATGATGATACCCCAAAAGCGGTGAGTTGTCCCTCTGTTTTTATCGAAGACTTGCCCAATCCTTGGTGCAGTTGAAATACGGGAGGTAGGATGTCAGTGTCACAGTTCCTCTCTCCAACACTATTTAGTTTCACGTTGTTGCACTTCATACAAGTAATATTTGACCTTAAGACTTGTCAGATTACTCATTTTTTATTTATAAATATTTAAAATGAATAATTTCAATATTATAACTAAAATAAATTTTGTACATAATTTGCGATTTGGGGGCGTCAGTAGCTCAGTGGTAGTGTGCTTCGAAACCCGGCCGAAGAACGACGAAAGGGCCCTCTGGTAGTAGGCTACGATCTAGTAGTAGAAGCCCGGGCATGAGTCGTAGTAACTAACTTATAAGCACCATTCATATAAATCCATTGTGTTCAAAGGGGCACAACCATACGAGTGAGAAAAGATATGATTTAAAAAAAATAATACAAACTTAGTTTTAACAAAAAAAAAGATAATTATTCGGAGATTAATATATAACCATAACATTTAAATTGAATAGCATAGGTTTTTTAATATATTAGTTTGTTATTATGATATGCCCGGGCTTTAACTGTCATATCGCCTACTATCAGAGCACTCTTTCATCTCTCTAGTGGGCAAGAGCTCCTCTACTGTATAGAGTTGGCCTATTGTGTGTTCTGTGTGTGTGTTGGTCTCTGCAGCAGTGTTTAAGTCTCATTTTCCTCGCCACATTTCCTCCACAGGTTTCTAGCGATGCCCATATGTAGGTCTTTGTTCACATGACAGTGTCCTGTGATCAACCCTGTCATAGTTCTTAGGTCCATTCTGCTCTATATATATTGTTGCCCTTAAGATGCTCCTAAATTCCCGCAGAAGGGTTCCAATACTATGGGTCCTCTGTCAGCTCCTGATCTGGCTAGTTGATCAGCACTTTCATATCATATTCCCACCTTGCACCCATCTCAACTATTTTGACAGCTTGTAGCGCTGCTAGGATCCGCCCTTCCCTCATGTTCCGTCTCTTAATGAGCCAGGCACACCCGAGGATGGCATATACTTCAGCTTGAAACACAGTGGGATACACACCCAGGGATATACTAGTAACTCCCTTGATTTTCCGCACGCTGTCCATAGCAACTACTTTTCAAAACTAGAAACCATATGCCGCAGTGTGTAGCTTTAGGAAATAATATATAGGTGCCCATACCGCCTATATTTCTTGTATTCACATCCAGGAAGCGATTAAGTAAAAAAGTAAAAAAAAGCAGCTTACCGAGTAAGAAGCGTTTATTACACAGTACAAAATGATAAATGCACAGCAAAATGCAACACTATATGAGGGGGTTAGAAGCAAAGGGATGCAAGTGACAAAAATGTAATTTCGAGATAATTACCTTCAAAGTTCAGGTGTTTCCCCCACTAGATAGCATTACTGGTATACTAACAATCGTTCTGATCATTAGCCAGTAGTCAGGGTAGGTGTCAAGGAAGATGTTAACACACATTTCAATTTCAGCCGAATTGTCACTTACATCCCTTTGCTTCTAACCCCCTCGTATATAAACACAATAACTAAAAATGTATTGCCTAGTAAGTTAGAGGGCACCGGTAGCTCAGTGGTATGCGTGCTTGTCTTCTGAGCTCAAGATCGTGGGTTCGAAACCCGACCAAGGCCCTTAGTTTATTTTACCTCCCAGATAAACTTAAGCATGCCGTCCTTCGAATGGGACGTTAAGCGATGGTCCCGAGCCTATAGTTAAAGCCCGGGCATGAGTCATAAAACCTAACCTAACCTAGTAAGTTAATCCAATAACACGGTTAATAAGGCGCAGTAGGAAATTTTAGAACACTCGGTAAAAAATGTGAATGCCCAGTACAAAAACTTAAATACTAAGATTTAAAATGCTTAGTACAAAATTGCAGTTTACCGAGTCAACCCAGTTGATATATCCGAAGAAATAAAATGTTGACCCTCCCGTCGGTCCTTTTAGTGAAACAGTCCAGGTTCTCCTGATATAGAGACCCCATAGGAGAGCATACAAAAAAAAATAGCTAATTGCGAACAGGCTAATTTATTTACCGTGAATATATCCTTTTTACTCTGCCTTTATTTTTTTTACTATTTGTTAAATATTTTTATACTAATATTAAATTTATTTACCGTGAATATATCCTTTTTACTCTTCTCTTATTTTTTTTACTATTTGTTAAATATTTTTATACTAATATTAAATTTATTTACCGTGAATATATCCTTTTTACTGGGCGTTTATTTTGTTACCAAACGTTTAATATTATTCTACTACCATTTCATTTATTTACTGTCAATATATCCTTCTTACCGTGAGTTTCTTTTTTTTACTATTCGTTTACTTTTTTTAACAGTGTTATAAATTTATTATTCTGAATTTAATGTTGTAAATGTGAATTAATTTTTTTATTGTCAATAATATGTTTTCTACTGAACTTTAATTACTGTGCACAACGTTTTGCTACTGTGCATTTAATTTTGGTTATGAACATTGATAATATTGCTGTTTAATTATTATTTGTATATTTTCAGTTGGACATGAGGGATGACGACCAGATAGAAGTATATCAAGAGCAGACTGGCGGTCGATGGCTCTCCTTTTCTTAGAAATATTGACTGCAAATAGAATATATTCATATAAATATAATTAATTGTCTATATTAGTCTCTTATTTTTTAAGTTAGGTTAAACTGTCGTTTTATTGTTTAGATATACCTAACCATACTCTTTTTAAATTTTTTAAAAAATCATAAAATAATCCTTTTTAAATGGTTCGTGTCTTAGGATGTAAATTTATCGTACAAAGTGTGCTTTAATTTTTTGTAAGAGATTGTTCATAATTCCCGAAGTGATAAAAACAAAGTTAATAGGCCAGTGATGGGAGGAATACATTTTTTAAACTTCTTAAATTATATATCTATATAAGTCAATGCATAACTTTTAAAATTTTCTGTATGTTTGTCCATTAACTTCCTCAAAATATCTGAAAATACTTTAATGGAACTTAGTATTTATTTAAAGTACAGTCTCAAATTTAAAAGTAGACCATGTGTCCAAATTTCAAATGTGAAGACGCCCAAAACATAAAATGAGAGCTATTTAACGGTTGATCGGATTTCTATACAATTTCACGTATAGCATATTTACGGCCCGCTTTAATCATAGTTCGGGTGGTAATTTCACTGTATTTATCCAGGCATCGCATGTAATCAACTTCAGGTTAAAGTAATATAACACCGGGTCATTAGTATTTAATAAAAATTGTTTCGGAACCATATCCTGTAAACCTGGTGTTGACTACTTAAATAAATACAGTTAACTGAAGGACAGATAAATAAAATTCCATGTATTCTAGACTTGAATAAATCTATGAATAAAGGTTTGTTTCCTATGTATTTTTAACTTTTAATTAATTTATGTTAACTTAAGATGCATACTTTTCTTTATCGACAAAATAAGTAATCTTGATCTTGAATGCTTAAATAAATAAATTCAGTTAAAGGTAAAATTGAGAAAAGCAAATCATAAAGCACTGTAGTATATCTCGGGTGTTTGGGCAAAAAGTCAGCAACTCTGAATTTTAGGAGGGGAATTTCTGAAGGTTTTGCAAAATTTTTGCAAATCAGGTAAAACACATTTATGTTACTTGAAATATTATTTCAATAAAACTATTAAATATAAACAAAGTAAAATATTGCAACAATCAGTAAAAATAATTAAATGCACGAGTCCTTTGGATCACAAGACTTATTCTGACTTAAGCCCTATTGCCCAAACACCAGAGATATAAGATAATATAAGTCTTAATATAAAGAAGCCGTTGCTGTAATACACTATAGTATGTAATGTATATAGGACACCTTAATCTATATAAACCACTGTTACAATACACTATAGTGAGCCTATAATCTATAATATACTATAGAAGTCGATGTAATACATTTTTTTTTCCACTCTTATATGGAGGGTGTAACCCACAAGTATCAAAAACACCAATAGGTCGTCATGACTAATTATTTTATTTTCTCCTTTAAGTAAATGTATTTATTTAAATAATGTGCATCATCAGGTTCACTCTTCGATCCTATTTATATAATGTTAGATTTATTGAGTTTATAAACAAATGAAAACAAAAAACCCTCATTATTCAATTCACTGTCACTGATTAACTCGCATTATTTTCTAACTAGAAAAGTATTGCACTTTTTGAAAAGTCGAAAAGTATCATATGACATTACTTTTTAGTTAAATTTTAAACATTTCTGCTGCGAATAGATTCCGCAAACAGCACCAACAATTCTTGCAAAGAGAAAACTATTCTAGATATTTCTATTTTGGTGTGGGACATATTACGACCTTTGGGTATATGAACGATTTGGCTAAATGTTGTCAACTTTCGGGTAACCTTTAAGTTATATTTAAGTTTACCATTGTATCAGAATTGTGTTTGATTTTGAAATGAAAAAAAAAAAAATAATAAGTTTCTATAATCAAGGATGTGTCCATTTTTGTATAAAAGCATGTACTTCTCAAATTTGTTTCAAATTTTGAAATGGTTTATGATAGGGCAAATGGCACGAGGCTTCTAAGCGCCTACTTAAGTTATTAATCTTTCTATAAATCCTTCCTCTTGATCGACTCTGAGAAATCTGTAGATATATGTCAGAGAATACTTGCTCCACGTATAACATTTCTGTTGGGATCTTGATCCTGTTTTGTTCGCCTCTTCCTGTCGTTCGCCTGAGATGTCCTCCCGCGGCTGCCTTCGCTTCATTAGTGTCTACTAATGAGGAATCTGACCATTGAGTTCCCATATTTATGTCCGCCCACATTTTATTCTCTCTGCTGCTCTTTTGAGAAATTGCCTTTCAGTGGCCTCCAGGCGATATCATTAAAAAAAACAAAAAAACTTTTTACATCAAGACAGAAAAAATATTCAAAAATGGACCCATCTTTATAGAAATAGTTTTTTTTATTATTATTTTGAATTCTTGCATTTTTTAATATATGTATACTTTTGTGGTTTGGATATTAGACTAGGCTCTCTTCATTCGGGAAGGTTACAGAAGAAAAAATTAAACAGAATTTTGAAAAAATAAATTTGAGAATTAACTAAGAAACAAGTACACATGATGAACACTTAAATATCCTAATTTTTATGGATAGCCATGACCATTAACATGAAACTTTCAGCGCAATAGACCCCAGATATTTTTTCTCCTGAACCTTACATATATATATATGTATATTTTTTTTTATACTTAAAATTAGGAATTTGTATATGGTAAATATTTTGAGTTTTAATTACATTTTGTGTATTTAAACATTATTTATTACAGAATTACTTTTAGTGATTATTTTTTAACAATATATATTTATATAAATATATATACTTTTAAGAATTGATATTCTGTTTAGTTTTTATTATAGATACGATATGTCCGTTAATATATAATTATTTACCCAAAGTTTTTCACATTTGTATGTACTATTTTCAACCGAATATGAAAGTGAACAATATAAAATAACAGTCTCTAGGTGACCCTGTTTTCAGATAAACACGAGGAACAATGGCAGGGCCACCACGTATTTTAAATGTCTGTAAAAATGTAATTTGTATTGGTACCATTTTTATTTCAGCGATATTTCTTTATCTCATATTGTATATTGTTGAAATAAGTTTGTACATTTTGAATTTATTACTTCTGGCGAGAAAATCTTCCTGAACCTCGGATCTGGCATTATTACAAAAAATAGTTTAGAAATCTCACAGTCCTTTAAGTTGTCTAAACTGCTACACTTCAGATACAATTTCTTATTAGCTTTTTATATTGCAATTTCAGCAGTATTATCTTTTCATTTTGTGTCATTAGTGATTAAAAATCAATTACAAACAACTTTTTTTTAAATTTAATTATGATATATTAATAAAATTTTATTTTTAAAACTTTTATTTCATTATTTAGTTTCCCTTTACCTGTTTTTCTTCTCTGTGATATTACTCTTACATTAAAACTCATTTTTTTGTTTAAAGTCTTAGTTATTGAGACTCATACCTGAGCTTTAACCATGAGGTCATATCGCCTACTACCAGACCGCTCTTTCGTCGCTCTGGTGGACATGATTTCGACTCTTCTGTGGGAGCCTTAAAATTTGGCTATCCAGGTTTAGTTATCTAGAGGGTAGGTACAAATATTGACTCACCTGAGGTCGATTTAGGTAAATAAAAAAAAAAATGTACACATAATTTATATTTGCACAGAGGAAATGAAGTTTTACAGATCACTTATTGCGAATGATACAAATAAATTGTGACATACACGTCTATCGTAATAACAATCTATTATACAAAATAAATCTATAATATTGAGCACTTTTTATTCGAAAAACTCCGAATTAGAAGTTCGCAATGAATGCGAGAGTATATAACTTAAAAAAAATATATATATATTATATTTTAACATTTTCTTTTGACTCGAACTTCAAAGGGAAATTTTACTTCATTTGCTTAATGAAATTTTTATACTAATATTTTCTTTATGTATAAAATAAATAATAAATATGTACTATATTAGGGTGAGTAGAAAATTGACTTTTTTTTTTATTTCGATTAAGGAGAGTCCTTTTTTTTAGCTTTTGAGTTTCCGCCATAGCCTTGAAAGATTTGAAACTACGTCTCATTTTGGCACCTCAGGGTTGGATACGGCCATTTTTTTTATTGCTGATGGGTAGATAAAAAATGTTTTAATAATAAATCTGTATTACTTTTACTTTTGCGAAAATCCGCGCGTTGTTACCCATTTAACAGTGTCCAAAGCAAAGGAAGTCCTTTTCTATCTTTAGGCTCACTTTTATTTATTAAAATATGCAAAAATGAGCGGATTTTGTTCTTGAATCTAAAATAATGTAAATAAAGTATACATTACAATAACCGATTAGCTTTATTACCATTGGAACTGTGAAAAAATAATGAACATTTTTGTGTTATTGTGGTACGCCTGTAAATACTCAAGTATTTTAAAATTGTTCGAATAAAAGTTGTAGAGAATAAAAAAATAATTTCTCCATTTTTTTTTTTTTTTTTTAATAAAAATTTAGTATTATTAGAATCAATCGAAAAAAAAAAAAAAAAAAAAAAAAAAAAGGATATATACTATATTCTCTGTGCAGTAAACAAAGCGGAGGAACATTTAGAAATTGTTAATTTTTCATAAATTATTTTAAGACAGTTCAGTATGACTTGAAGAAGAATTTGGCTTCTATCTGAATAAAATTAAATTTAAGTACGATTTGTAGAGTAGAAGACGGGACATACAGGTTTGTACCATAACTGTTGATATGTTTGTCCAGTCTTGCGATGGCTCTGTCGCACTTCGTCTAAAGAAGCACTCTAGTCTCCCGACAGAACATCCACTCAGATTGGAGAATGTCGAGGCAAGACATTCATTGTTAAATTAAATGTCAGAACCTCTGTAATATAAGATTTATAATTTTTTTTCTTTTGTGAGGAGATGAGGTAGCCTAATTCATTCTATATTTAAAATAACAATTAAATTATTCATTAAATCTGCTCAAATTGAAATCACATTCATAGGTCCTGGTTTCCTGTCATTTCATATTCTAAGTATATTGTACTCCCGATTAACCGAAGTAGTGACGAAAGCGAGTAACCCAAAGGCTGAAGAAAAAATGGATGTTTTTCTTTAGAAATGTAGGCCTATAAGTTTATATTAGAAGACTTAGAATCCAGGGCTAGGAAATATTCATTCATTAATAGAGCCTTACTCTTATTGGAATCGTTACTCCACATTCCTCTCTTCATATGAGATGAACAGTTTGATCTCGCTAATCTTCATCGGATAAGTACTCCATTCATTGTTTCATTTCTTGTAATGGTAATTTTATACATTTTAACGAACAATTTTTGCGGATTACTTTCTTTATTTTCCTGCAGTTGTTTCCCTTCGTCTATCCTCTTACATTTCTTATTCGCTCGCAAATATTGCATTATTTCTTGACTTGTTTTAATTTTTTTGTTTGATACTTTGTACACACAAAGACTAAATGCAACGTACTTAAAAGAGAAATGTAATTCATTAATAATTATTAAGTTATTATCACCATTATGTTAGATGTAGAAGCCGATAAAAATACTTTCTCGTATATCTCTATGCAAATTGGGGAAAAAACGCATATTTTCATTAACTCGCGATTTTTCGCAAAATTTAAAAGTGGAATCTCAGGACAATCTTTAATCACGATGACTTTTTTCTTTTTTCAAATAATCGAAACTTATTATAAAAACATGTTTTTTATCAATCCACCAAATAAATGATGGGTATTTAACATTTTCGCAGAGATATTGTGAAGCATTTAATAAAAATATAAAGAAAAACGAATGTTTTTTAAAAATATTGTCTATTTACAAGATTTATAAAATATATGGGAGTACTTTCGGTATTGCTATCATCTTCAGCCAGGACTCAACAAATACAGTATTCGTTAAGTCACGGCTGAAGATGGTAGCAATACCGAACGAACTCCCACATATTTTGTCTTGTGAAATAGACAATATTTTTAAAAAACATTCGTTTTTCTTTATATTTTCACCAATAAATGTCGCATCTGACCCTGAGGGGGCAAAATATGACTGTTTTTACAACTTTAAAGCCTAGGCGAAACATCAAAAAATGTAAAAACCCTTTTAAATGTTTCTATTACATGGAAAAAAGAACAATCTTTGAATACTACTCATAACTGAAATTGTAAAAAAGTCATTTTTCGGCCCAACCTAATGTACAAATAAATAAATAAATTAATGTACAAAATTGTACATACACTTTTATTGTACATGATTATATGTACAATATTACCCACAGCCCGCAACCACATAATATTTCATACATATTCACAGTATATATCGCACACCGAAAATTAAACAGACTTAACTCGTTAGTATTGTTCTATAAATGTAATGTTAAAACGCAGAAACTTCAAAAATTTAAATATGTGAAACAATAAAGCAAAAAAAACTGAGAAAAATGTAATAAAAAATTGGTAAAAATGCGCAAAAGTATTTAATGAGAATCTCAATTTTGACACTTTTAAGTTACAACAGTTTCGTTCTATGTGCGATATATAATCTCTTTAGTGTGATCATTTCTACTAAATACTACATTTATAAAACTTTGCATCTTAAAATATTAGTCATAATTTAATTAATTTTCGATTTGAAAAAAAAATATATGCTTAATATTATAAAATGATGTAGTAGATAATCCAGGATCAATCCCTGGAGAGCGCCCATTTTTAAATAGTGTTTTAGATTTCGTCCTTTCTGCCCCAGTTGGAGTATAACAGGACTTCAAGCCCAAATAACATAATACGACATAATCCCATTATGGTTATATAAATACACTTGAATGTTAGTAACATAAATTAAGAAATGTACAAATAAATAGAAACAAGTAAAAAAATAATTCAAAAATTTGTTTAATGGTGACAAATTTCTAATAAATACGTTATAACTAATAAATAAGCTACTTACAAAATTATAACTATAAATTTGGAAAATTATAAACACAGTTTGTGACATTTTATAAACAATATCAACAGTCGTCAAAATAACTTACAAATTTGCTACTAATAATAAATTATTTACAAAATTTGGTTATAAATATTACTTTATATGTTTATTATTAAGTAAAAAAAAGCAATCAGTTATTATTATATATATATATAATTTTTTTTGCAAGTTTTAACTCTACCACTATTTTGAGTAATCGTGTAGCTTAAAAAACCTAGGCTTAGTGATCATCCGTTACAACAAATTTGTTTTAACCGATGATTAAAAAATCAACGATTATAAATAATAAAAAAAGTCATTATTATTTTTGTTGTATATAATTTTTGTTGAATATTTCATATATTTTTTGAAAAATGAGATGTATTTTAATGGACTGCAATATTTTTCCACGAGAAACTTGGCTGCTCCAACCAGAAATAAGTTATCTGTATTGCTTTTCAGAATTTACAAGAAAGAAGACATTTACATAAATAGAAATGGCGTGTGAGTAAGCCCTTTGAAGAAAAAACGAGCAAAAAAGATCAGAAATTCGAAGTTGAGTTTCACCGGAATTTTGTCCCTGTGTTTGTGAGCTCGATAACTCCCCGATAGAATGATTGTATCGACACGAAATTTCATATGTGTATCCAGAACCCAATAGGAACGACACCCATCGATTATCAGTCAAATTGGCCAAATAGAAGGGACGATTAGATGGAAGGCTATAATAAAAACTCTAATAACTGCCGCTGAGATGAATTTATCGACCCAAATTTTAGTATGATGATTTCGAAGCCCCTATGTAAATCAACTATTGATTAATAATCAGCAAACAGTCGACCGGTTTGAAGGGGGAACGAAAAGTTAATTGATTAATTCGTTCTGGGGATGTACATACGACTTTTCTTTAATTAACGAAAACTTTCAACTCAAATGATTTCAATTGTCCATCACATCGTTCATAAACACAGTACACATACGTGAACTTGAACCAAAAATAACAATAAGGAACTGCACTGGGATGTAGTTTGAGGAAGCGCAGATAATCTATCTTGTAAACATTTAATAAATGTATCTTCACTATAGTTTTACCCCTGTTATTGAAAAGAGGGAAGTGAATATTTCAGAACAAACAAATTTTGAACTGTAAAGCCACGGAATGTCCCTGTGTACTTATAAGTATATGTCTTAGTTTGACAATGCCGAAACTGGTAGGTTTTGTATAATTATTTTATGAAATAAACAATATTTCAAAAAACGAAGTTTGTTTCATAAGTTTCCACTATAACTGTTTTTATATAAATTTTCAATTAACCCCCATAAAAATGTTTTTCAAATATCATAAACGTGTTTATGTTGTTCTCAATTTCGAAAAAAAATGCCTGTTACTGTATTTCTGGTTGGGGCACCCTGGTATTATGTATTCATACTCTTCCAATCCCGAAGAAATAACCTTTTTCTGATAATAGAAAATTTCATGGTGTAAACGACTCAGGTTCACTGAGGATGGTGTAGGTAGCGTTGAGAGCATCATTCTCATGTACCTCCGTCGTCTCTCTATTAAAGACATAACTGAGACCAACCCCCATCACCATAGTGAAGAGGATGATGGCCCCCACGACACAGATGATCCTGGAGAGAGACTGTGAGGATCCAGTGTTGAGGAGGGAAGAGTCTGTGGAAGAGGCGTAGCTCCAACGGGGGGCCCATGTTGCCGTCGTCACTGGAGGCGGCATTCCCTCACCTGAACCAAACACAATTAATCCTTCATCAAAATTCTAATTAAATTTCGCATTTCCATTTGAACCCAGCCAAAAAAAACAACCCGTAGATACAAAAACAATAACAACAAAACTATTAAAAAATACAAAATGGTTTAATATGAAGATGGCTGATGTAGTGAGAAGTGATTATTTCGCAGGATGTCAAAAATAAGTTAGTCTGACCTCTCACAGATTTTTTATTTAAGTAAGCTAGCCGGCTTTCGAGGTTTCCCTCATCATCAGGCAGTCTACAAAAGAACATCCTTAATATGTAATATGAATAGCAAATAAATAATAAAAACACAATTTTTGATAAAACATACCTGATAAAAATTTGAATAAACTAAATAATAAAAATATAAATAAATAAAAATCTACAACAAACATTAACAATTTAAAATATCATGGATGGGGACAGACGAGTTATTCCTGTCCACCATCTGAGTCACAACTGGGAGAACGGTGTACGTGAGACTGGACAAACCTCCCATCCCCTCTTTAGAGTTGAGGAGGGGGGACTCTCTCTTCCTCCTTTCCAATTTTATTTCGATACTTTCCAATGTATCCATTTTTCTACCTTTTTGGACATGATGCAGTAATGAGACTGAACCGGCCTCATGTCCTGTGTTCTGGAGGTGTTGGAAAAATTCAGAGTCGCCCCTCCTCAAATGCTCCCTCACTCTAGTCCTCAGCTTCCGGCCCGTCTGCCCAAGATAAAAACATTCACAGTCTTTACAAGTAATCCTGTACACGCCGGATTTGTCAGGGAGGTCCACACGATCTTTGGTTTTTGAGAGCATCCCCTTAAGAGAAGTCCTACTTTTGAAACCCACATTCACGTCATCTCCCTTTATTATCCGAGATAATTTCTCAGAGAGTCTGGGGAGGTACGGCAGAACACACCAGCCACCCCCGCCATCCCTCTCCTTAGTTTGGTTACACCCTCCGTACACTGACGTTACCATTTTCTCCTCCGTCTTTCTTTTCAATATACGTTCTACCAGGTCGGTTGTGTAACCATTAACGACGGCGAGGTGTCTGATGTGCTCCAACTCTCTTTCGTAGGAGTCACGGGAAACAGGGAGTTTGAGTAGTCTGTCTATGAAAGAGTGAAATGCTGCATGTTTATGTTTTGTGTGATGAGATGAACTGTTTGGTATTAATGTTTCTGTACTGGTGGGTTTCCTGTAAATGTCGAAGGTGTAGCTCTTGTCCTGTTTTGTAATTTGTAGATCTAAATAATTGATACTATTGTTTTGTTCTAGGTCTATGGTGAATTTTATAGTGTCTGTAAGTGAGTTTATGTAGTCGTGTAAGCTGTTTAGTTCAGTATTGGTTCCCGTGAACTCCACCAAAATATCATCCACGTACCTCGTCCAGAGCGCTATTTTGTGGAAATGTGGGTTTCTGGGGTTCATTATAAACCCCCTCTCCAACCAATCCATGTAGACCTCCGCTGCTAGAGGACTAAAGGGGGAGCCCATGGGTGTTCCCATTTTTTGGTGATAAAATTTATCTTTAAATTTGAAATAATTTTGTTCTAGACAAAGATTTATTAGGGTTGTCAACTCACCGGTGATACAGGGGTTACAACCCTTCTTAATTAATAATTCCTCCATAATTTGTGCTATTTTTTCTGAGGGGATATTCGAGAAGAGGTTTACAACATCAAAGGACAGTAGAGTGGAGTTTACGGGGACTAACCTATTTTTTAAAAGTTTTGCCAATTCAATACTATTTTTAACCGAAAATTTTGGAGTGAAGCCTGAAAATTGTTTGAAAAGTTTATTTAATACTTTACATACCTTTTCCGCCGGTGCGGAGTTGTACGATACTATTGGTCTTAGTGGTATACTGGGTTTATGGACTTTAGGTAAACAGTACAGTCTTGGGGCTATTGGGTTCATCTGGATAATATTCTTAATTTCCCATTCTGAAAAAAGGTACTGAGTGGTTTTTAATGTTTCCCTAACTTTCTTACTAAAATACTCGGTTGGATCTTCCCTCAGCTCAAACATGCAGCATTTCACTCTTTCATAGACAGACTACTCAAACTCCCTGTTTCCCGTGACTCCTACGAAAGAGAGTTGGAGCACATCAGACACCTCGCCGTCGTTAATGGTTACACAACCGACCTGGTAGAACGTATATTGAAAAGAAAGACGGAGGAGAAAATGGTAACGTCAGTGTACGGAGGGTGTAACCAAACTAAGGAGAGGGATGGCGGGGGTGGCTGGTGTGTTCTGCCGTACCTCCCCAGACTCTCTGAGAAATTATCTCGGATAATAAAGGGAGATGACGTGAATGTGGGTTTCAAAAGTAGGACTTCTCTTAAGGGGATGCTCTCAAAAACCAAAGATCGTGTGGACC
Organism: Aradus depressus; assembly: GCA_963662175.1. Classification (NCBI taxonomy): domain Eukaryota; kingdom Metazoa; phylum Arthropoda; class Insecta; order Hemiptera; family Aradidae; genus Aradus; species Aradus depressus. The sequence continues at coordinate 9,964,374 of OY759222.1, forward strand.
TCCCTGACAAATCCGGCGTGTACAGGATTACTTGTAAAGACTGTGAATGTTTTTATCTTGGGCAGACGGGCCGGAAGCTGAGGACTAGAGTGAGGGAGCATTTGAGGAGGGGCGACTCTGAATTTTTCCAACACCTCCAGAACACAGGACATGAGGCCGGTTCAGTCTCATTACTGCATCATGTCCAAAAAGGTAGAAAAATGGATACATTGGAAAGTATCGAAATAAAATTGGAAAGGAGGAAGAGAGAGTCCCCCCTCCTCAACTCTAAAGAGGGGATGGGAGGTTTGTCCAGTCTCACGTACACCGTTCTCCCAGTTGTGACTCAGATGGTGGACAGGAATAACTCGTCTGTCCCCATCCATGATATTTTAAATTGTTAATGTTTGTTGTAGATTTTTATTTATTTATATTTTTATTATTTAGTTTATTCAAATTTTTATCAGGTATGTTTTATCAAAAATTGTGTTTTTATTATTTATTTGCTATTCATATTACATATTAAGGATGTTCTTTTGTAGACTGCCTGATGATGAGGGAAACCTCGAAAGCCGGCTAGCTTACTTAAATAAAAAATCTGTGAGAGGTCAGACTAACTTATTTTTGACATCCTGCGAAATAATCACTTCTCACTACATCAGCCATCTTCATATTAACGTCAGCTCGTCAAGCTACTATGGCTACAAAAGAAAAAATCCAGTCTACTTTAAGAAACCTATCGAAGATCTCTACAGCGAAACTTCAGCAACTATTTTATAGGTATAAACTTATATTTGGGAACCTCAATAGAGACATATGGTTTAACCGACAATGCCTAAAATTTAAAATAACGCCAAATTATATTGGTAATAAAATTAAATTCCTTAAAATAAATAATTGTAAGCTTCACAATCGGATCGTTCAATGTTTTATTAATAACGAGTTAAAAAGCAAGTTTATGTTGCGTGATCTAATATCTTGTTGTCTGTATGGTATTAGGAAGAGACTAGTGGAGGCTCTTAATCCTATAGAATGGGACTGTTTTGATTACAAGGTTTTAGACCTGGTTTATACACAGACACAACGTAAACAGAACCTAGTTAAAACCAAAATAAACAACCTTTTGGAATGTAAACGTAGAAATAATATTTCAACTAACGATTCTGATTGTGTTGCCTATAAGAATGGTGTTTCAACTGACTGGGCAGGCACTTATCCCCGGGTTGTCAACACGAGCTGGGTTGAGTTTGACAAAAAAGAAGAAGAATTGTTAGGGAGAGGTTTGCAATATTGTCCGAGGACTGGAGTGGAGAAGAAGGATGTGTTGGAGCTGTTGGCAGTTCTCGAACAGAGTAAACTAAGTAATGAACGGGCAATTGAGTGTGCCCAAGCTATCAATAAATATATTAAGCAGGACTCGTTTGGGTCTTCAGTTGGCTCCACCTCAGACATGCCTGTAATCAGATCCATTAAAAAGAAAATCATAGATAATGATTTAGTTGTAACTAAGGCTGACAAGGGCAGGTCTGTGGTTGTTATGGATAAGAAAGTGTATGATGAGAAAACTATGTCACTTATCTACGATAACAAATGTGTTGAGCTGAGGGAAGATCCAACCGAGTATTTTAGTAAGAAAGTTAGGGAAACATTAAAAACCACTCAGTACCTTTTTTCAGAATGGGAAATTAAGAATATTATCCAGATGAACCCAATAGCCCCAAGACTGTACTGTTTACCTAAAGTCCATAAACCCAGTATACCACTAAGACCAATAGTATCGTACAACTCCGCACCGGCGGAAAAGGTATGTAAAGTATTAAATAAACTTTTCAAACAATTTTCAGGCTTCACTCCAAAATTTTCGGTTAAAAATAGTATTGAATTGGCAAAACTTTTAAAAAATAGGTTAGTCCCCGTAAACTCCACTCTACTGTCCTTTGATGTTGTAAACCTCTTCTCGAATATCCCCTCAGAAAAAATAGCACAAATTATGGAGGAATTATTAATTAAGAAGGGTTGTAACCCCTGTATCACCGGTGAGTTGACAACCCTAATAAATCTTTGTCTAGAACAAAATTATTTCAAATTTAAAGATAAATTTTATCACCAAAAAATGGGAACACCCATGGGCTCCCCCTTTAGTCCTCTAGCAGCGGAGGTCTACATGGATTGGTTGGAGAGGGAGTTTATAATGAACCCCAGAAACCCACATTTCCACAAAATAGCGCTCTGGACGAGGTACGTGGATGATATTTTGGTGGAGTTCACGGGAACCAATACTGAACTAAACAGCTTACACGACTACATAAACTCACTTACAGACACTATAAAATTCACCATAGACCTAGAACAAAACAATAGTATCAATTATTTAGATCTACAAATTACAAAACAGGACAAGAGCTACACCTTCGACATTTACAGGAAACCCACCAGTACAGAAACATTAATACCAAACAGTTCATCTCATCACACAAAATATAAACATGCAGCATTTCACTCTTTCATAGACAGACTACTCAAACTCCCTGTTTCCCGTGACTCCTACGAAAGAGAGTTGGAGCACATCAGACACCTCGCCGTCGTTAATGGTTACACAACCGACCTGGTAGAACGTATATTGAAAAGAAAGACGGAGGAGAAAATGGTAACGTCAGTGTACGGAGGGTGTAACCAAACTAAGGAGAGGGATGGCGGGGGTGGCTGGTGTGTTCTGCCGTACCTCCCCAGACTCTCTGAGAAATTATCTCGGATAATAAAGGGAGATGACGTGAATGTGGGTTTCAAAAGTAGGACTTCTCTTAAGGGGATGCTCTCAAAAACCAAAGATCGTGTGGACCTCCCTGACAAATCCGGCGTGTACAGGATTACTTGTAAAGACTGTGAATGTTTTTATCTTGGGCAGACGGGCCGGAAGCTGAGGACTAGAGTGAGGGAGCATTTGAGGAGGGGCGACTCTGAATTTTTCCAACACCTCCAGAACACAGGACATGAGGCCGGTTCAGTCTCATTACTGCATCATGTCCAAAAAGGTAGAAAAATGGATACATTGGAAAGTATCGAAATAAAATTGGAAAGGAGGAAGAGAGAGTCCCCCCTCCTCAACTCTAAAGAGGGGATGGGAGGTTTGTCCAGTCTCACGTACACCGTTCTCCCAGTTGTGACTCAGATGGTGGACAGGAATAACTCGTCTGTCCCCATCCATGATATTTTAAATTGTTAATGTTTGTTGTAGATTTTTATTTATTTATATTTTTATTATTTAGTTTATTCAAATTTTTATCAGGTATGTTTTATCAAAAATTGTGTTTTTATTATTTATTTGCTATTCATATTACATATTAAGGATGTTCTTTTGTAGACTGCCTGATGATGAGGGAAACCTCGAAAGCCGGCTAGCTTACTTAAATAAAAAATCTGTGAGAGGTCAGACTAACTTATTTTTGACATCCTGCGAGACAAAATGGTTTAATCATTATAAATAAAATTATAAAGAGATGGTTAAGTTTTTTAAAACTAAGCCATTTCAGTTCATTTGTCCCACCAATACGGGAAAAGACTGTACATATTCGAAACTTCATATTCTGAATATACTTATTCAAGAATAACATTTAGAATAAATACGATTTTAAAAACACATAATAAAGGTATCATTTATCCTAAATAAAATTATACTTAACATTTTCTGCAGAGATATTGTGAAACAATGAAAAATAAAGAAAAAGGTATGTTTTTTAAAATATAGTCTACTTCACAAAATATATATAATATACGGGAGTCCTTTCGATATTGTTACTATATATTATATATGTATGTATATATATTTTGTGAAATAGACAATAATAACACGTTTTCCTTTATATTTTCCTAAATAAAAGATTTACTGAATTCAATATGAAAGACATTTTCATAAAAATTTTCTATTGTATAATTTTATTTTGCTGTTAGAACTAACGGAGTTAAATGAAGATAACATCTTCGCGAAAGAGGCGAGAGGTAGTGGCGTTCATAAGTATTTGCACAAGCAATATTTTACTCATAATCATAGTAAGGGACAACTAAAAAAATCATATAACTAGGTACACAAAAACGTTATTTATTTAAGCATATATTTACGTAAAACCCGTTAATGCGAAATAATAATGCATATTTTTACAACAATTTTTCTTGAAAAAGCTCCGTTCAAAAGTATTTGCACATAATATAAAACTTGAAATAAAAATTATTATAAAATCAATAAAACAACCTATAATATATTTAATACTTGGTATAAAGTCCATTGGCGTCTATCACAGCCTGAAGCCTCCTTGGCATGGAATTAACTAAATTTTTTATGAAGTTAACGTCAACTTTATTCCACTCGTCCAATAAAATGTCTTTTAAATTATTTTTTTCCTTAATTTTATGTTTTCGAATGTTAAGGTCTAAATAGTTCCAAACATGTTCTATAATATTTAAATCTGGAGATTGTGGAGGGGTTTGTAGCATCCTGGGCGCATTATAAAGAAGCCATTCTCTGGTTTTATTGGCCTTGTGTTTTGGATCATTGTCCTGTTGGAATATAAAAATATTTTCCATATTAAATTTGATGGCACTAGCTCGGAGATTATGGCGCAAAATGTTGACGTAGGTATCAGCAGTCATGACAGATTCAATTGGGACAAGATTGCCTACCCCATTATAAGCCACACACCCCCAGACCATCACAAGACCTCCACCATGTTTTATCGTAGGTGTGACATTAAGGCGTTTAAGCTCTTTATTTGGTTTTCGCCAGATATATTTTTTCCCGTCACTTCCAAAAACGTTAAATTTGCTCTCATCACTAAAGAGGACGCTTTGCCAAAATTCCATTGGCTTGCTGAGATGGGTTTTTGCAAATTCCAACCTTTTTTTCCTGTTGACCTCGATATGAAGGGTTTTTTCCTTGGAACTCTTCCATGAAAATCAGCTTTATAGAGCGCTCTTTTTACTGTTGATTCACTCACACGTTTTTCACAAGTCAATTCGACCTTATTGACTAATTGCCAACCTCTTGTGGATGGATGTGCCTTTACTTCCCGTACGATATCCCTGCACTCCCGTTGTGTCCGAGCCCTTGGTCGTCCTGTTCGTTGCTTATTTAACGTATTTCCTGTCTCCTCGAACCTTTTTATGACATAACGGACTGTAGAAAAATTTAAATTTTAAAATATTCCCAATTTCACGGTAGGTTTTGCTTTGGTTTCTCAATAAAATAATATTTCCCCTTACTGCCTGGGATAACTCACGTTTCTTCGGTGCCATGTTGACTGAGACTGGATTAAAATAGTAGAATATTCTGAAGAATGTTAATCCCCTGAGAAAGGAAATGTAAACAAAAAGAGTAAACACACTCAGATATAGAATTACTGTACCAATTAAAATAACCAGTATAATTTGTGCAAATACTTTTGAACGGTCTTTTTCAAGAAAAAATGTTGTAAAAATATCTATACTTATTTCGCATTAACGGTTTTTACGTAAATATATGCATAAATAAATAACGTTTTTGTGTACCTAGTTATATGATTTTTTTAGCTATCCCTTACTATGATTATGAGTAAAATATTGCTTGTGCAAATACTTTTGAACGCCACAGTAGATAGGGATGTGAGAGACAAAGAGAATAAGCGTTTTATTCTTTGTTCGGGTATCGCATGTAATCAGCTTCAGACGAAGTTGCTCAAGGGCAATACTAAAAAACCCGCTAATATTACATAAATAAATAAAAAAATATAACTAAATATATGGGAGATCGAAAGGCCATAAGATTTCCGGAGAAGCAAAACCGAATTTCACTTGAAGAAAAAAATAATATAATGTAAACAAGGAAAACTAAAAATAGTTTCTTACAAACAGGAGTTAAGTCCTTCTTACAACAATCAAAGAAGCTGCTGTGATATTTCTGACTAAGGCATAAGGGCATAACTCAAAACACAAATTTTTTGACTTAAGCCTTTTTCGACCCCTCATTAAAAATGTATAAAATAAATCTATTAGTTATGCAAACTGATATAGAACCTTCATCTTCAGTGTCATCGAAGAAATAATGGTATTTCATTTTTGTTAAAAATTATATAAATAATTATGTGAATTTAGAAACGGCAAGCAGACAACACGATTAACACAGCACAATAATGAAGTAAAGAATCAGTTTAAAGAAAAATTAGGAAAGTCTTTTAAAAATTATTAATGTCAAAAGGCACAAGACTGCATTTAGTAATGTAAGTTGCAAATTATATATTACACCAAGTTGCAACTCAAATGACAGAATGATTCCAATTAAGATAATGAAGTAATAACCATAAAAACGTTATATAAATGGCTGCCCACTCAAACAAAGTGGATAGTAGAGCTTCCCAAGTTACTTTAATGGTAGTTTTAGTCTTGAGGAACTACGGTTTGCAAAAAATGGGGAAGTGCAACAACCACCAGGGAATGTGGTTAACATGATTAGTTAAATAATCCAAAACTCGCAACTCCTAACTGTGTAAGCTAGGGCGCCGGTAGTTCAGAGGTAGTGTGTTAGACTACTAAGCTCAAAATCGCGGGTTCGAAACCCGACCGAGACCCTTAGATTTTCTATTACTTCCACAGCTATACGAAGTATAGGAGAAGTGTAATCGATAAATGCGAAGAGGAGTTTTCAACAGAATTTCATGTTTTTCGATGTCCAGATTCCAAATATTAAAAAACAAATCTCTGTCTGTGAACACTTACTACACTATGTACCTACTTACATTCAGACTTCCGAATTCTCATTATATTATACATTTTGTGATGATACATTCATTACATCGACAGTTATTGAAGTTTTTGAGTTGATCCTCTTCGGATCCCTCACCCCTCCGGCTAATTTCGCTGCAAATTAATAGGTGTCGTCCTTATGGGTTAGGTTAGATTTTATGACTCATGCCCGGGCTTTAACTACGAGGTCATATCGCCTACTTCCAGAGCGCTCTTTCGTCACTCTGGTGGACATGAGCCCGACTCTATTGTGAGAATCCTAAATTTTGCCTACCCTAAATTTTTATTCACATAGGGTAGGGGTCTTTAATGAGTACCTGTCATCGTACAGGCTCGGGACCATCGCTTAACGTCCCATCCGAAGGGCGGCGTGCTTAAGTTTATTTTACCTCCCAGGTAAAATAAACTAAGGGCCTCGGTCGGGTTTCGAACCCACGATCTTGAGTTCAGAAGACAAGCACGCATACCACTGAGCTATGGGCGCCCTTATGGGGATTAGAATGTAAATATGAAAGTTATCATATTCACATGGATACACATAAACAGACAGGACTATTTTTTTACTTTTTTGGAATCATCGGAAACATGAAATTTCGTTTAAAACTGAACATCGTATTTCTGACTGATTACATAACTTCGTAGGTTAGGTTAGGTGTTATGACTCATGCCCGGGCTTTAACTACGAGGTCATATCGCCTACTACCAGAGCGCTCTTTCGTCCCTCTGGTGGACATGAGCCCGACTCTACTGTGGGAGTCCTAAATTTTGCCTACCCTAAATTTTTATTCATCTAGGGTAGGGGTCTTTAACGAGTACCTGACATCGTACAGGCTCGGGACCATCGCTTAACGTCCCATCCGAAGGACGGCGTGCTTAAGTTTATTTTACCTCCCAGATAAAATAAACTAAGGGCCTCGGTCGGGCTACGAACCCACGACCTTGAGCTCAGAAGTCAAGCACGCATACCACTGAGCTACCGGCGCCCTCATAACTTCGTATAGCTTGGAAAATAAAAGTGGGAAGTTAGCATAAAGCAGAAAAAAAAAAAAAAATAGATGTAAGATATAAGAAAGCAGAACAGTCACAGTTGAATCTTTGCATCTCACGGTTACTTACTCATCATGGAACTCCGTCGTGAGGCCGTACTCACTTTTTCAATAGCAAAACTTACTTTCCTCTTTATTTCATTCATTTTGAAAGAGTATTTTTTGTAGAAAATGTAATAAATCTAACAGATAATTCTAAGATTGCTTGACAACTGGAAAAAAAATAAAAAATAAAAACAATTAAGAAAAATAATTTGCAGTAACCAATTTTTAACAGACATAATTTTAACAAAGCAATTAATAAGACCGTAATAAAAATAATAAGAAAGGATTTGACTAGAAATCCCAAAATATCAATTATAAAAATATTCGTTTGTAGGATACAAAAGTTTGAAGTCCATCCAGCTTAATCAACAAATTTAAACTATATTCTTGCGACTTGTATTTATTTTCTATCCCCCCTCCCCCCAAAAACATTTAAATATAAAAAAGTGCCATTGAGCGGCCAAGTTCAATACAGCCATGTTCAATTTAAAGAGAAATAGTATCAAATCAAAAAAAGTAGTATTTAGTCAAAAAATATTAAGTAAACATTGAGAAGCATACTGTATTATGCATTTAGAATGGGTAGTAAGTTATTAAATGGAAACATTATAACTAGGTGTGCAATACATTGTGCTGTTTGCAAAAACTGAGCTGAGTCAGGCATATCTGTATAAAAAACTCAGTTAATGTTTTAATAATTAGCAGTAACTTCTCACCTTGTATGTTCTTTATGAATATATTAATACTTTAAATAGATTTCAATTGAATTCAATGGATTTTTTCTAGACTTTTTGTGGACAACAACAGCTGTTTTTGCACAAAATTCTTTCTACTATGTGTTCTTTGTAGGTTCAGGTTCAGGTTTTATGACTCATGCCCGGGCTTTAACAACGAGGTCATATCGCCTACTACCAGAGCGCTCTTTCGTCACTCTGGTGGACATGAGCCCGACTCTACTGTGGGAGTCCTAAATTTTGCCTACCCTAAATTTTTATTAATCTAGGGTAGGGGTCTTTAACGAGTATCTGATATCGTACAGGCTCGGGACCATCGCTTAACGTCCCATCCGAAGGACGGCGTGCTTAAGTTTATTTTAACTCCCAGATAAAATAAACTAAGGGCCTCGGTCGGGTTACGAACCCACGACCTTGAGCTCAGAAGTCAAGCGTGTTCTTTGTATGTTGAAGAATATTTTTATCGAAAAAAAGTCGAAGTTTGTAGGTTAGAACACTGAAAAAAACGGCTCAAAAAAAGTGGTGTCCGATGGTAAACGGAAAAGGGCTTCGCCCGGATTTTTACATTTGAAATAGAAAAATTGTTATTTGCGCGAGAATTTTGTCTCTCAATTGATTTCAATAGGGATTTCGTTTCTCGGTGATTATTCCTCCGTGGTATGTTCGATTTCAGATTTTTTTAGTAGTAAACCATCGTCACCGTGTCCACTACCATCGTGGCAAATTTCAAAGGTAAAGGGGTTTAGGAGGAGTACGAGTACAACGAAATACATGAGTCGCCTAAGAAAGAGCTTCGTAAACTCAGCTCAACTAGTTATCGTTCATATTACAGCTGATAAGTGCGACAATCTTATTCGAATTCAATATTTTTCGTACTATAGCGATAAAAATATAAGAAAGCAAATCTTATAAAATGCCCGGCAAAATTTGCGAAATGTACTGACATTAGTACCAATTGGCTCTGAGGTCCAAATATAATGTGTTATAAGCCTATCTTAATAATGCAAAAGAATAAAACAAAAATATTACACTAGATTTGGAGTGTAAGCTGCGATAGATGTACACTGAATTAATAATAATAAATCATTAGTTAAACAAAATCTTGAGATATAGAATAACGTATAATAATGAATTATGGTAGTTATAGTGACTCATGCCCGGACTACAAGGTCATATCGCCTACTACCAGAGCGCTCTTTCGTCACTCTGGTGGACATGAGTCCAACTCTACTACGAAAGTCCTAAATGTTTATTCACCTAGGACAGGGATCTTTAACGAGTACCTGACGGTATGGGAGTCGGGACCATGGCTTAACGTCCCATCCGAAGTACGGCATGCTCAAGTTTTTTTTACTTCTCAGATAAAATAAACATTTGTAATCAAATAAATGAATTGGACAATAACTTACTTCTTGTGTCATCAACAAAGCATACAGTAAATTGACATCTTCAATGTATGCACTTTTTGTAGGGAAGTTAGGTAAATTTTCACTTTAACATTTAACTCAACAAAGGATAAACAACAAACAAAAGAAATACAAAAAAGAGGTGGGGATTTTAAAAATGACTTTGACTCAGTGATGCCAACAGTACACTAAAGCTGTGTAGATGAAATTTTAACAATAGTAAAGCTAGTTATATCTAAGTTATTTAATTGAAATAAGAGAAAACAAAACAATAGTTTCAGTAATAGTTAATATACATCTTTAACCTGACTCAACAGATAAAATATATAAGGATACTAATTATAATTCTGTCCAAAATGATAAAATTCATCCTAAAAAAAGGAACGTCAAAATATTGTTTCGGTGCTTCAAAATGGCGTCTACTTTATTTAAACAATTAGCTATTGGATTGTTATAAAAGTCATCCAGAAACAAATTCATATTTATTGTATCAAGTTAATAAACGTATTTTATTATTATAATTGTAAATTTTTCAACCACAAATTTCCATATTTTCCTTCTTCCAAAATGTTTTTTTTTTGTTTTACTTACATTTATTATTTTTACTTTAGAGAACTATTTGTACATAAGTATTCACAAATCGAAATCAAATATGTAGTTAATTTATATTTAAAAAAATATGTTATTTAAAATTTTAAAATTTGGTCAACATGCACAAAAATGTAAATGTTTGAAGATTAACAAAAAATCTGCATGACAATAGCAACAAAAACGGACCTCCATATTTTTATAATTAGTATGACAATACTTTGAGCATCATTTATTTTGAGAGAATTATGACTTTATGAATACAAACATTTGATTGGTATTCTGCTCATGTTGGAGTCATTACGGAAATTTGAGAAATTCTTAAAAACATTTTCACAAGGAGAATTTTTTTATAACATCATTTGATTAGCAGCATTGTTGTACAGAATTGTACGGTAGCCCACGGAAAATCCCGGCCGAGGTCCTTAGGCTTTTCATTTACTCTTAGACCCTTGCTCTAGGTGAATAAACCTAGGTAGACAAAAGTTAGGACTCCCACCACAGTAGAGTCGGGCTTATGCCCACCAGAGCGACGAAAGATAGAGTATATATATGAACAGGCAATTAAAGCCCGGGCATGAACCGTCATGTTAGTCGGACGGAGGAATCTAATGCCCTATTTTCCAGAAGAGATCAAAATAATACAGGAAGAAGATCTCGGTCCCAATGACTATGGGGAAAATAGAACTTAAAACCTCTACAACTTTTCAAAGTTCAAACTTACAGCTCGACCTAGATCTTCATCCAGCTGCCGTTCAGAAACTTCAAACTTACAGCTCGACCTAGATCTTCATCCAGCTGCCGTTCAGAAACTTCAAACTTACAGCTCGACCTAGATCTTCATCCAGCTGCCGTTCAGAAACTTCAAACTTACAGCTCGACCTAGATCTTCATCCAGCTGCCGTTCAGAAACTTCAAACTTACAGCTCGACCTAGATCTTCATCCAGCTGCCGTTCAGAAACTTCAAACTTACAGCTCGACCTAGATCTTCATCCAGCTGCCGTTCAGAAACTTCAAACTTACAGCTCGACCTAGATCTTCATCCAGCTGCCGTTCAGAAACTTCAAACTTACAGCTCGACCTAGATCTTCATCCAGCTGCCGTTCAGAAACTTCAAACTTACAGCTCGACCTAGATCTTCATCCAGCTGCCGTTCAGAAACTTCAAACTTACAGCTCGACCTAGATCTTCATCCAGCTGCCGTTCAGAAACTTCAAACTTACAGCTCGACCTAGATCTTCATCCAGCTGCCGTTCAGAAACTTCAAACTTACAGCTCGACCTAGATCTTCATCCAGCTGCCGTTCAGAAACTTCAAACTTACAGCTCGACCTAGATCTTCATCCAGCTGCCGTTCAGAAACTTCAAACTTACAGCTCGACCTAGATCTTCATCCAGCTGCCGTTCAGAAACTTCAAACTTACAGCTCGACCTAGATCTTCATCCAGCTGCCGTTCAGAAACTTCAAACTTACAGCTCGACCTAGATCTTCATCCAGCTGCCGTTCAGAAACTTCAAACTTACAGCTCGACCTAGATCTTCATCCAGCTGCCGTTCAGAAACTTCAAACTGAATGAAACTTTTTAACAGGTTTTTAGGAAATGTCTAATATATCTTTCATACTTCGAATAACACAAGAATGGATACAACCAAGTTTGAGTTAGTTACTTATTGTGACTCAAGCCAGGGCTTTAACGACGAGGTCATATCCAGAACGCTCTTTCGTTACTCAGGTGGACATGAGCCCGACTCTACTGTGGGAAGTCTAAATGTTGCCTACCTAGGTTTATTCACCTATTTTTAACAAGTAGTAGCACAGGCTCGAGGCCATTGCTTCACGTCCCATCCGAAGGACGGCGTGCTTAAATTTATTTAACCTCCCAGATAAAATTAACGAAAGATCTCGACCGGGTTTCGAATACGCGATTTTGAGCTCAGTAAGCAAGCATGCATACCCTCATCTCAATAATTTAAGATTTCATTTTTTTTTTTTATAAATATTGTCTATTTCACAAAATAAGTTTGTTTTATTTATTTATTACAAATTCCAGAATATGTCGGTGTTCCTCAACTTCGAAGATCAAAATAATCCCTTCAAAACCCCAGATAGGCAGTCTCCTAATACAAAGAGTATTTATATAAAATAATGACTTTGGACTTAAACATATAAAGGTTCCATTAAAACATCTTACAAACTTCAAGTGTCATATTATTTTATTTTTATAAAATAGGTGAATTTAAAAATAACTTACCTTTGAGATTAAATACTCAAGCATTTTATTAATAAAAGTATGAAAAGTAAATAAAAATGTATTTTTGAAATCAATGCTGCATAATTTACATAATTGTTTTGCTCCCTGCAATGCTCACTAGGCCGGCTGATCCAACTATTCTTCTCTCTATACACCAAATCGTTCAACTCGAGTAGTAAGTACAACTAAAACGTACAAAACTGAGTGCAATATCACGCAAAGTGAGAGGCAGGCCTTATCCTCTTTACGTTTTGCTCCCTGCAATGCTCACTAGGCCGGCTGATCCAACTATTCTTCTCTCTATACACCAAATCGTTCAACTCGAGTAGTAAGTACAACTAAAACGTACAAAACTGAGTGCAATATCACGCAAAGTGAGAGGCAGGCCTTATCCTCTTTACGTTTTGCTCCCTGCAATGCTCACTAGGCCGGCTGATCCAACTATTCTTCTCTCTATACACCAAATCGTTCAACTCGAGTAGTAAGTACAACTAAAACGTACAAAACTGAGTGCAATATCACGCAAAGTGAGAGGCAGGCCTTATCCTCTTTACGTTTTGCTCCCTGCAATGCTCACTAGGCCGGCTGATCCAACTATTCTTCTCTCTATACACCAAATCGTTCAACTCGAGTAGTAAGTACAACTAAAACGTACAAAACTGAGTGCAATATCACGCAAAGTGAGAGGCAGGCCTTATCCTCTTTACGTTTTGCTCCCTGCAATGCTCACTAGGCCGGCTGATCCAACTATTCTTCTCTCTATACACCAAATCGTTCAACTCGAGTAGTAAGTACAACTAAAACGTACAAAACTGAGTGCAATATCACGCAAAGTGAGAGGCAGGCCTTATCCTCTTTACGTTTTGCTCCCTGCAATGCTCACTAGGCCGGCTGATCCAACTATTCTTCTCTCTATACACCAAATCGTTCAACTCGAGTAGTAAGTACAACTAAAACGTACAAAACTGAGTGCAATATCACGCAAAGCGAGAGGCAGGCCTTATCCTCTTTACGTTTTACTCGCAAAAGTATAGTCTATGAAATATTGTATCATAGTTTGGTGTATGAGGTTACAGCACAAAGAACCAATCAGAGAGCAGATAAAAAAATCCATCACAGATACTAGACTACCTAGACGAGTCCATAAAGCAATCCGGATCAGTGATCCAACATGGTGATTCAAATAACCTGTTTTATGACGGCGATGAATTTGCATCAAACGAAACAAAAAAAATGTCTGAAGACATTTCTGCTATGTGTCGATACAGTGAAAAGCTAATAAAATAAATTTTGCCAACCCTAAATTTTTATTCACCTAGGGTAAGGGTCTTTAACGAGTACCTGAAATCGTACAGGCTCGGGACCATCGCTTAACGTCTCATCCGAAGGACGGCGTGCTTAAGTTTATTTTACCTTCCAGATAAAATACTTACCTCCCAGATAAAATAAACTAAGGGCCTCGGCTGGGTTTCGAACCCACGACCTTGAGCTCAGAAGACAAGCACGCATACCACTGAGCTACCGACGCCCTCTGATAATAAAATAAAAAAAAAACAAAGAACTTTTTAAACTTTTATATAGTCCATTTCCACAAAAATATATACATATAGTGTACACTATTTAGGGAATAAAAAACTCAGTATTTGGCCAACATTTCGGACATTTTTTTTATTTATTCAAGATCTTATAGTGACTTTAGTGGATGTATGTTTTTTTTATTTACACGGCAGAACCTCGACTTCCCTCAGTATTGTAAAGATACTGTCGACTAAATCAATCGTGTACTGTCAGTGTGTGTCACTTTTGAACTTTGTGCTAACGATGGTGTACACCGAAATTAGTACACTTTATGTACCTATATATTTTTGTGGAGACAATATAAAAATTAAACAAGTTCTTTGAAACAAAATACTAAACTTTATCTTATTGTAAGATGTATTCTTTAGGTTATAACAACTCAGTTTAGAAGTTCATAACTGGACCTTCCGCAAGTTTTGAGAAGCTATCAAGAGTTTTGGTTCAACTATTCGGATCACTTTATGAACTCTTCTGATGATAATTACCTTTTTCTTGAGGTATTTATTCAGTGAGTAGAGAACACGAAGGGAAGAGAGTTAAACAGTCCTTGCCGTCCTGGCCTAGTCTGGCCGCCTCCACGTACCGATAGAACCTGATCACAGAGGGGTTGTTGAAGACAGGCTTCTGCAGTTCACTGGGGTCCCTGAAACACACATCACACTGGGTTAATATCTTGTACAGGTAGGAGTACATTGGTTAATGATTATTCATTTTCCAGAAGTGGTTTAGACCTTGTGATTATTTGAGGAAAAATTAATTTTGTTGGCCTCTTTAGGTCTACTATTATTTCATTTATTTCATGTTAACAATAATTATTGTTAAAATATCCCATTGATGTATGAAAATGACTCAGAGAAGCCAACATTTCAAAATTAATAAATAAATAAAATATAGTAAACCTAAAGAGGCCAACAAAATTAATTTTCCCGTTAATGATTATTTTGGCATAGTTCTTATCAAACATGACTACTATGAGATATTATTTGATAACATAGAATTTCTGATATTTCAAAGTATCGACAGTCGATATGATTTTTTATTCGCGAGATTTCGTGAAGGAAAAATTGACCACAAACATACTACTTTTTAAAAATAGTGTAAAAATACTGTAAGAACCTTGAACATAAAAATATGTTGAAAATATTGATTTCTATTTTCGGATCCATTACAATAATTTCCCTATATGCTGGGTAGTTAATTATACATTAGACAAAAATTAGTTTTTGGACTTACCGAACCAACACAAAAACGTACAGCTGCAGACCAGACTAACATCAAATGAATCAATGATTTCAATTTAAAAAAAACTCTGCATTACGTAACAAACTCTCCCCCATATGTTCGCAATAAAAACTGATTGGCGATCCTAACATTAACAGGCCAAGGTTTCTAATTTGCACGGTGGAATCAGGGGTTCAAATCCCAAGACCCGATCAATTTTCTATACATAATGTAAATATTTAAACAACAATTTATACAAAAATGGCCAACTAGATAGTACAATCCTCCCTGACCAAGAGGAAGAACGTACGGACTTCAAAGTAGAAAAACATATTGTTTTATGTAAACATAGGGTAAACATCGTCTCAACCACAGAGAAGAGAAAGCGATTTTATTTTTTCGTGTTTCTAGATGTCTTCATTGCAAAAAGAGGTTAGAGAAGAATCAGAGGACTTGGTAAGTAAATAAGTACAGAGCTCATTTCAGACTTTCTCTCGACAGACATATAATTTCGAATAAAGATAGATATCATCAGATGAGATCTGCGAATCTGCATAATCTGGGGTAGCAGCGCAGCGACTTGACATCCTTTCTTAATATTAATTATTATTATTACCGAAGAGATATCAAATTCCTAATACACATGCGCAGATAAAAATACAATTCAGTTAAAGTCCGAAGGGTAGATTCGAACCAGCAAAAATCTGAGTAACAAGCAGACGTCCTATCCACTACTCCAACGAGGTTCCACGAGATAGCTGGTTTTATCTCTCTCTCTTTAACCTTATTACAGTAGTAGATATCTATTTTTTTTGTTATACACTCATTTACATAGGATTATTTCCACCCGGTTTTTGTAAAAGAATAAGAAAATGCTTAATACATTTATTTTCGCTTTTTTATTAGTGGAATTAATATTTAAATTGAAATAAAACATTTTTTATGTATTCTATTTATTTTCTATTCATTTCATTTAACTATTTACGTATTTATTTTCTATTTTTAATTCAAGTAAATACATAGGGACTGGGGTTAGCTGCTGAAGCCATTTAGAGGGATATATATATATATAATACCTGGTGAATTTCAGATCCGTGTTGTTGTCTGTTTAAACGTTTATATAAGCGTTCAAACAGTGGAGAACACGAATCTGAAATTCACATTCGAAATGAAAAAGAAGAGTAGTGGCTACTAGAAGAAAAAAGGACAAATAAAATTCTGCTATTGTAGGATTGTCAAATATAATGTGCAGTCTCACTTCAAAGTGGCGGACTCAAAATATCTACACAATAGATAAATATGACTATATACAATATTTCAAAATTAATTTTCAATGAAGACGAAAACTTAGTAGTTTTCTGCAAATGCACTTCCCCAGAATGAATTGTGACTCATGCCCGGGCTTTCACTACTAGATTATATCGCCTACCACCAGAGTCGCTCTAGTCGACATGAGCCCGAATCTACAGTGGGAATCCTAAATTTTGCCTACCCAAGTTTTTTCACCTAGGATAGAAGGTTTTTAACGAGTACCTGACATCGTACAAGCTCGCGACCATCGCTTAACGTCCAATCGAAAGGATGGCATGCTCAAGGTTTTTTCATTTCATATATAAAAAACTTAAGGCTGGGCTTCGAAGCCATGATCTTGAGCACAGTAAGCTAGTACGCTACATCTGAGCCACCGGCGCCCTCTAAATAGTCTTGTTGTTTCGGGTACTGTGTGTATCATGAAACCGATGCGTAGAGTTCTGTTGTTTAATTTAGTGGGCCCTGCCTTATCTGAAAGTTTTAGATTAATATGCCTTAATTCGTTTTATGTTTAATGTTTTTGCTGAACCGTATATCTGTGATCCGTATGCCCATAATGGTCTCAGTAAGTGTTCCGTTTTCATGTCAGGTTTTCAGTAGTCTATTGAGAAGTTTACAGTATAGAGTATCTTCAGTCGACGGTTCAGCAAGTTTTGTGTGTCAGTCCTATGTATCGTACACTATTATTGTGAGGGAGAGGAGTAAATAAATAAATAAATGTTTATTTATTTCCCTACAAGATTTCCAAAGTTCCACACGGAAGAACTTGGACGTCTGTCTCGTAGGAAAATTGATTGTCCACAACACAACTATCTGCCGTAAAGTAGAAAATTCGATGCAAGATTTTTATTGATATTTTTTTTTATAAGTAGATAGTTAAATTCAATAAGTGTGGCCATTGTCACAAAGAGTACGTGACAAGGATATGCTTGAAATAAGACAGTAATTCTTTCAAAAAAATAAATTATCACTTAACTGAAATACTCTTTTTGTGTACTTTAAACATTTTTTTTTACTTCAGTGAAAAGTAGGTTCCCTCAGTTTTATGATAACAATCGTTATCTGGGCTTTACGACTTCAGTCAAATGGGGTAACCTTTATTTTAACTTTCATTTTTCTAAAAAAATAATAAAATAAAAACTCCCCCACAAGTCTAGATATTCAGAATATTACCCTACTTATCTACCAGTTAGAGTTAAGCACATTTAAAATTTTGATTATATTTGCTTACAAAATTCTGGAAGGTGAAAAAACTTCGAGCATGTCGTCCTTCAGATGCAAAATTAAGCCATGGTCCCGAGCCTGTACGATATTAGGTTATTCTAGGTAACAAAACTTTGGTAGGCAATCCCATAGTAGAGTCGGGCTCATGTCCACCGGGCATGAGACACTAATTTAAAAAATTGTTTTTTTAGTTCACCGCCTATTGGATAGTTCATGAACTGATGTACGTATTACATCGTGAAGAGGTGAAATTGGATCCCAAAAAATTGTTTTGAAAAAATTCCTTCAATTTTTGAATTATTTCGACGTCATTGCGCCGGACGTCTGGATGCCAAGAAGTATATCTGTCACGCTCTATGAAGCCATTTTACACTCCATTCCTAACGATAGATTTTGGTACAGAAGTAATGCTCCAGAGGTAGCGTCCTTGCCTACTAAGCTCAAGATCGCGGGTTCGAAACCCGGCCGAGACCCCTTAGGTTTTTAAACTCCACTAAATGTAACTCTCCTGGTTTCCTTATTGAAATAGAACTCTTTACGAAATTTGCTTCTGTTTTTTTCGCCTCTATTTGAGGGTTATTTATTTGAGCGGTTAGAGTACACAGAGAATATTTTAAAATTTGAAAAAGCGAAAGAAAGTCCTAAAAATGCTAACAGGATCCACTTATTAATTTTATTCCCTTTTCTAAGACATTGTAGCGATTGTACTCGTAACAACGACGGAGTCGCTAAGCGGACAAACATACAAACAATATTGCCAGCTGATAATTCAATAAGTGCAGAACATATGATTGTATATTATAAATCGTATCTATATAATATACATACAATTTATATTAAGGTATTAATCCATTTGGCCACTGTAAAATAACAGATGATCCAAAACCAAAAAAAGACAATCAAGTTGGTTTTGTTTTGTTTTATGATTCATGCCCGGGCTTTAACTACGAGGTCATATCGCCTACTACCAGAGCGCTCTTTCGTCACTCTGGTGGACATGAGCCCGACTCTACTGTGGGAGTCCTAAATTTTGCCTGCCCTAAATTTTTATTCACCTAGGGCAGGGGTCTTTAACGAGTACCTGACATCGTACACGCTCGGGACCATCGCTTAACGTCCCATCCGAAGGACGGTGTGCTTAAGTTTATTTTACCCCCCAGATAAAATAAACTAAGGGCCTCGATCGGGTTACGAACCCACGATCTTGAGCTCAGCAGACAAGCACGCATGCCACTGAGCTACCAGCGCCCTCAGAGACAATCAAGTGTCGATGAGTAAATTACGAACATTTTTAACAAACATAAACATTTGTAAAATATTGTAAAAATGTCAACATAATTTCATTCTGTGAATAAAATATATGTATATATTTTTAACACGCTTTTATACTTATCGTATAAATCTTAAAACATAAATACACCTACAAAATATTGCGTGTCGATACATTCATTGTCAGTTATCGTGGTCAGAGACACACACATAGACAGACCTTTTTTTTTTTTTTTATTTTCGGAATCTGGAGGTCGCAAAACATGATATTCCGTTGAAAACTCCACATCGAGTTTCTGAACGATTAAATAACTTCCTCTATATTTCGGAGGCTGGGGGAAAAAACATGATCGGTCATTTGATGAAGACAAAGAGGTGAAAGTTTCAGGTCAAAACGGATCTTCCATGTCTTCGGTCTCTGGACAGTAATACGAACATTGTTACCGGTGTCTCTCGCAATTAGAGCTACAAAGGCTGCACACAGTGATCTTTTGGATTTTACGCTTTCTTCCTTCCTGTAGTTTAGTCTTTATCTTCAATGATACTTTTAATATAAGAGAAATATAAAAACAATTGTCAGTAAATCATACAGATGCTTCTCCCAAATTTAAAAATTATGTGTAAGTTGCGGTAGGAAAATGAGCAAAAACCTGCAGTTCATCATCCCTGCTTTTTGCCTGACTCCTTAAGAACCCATTTAAAAGAATAGAACTTAATTGACGATATGGACTGCAGCGACGCATACTTAGATCCAAATCTGAATTATCAATATAAAACAAATTAACTATTAAAAAACAATACGACCCATTTGGACATACGGAGCTCAGCAACCATTCTAATCCTCTCACACAACGCCCATCATCATATAGTCACCCTGACAATCCTCCACATCGTCTAAAAGGACGTTGGGCGCGGGACTTGCTAAAAAATGAACATTCTATTCTATATATTGTACCCATTTGGACAGACGGTCTTAAACTAGGGGTGTAAAGCTATCGATGGCGATATCGATAGTTTTAAATATCGAGGATACCAATAATTTTTGAAACTATCGATAGTACTTGATCAGATTGGTTCGTTACCGCAATCAGGAACTAAACTACAAACTTCAATTGAACACAAAAATATGAATTCAAAACACGTATATATATATTATATATTGACCAGATGAGTTTCCATTTTTAGGTACTAACAAAAAATATCACATCAAAAAGGAACAACTAAAATCAAACATTAGAACATCAGAAACCTCAACAAAATAAGTGATCCTTTAAATTGGAAGTGTTCCCGGAAGTTCTGTATTCGGCACTGCAAAAACTACGACTTTACGACTCATTTTTAGTTCAAAACAACAAAGCACGCTACAAGAATAGTAAATTTTCAGTTCAAAGCAACGAAACACTCTACAAGAACAGTAAATGTAACCTTCCTTCGATTCAGTGGATCCCAGAAAAACAAAGTCCTTAAACTATTGATAGTATCGATAGTTTAACGCCGATAATATCGAAACTATCGTTAACGTCAACTATCGATAGTTTTACATCCCTATCTTAAACTCTGGGACTTAGCTAAGAATTATAACATCAATGGAATGGAATCCTTTCAATGCAAAGTCCTCGGACGCATCGCAAACTCTTTTTTCTATGTCTCTAACAAAGTCCTTCATAAAGATTTCAACAACTCTTACATTATTTATTCCAGACCCTTTTCAAAAAATTTCATACTCACATAATGACCCTGACAATCCCCCACATCGTCTAAAACGACTTGGATGCGGGACCTATTATATATATTGTACAGACTATAGATCAATAAACAAAATAAGAAGAAGTTTGTTTATACTTTTTCTAATTGCAGCCTTGAATAATGCACGAATTGTAGATGCATCTCAATTGTTACAATAACAAGTGGATACATTTGTTGACAGAGACATGTTTCCAAGACAAAGTTACAAGTCCCTTCAAGGCGATATCAGGAGAAAGAATAGTTACCACTTATTGTTTGTTCCCATTTGAAGCGGAAGACATCATGAGAAAATAAGAAACATGACATCCAACGACATAGAATGTTTCTTCAGTAGCATTCAATTTTGCCACAGTTACTACATTACGACTGCTGAACATCTTGATGCCAGAAACTTTGGACAACTGTACACGTTATTTATTCCAACTGTGTGAACATAAAGATTTCTTAGGATTTTCCACTAATTATCGACAAAGAGAATACTTATATCCAAACAAATGTTGCCACTTGTACAAGAACTGACCTTGATATTTCAGCGGAGACAAGGTTACTGTGGGGACTGAACCTCTCAGGAGCTTTGTACATACTACAGAGGAGACGTTCCTTGCAGGGTTCTTCTGTGAAGCCCAACTCTCCGAACACTCTGTCCAGCCGTTGGAGGATGGGGCTGTAGAAGGGGTCCTCAACTCTGCTGCTGATGTGAGGGGCTGGGCCGATGGGGCCTCCGGGGGGCAGAGGGCCTGACACTCCTCCCACAACCTACAACACAAAATGCTGAGTTATTGTGAGTTATATGCTGAAACTTATTACAGTTATTGTAAGTCATGCCCGGGCATTTCCTACGAGGTAATGTAGCCTTTTTCGTTGTTTCATCGCTCTGGTGGACATGACATCAGCTCTACGTGGGAGTCCTGAATGTTGCCTACCGAGGTTTGGACCTATGATTAGGGTCTTTAACGAGTATCTGACATAGTATAGATTCCGGACCATCGCTCATCGTCCCATCCAAAGGATAGTGTGCTCAAGGTTTTCGCCTCCTTGATAGAAAACCTAAGGGCTACGATCGGGTTTCGAATCTGCGATCATGAGCTCAATAGGCATGCAAGCTACCTCTGAGCTACTGGCGCTCTCTCCAAAGGAGTAGCCAGGATTTTGAGCAGGGGGGGGGGGGGGGGGGGTAAAGTTAGGCTACGAGGGTGGGGAGTATAGACTAGGGGGCACATCCCGCAGATTCCATGGTTAGCGTTGCAGACTTTTTGTTATTATTTTGGGAGACTCGGACCTCTAGAAGCTCCCCCTGAGGTAACCACTAACTGTAACACTTAAGTTGACTTTACATGAGCAGCAAAAATGCGAAGCGCATCAGCAGCAAATGCACGCTGTGGTTTCTGTGCTTTTAGAATTAAATGACTCACAGCCAATAGCGTGTATTTGCTGCTGCTGCGCTTTGCATTTTTACTGCGCATGTAAAATCAGCTTTAAGAGTTTAAAGTATAACATATATGACGAATTTGAGCGAGGAAATTAAATGATCGAATTCATCATCAATCATCAATCCAGAACAGCGACATCATCAGTGGTTCATCACAGAGCGAACAGATTACTTCAAATATTATTGAAAATCTGTCTACCACTATAATGTTAATGACTAATATTCTCAATTTATTATTTAATTTTTGACTAATTTCTTTGCCAATATTCCAAAAATAATCATTGTTGAATTAAAGTGGTATCTGCGTTTCCTTTTTCTTCCAATCTCCTATAATGATCTTATATTGTTTCTCAAATTCTAAACATTCTGGACAAAAAAAAAAAAAATTAATTCAACATTTTTCTTGTCTGCATATTTTTATTTTTGATGAATTAATTTTAACTATTAATTGCGCATCTAATGAGAATAATTTATTGTATGAATCACGCCAATTGTAATATTGACGAGTTAGATAATTCAATGTATTATCAGTAAAAATAATTATTAGGTAATCAACTCAAGATACTCAAAATAGTATGACACTTGTTGCACAGAGAGAAAAAAAAACGTGCTTGGATTCTATAATATTTTTTTTTACTTCCCCCAGCTATATAAAGTGTAGGGGAAGTTATGCGATCGGTTAGAAATTCGATGCCGAGTTTTCAACGAAATTTCATATTTCCCAACCTTTCAAAAATGAAAAAAAAAATTCTGTCTGCGTGTATCTGTGAACACGATAACTCCCGATAAAATTGATGTATCGACACGAAATTTTATATGTATATCTAAAATCTACTAAAGAAGACACCTATTGATTTTCAGCCAAACTGAAACACACTGGAAAGAAGGGATTAGGGGGAGGCTCAAGATGAAAACTCTAACAACTGCCCTTGTAATGGATCTATTGACATGAAATTCGATATGTATATTCAGAGTTATACATCATCCATTAATTTTCAGCGAAATCAGCCGAAGGGGGGGGGGGGGGGGGGATCAGAGGGAGAGCTCAACTCAAAAATCCCAATAACTGCCGATGTAATGAATGTATCGACCTGAGAATTTATATATTTATTTATTTTTATTATTTAGTTTATTCAAATTTTTATCAGACTGCCTGATGATGAGGGAAACCTCGAAAGCCGGCTAGCTTACTTAAATAAATAAATAAAAAATCTGTGAGAGGTCAGACTACCTTATTTTTGACATCCTGTGAGAATTTATATTTAAATTCAAAACCCCATAAGGTTGGCAGCTATAAATCTTCCGCAAAATCGGTTGAACGGAAGAAAGGGACGAGAGAAGAAGAGCCAGTCTCAAATACCCTAATAACTGCGGATGTAATCGATATATCGACACACATTTTTTTTTCTTTTGTCTTATTTATCGTGCATATTGGCCATGACACAAAATTTAATACAAGGATTCAGAAGCCACTATGTAAATCAAATACTGAGTTTTAGCCCAAATGGTCGATTGGCTTTGGAGGGAGAGCGGTAACATAATTGATTTAAGAGTTAGTACTGGGGAAGTACACAGTCGGTGATTCACGACTTATTCTTTACATGCAGGATGTCTGAAAATTCTGGCAACGCCTAAATCAAAATTTCAAGTTTCCAAACTCAATTGTTTTTTAGCAATAATGCCCACAAAATTTCACAACACCCACCGAAATTGTAAATAAAATTGGCAAATCACGTTAAGGGGTCCATAAAACTTATTTGTCCGTTAATATTTCGTCCACTAATTTTTCATCTTTCATATTTAAGTACTAACAGTGAATGCAAAAATGTCTAAATTGAGAAACGCGGACATATTGTAGAAAGTTATGATAAATAAATAAAAGAAACTTATTTTTGAAATATCCTCTACTCCAGAATTTTATTTTTTTATTAGCCATGTCTCTTATAAAGGTGTTACCTGGTTATTTACAACATTGACCCGGGAGGGAGTTCAATATACGAAATAAGACTCAATCCCGGACGGGATTCGAACCCGCAACAAACCATGGTGAGACCAAAGCCTATGCTCTAGCCAGCCCGGTCACCATGGCTTCCTAGATACTACTAGCAAGTGAATAAGTAGATTGTCAGTCAACCTATCATCACTACCTGATCATGACAGAAAATTGCCAAATTGCCAGTTATGGTGTAAATAAAATATATTGTTGGACTGAGAGGGCGCCGGTAGCTCAGTGGTATGCATGCTTGTCTTCTGAGTTCAAGAACGTGGGCTCGAAACCCGACCGAGGCCCTTAGTTTATTTTATCTGGGACTTTAGGACTTTTTATGGGAATTTATGACTCGCACAGTAGAGTCGGGTTCATGTCCACTAGAGCGACGATTTGACCTCGTAGGTAAAGAACAGGCACGTTTCATAGTAACTAACTATAAGAATGGTTCTCACTCAGCAAATCGTCTAGTTTATAACTAAATCTAACGATGGTGTAATGCCGAAGCCGTATACGAGTATAGTTAGGTTAGGTTTCATGACTCATGTCCGGGCTTTAACTACGAGGTCATATCACCTACAACCAGAGTGCTCTTTCGTCACTCTGGTGGACATGAGCCCGACTCTACTGTGGGAGTCCTAAATTTTGCCAACCCTAAATTTATATTCACCTAGGGCTGGGGTCTTTAACGAGTTCCTGACATTGTACAGGCTCGGGACCATCGCTTAACGTCCCATCCGAAGGACGGCGTGCTTAAGTTTATTTTAACTCCCAGATAAAATAAAATAAGGGCCTCGGTTGGGTTACGAACCCACGTTCTTGAGCTCAGAAGGCAAGCACGCATACCACTGAGCTATCGGCGCCCTCTAAAATGTGTACGAGTATGTATACATATTTGTGGAATAGACAATATCTCAAAAATAATTTTGTTTTATTTATTTAAAGGCAAACATTTTAAATAACTTGAAAATTAGCTTTTAAATAAATGAAACTTCTTTCGAGCACTTTCAAATAATATATAGACAGTTATAAAAAAAATTGTTGTACCTTGTAAGTTGAGTACCTACGTTTTTTCGAAAGAACTAAGTTTAAATAAAATAGAGACACTTATTCCTCTTGGATTTGACTTTAAACACAGTATAGATAATGGTTCAAGTTTGAAGGTCTTGGTTGTCGCAGTAGGCCTTGCCGAACTAAGTGAGACACACCACTTACTAGGCTCCTGATAAGGAGCACCTAATCAGACACCCTTCAGGGTAACTCTTCAATATACACTCCAATAACGTAACTTGTTACCGTCATACTAAGAAAAAAGCCATCGGTCAGTCAATGTACTTCCCAAACGCGAATCATTCTACTAAATTTTCGCTCTTCGATCAATCTATTGCGCCTGATGATGGGACGTAAGAACGTCTCGAAACATCGTTGGAATAAAAACACTTCCCAAGAGTTTTTTTTTTGAAAAATAGTTATTTTAATTTTCATTAAATTGAATAATGTGTCTACTTATTATAAACGTATCTTGTATTAATTTTGTTTATGTACTCATATATTTTTAAGTATTTATTCGTTAAGTTTTCATTAATTTCATTTTACTTTTTTTAATAGTTTTGTTATTACAACTAATCATACATGTGACTCAAGTGGTCAATCTAATATATAAGCTATCTTAATGTATAAATTCTTTTGACGTATCCTATTACCATGTGTTGGTTTAACGGCAATAAATTTATTATTAATATTATTATTTGGTTGAAAATCAATGGGGGTCTTAGTGATAGTAAATCCTAGTACCCAATTCGGTGTCGATACTTTTATTACATCAACAATTATTAGGGTTTTTGAGTTGAACCTTCTTCTCTAATTCCCCCTTCTCTTCGTCCGATTTTAGTGAAAATCGACCTCATGGGGTTTTGGATTTATGTATAAACATTCATGTTGATACATTGACATAGTTTCATCAGATTATACACAGGCATTTTTACTTCCTCAGCTATACAAAGTGTAGGGGAAGTTTAGGGGGAAAAAAATTATGCGAGTTTTCAACGGAATTTCATGATTTCCGACCTCTAGATTTCAAATGAAAAAAAAAATGGATGTCTGTGTGTCGGTGGACACGATAACTCCAGATAGAATGAATGTATCAACACGAAATAGAGGTTGCCGGTAGCTCAGTGGTATGCGTGCTTGTCTTCTGAGCTCAAGATCGTGGGTTCAAAGGTAAAGCAAACTTAAGCACGCCGTCCTTCGGATGGGACGTTAAGCGATGGTTCCGACCCTGTACGATGTCAGGTACTCGTTAAAGAGCCCTACCCTAGGTGAATAAAAATTTAGGGTAGGCAAAATTTAGGACTCCCACAGTAGAGTCGGGCTCATGTCCATCAGCGTGACGAAAGAGCGTTCTGGTAGTAGGCTAGATATGACCTCGTAGTTAAAGCTCGGGCATGAGTCATAAAACCTAACCTAACCAGAACGCTGTAGCGTCGACATATACTGTTTTTCACCAATATCGTCCAAAGGAAAGGAGGAAATTAGAAAACAAGGACAACTATAGGTTTTTAGCCAAGTCGGCCAAAGTGGAGGGGGGATTAAGGGAGAGGCTCAACTCAAAAACCCTAATAACTGCCGATGTAATGAATATATTCATACAAAATTTAGTATAAGGATTTAGGAGCCTCTATGTAAGTCAAATGTTGAATATTAGCGCAAACGGTCGACTGGTTTTGAAGGAGGAGCGAAAAGTTAATTGACTAATTCGTCCTGGGAATGTACATTGCCGATGATACACCGACGACTTCTTAGTTGTCATTTCTGGAAACAGTGGGTCAGCAAATATGAATATTCTACTTACTTCATAACTTCCCCTATACATCGCACAGTTACGAAACTACAAGTGATCTTTCTATTAAAAGAGATATTTGAAACCATCATTTCCCTTCTCTCTAATTCCAGTTTGAACTAAATAAACAGGAATGAGGTCTCTGGGTAAACCGCGCACAGACAGACATTTGGCAGCTCTCCAGTGTTGTATTCACACAGGGCATACAAATACAGTGGGGGAATGTATGCTTGGAGGTCAGCGCCTCTTTTTGATACAACTAATTCTAAGTTGGAAACATGCTTTCACTTGGGTATTTGAAATTCGAAACTTTGTCTATTAGTACACCGAATCAGGATTTTTTATAAGACAACCTGTAAATGCAAAAAAAGTAAAAAAAAAAACATTAAGGCGTAGTCAAGGTCCATGCCGTAGATTTTCCGTGAAAACGTCGGCATAAAATCATTTTTCATTTTCTCTTCAATGCACCCTTAGCTCTTGCATTTGCTCGGCACTAGACTTTTTAGGTTTTTTATATTCCTTTTGATGCGACCCATCCTCTAATTTGCGTTTTCTATAATTCCGCGCATATTTACGATTTATATGAGACGACATCTTTAATTTTTTTTTGCAATTTTCAATTTAATACCGATTTTTACATTTATTTCGGCGAATATTTTTATTGTTTCACTTTGAGTACTAGTAGTGCTCCTCAAGCTCTTTACAATGACACCCGAATCAACGTCCTATCTAAACGCGTTATCACGCTACACTAATTTCTAATTTTACACAACGCTAATTCGCAACAATCATCCGCCGGCGCCCACACTATCCCGATAACGTCACAGGCAAAACAAACACTGCACAACAAACATGTACAGACATGCTCTATCCATTGTGACCTCAACCGTTGTTATCGCATTATTAGTCTCATAGTTATTATCGATTGAAATCTGACGGTATTTTGTAACACAAGAAAGTTTGACCGGCTATCACTGTGCTTAACGAGCCAAATGACGTTTTCACGTCAAAAGAGCAAAAAGTCGTCGGCGAATCACCGGCAATATACTTCCCCAGAACGAATTAATCAATTAATTTTTCACCACTCCCTCCAAAAACAGTGAACCTTTTGCTATTTCAACAGTTGACTTACATAGAGACTCCTAAATCCTTATGCTAAATTTATTACATCGGCAGTTACAGTGATTCTGAGTGGAGCTTCCCCCCTATTCCCTTTGGTAGATTTGGCTGAAAAACAATAGGTGTCGTCGTTAGAGGGTTCTTTCTAAATTCACATTTAAAATTTCATGTCGATACATCATTCTTTCATGAGTTATCGTATTCACAGACAGACAGATTTTTTTTTTCGAATTTGGGCTTTAGAGATCAGAAAACATGAAATTCCGTTGAAAACTCCGCATCGAATTTTTGACCGACGACATAACTTCCCCCATACTTCTTAAGTAAAAACATCTAATTTAAAAGTTGCAAAGATAGAATTGATGAAGAGGGCGCCGGTAGCTCAGTGGTATGCGTGCTTGACTTCTGATCTCAAGAACGTGGGTTCGAAACCCGACCGAGGCCCTTAGTTTATTTTATCTGGGAGGTAAAATACACTTAAGCACGCCGTCCTTCGGATGGGACGTTAAGCGATGGTCCCGAGCCTGTACGATGTCAGGTACTCGTTAAAGACCCCTACCCTACGTGAATAAAAATTTAGGGTAGGCAAAATTTAGGACTCCCACAGTAGAGCCGGGCTCATGTCCACCAGAGTGACGAAAGAGCGCTCTGGTAGTAGGCGATATGACCTTGTAGTCCGGGCATGAGTCATAAAACCTAACCTAACCTAGAATTGATGAAGATGTTGCCAAGTTGGTTTATGAAAGGAAGTTGATCTGATCTATCATACAGAAAGAAGGGAGGAAATGGCGCTGGTCCACTTCCTGACAACTGGTTCGAGATCACCTGGAAGGAGGGGGAAATGGAAAAGGGGAGCGGATATTTGGGGATTTGGCAAAATAGGATGAGGGACTACAGGAAGGAACAACATCCGTCCTCAGGTGGACACGAGTATGTCTCCATAAAACTGGGCATATGGCCCACTCATCCCTTGTCTAGCCCAGTTACATAAATTTACACCTCCATTTTGAATGTATCCTATTTTCACCCAGACGGTCGCAGTAACAAACAACAGCCAGCTATATAAAGTATGTGCATTACGTCGTCGGTCACAGATTCAAAATTGATTTTTCTCCAAAATTTCATGTTTTCTGACTGATTAAAAAAAAAAAATTAAAAACACCCGATAGAATGAATGTATCAACATGAAATTTTATATGTGTACCTCGAACCTCATAAGGACGACACCTATCGATTTTCAGCTAAATCGATCAAAGGGAAGAGGGAATTAGGGGAGAGGTTGACACAAAAAAACTATAAACTGCCAATGTAATTAATATCTCTACATAAAATTTCATTTCACAGGTTGTCAAATAAAACAAGGTATGACCGCTTACAGATTTTTATTAGAAGTAGCTAATTTTTTGAATGAAAACTAAATAAAAAATAAATAAATAAAACAATCTAAAAAGGTTAACAATTTAAAATAAGATTTGTGACTCAGATGGTGGACAGGAACAACTCGTCTGTCCCCATCCATGATATTTTAAATTGTTAAAGGTTTTAGATTGTTTTATTTATTTTTATTATAAAATTATTTAGTTTTCATTCAACATTTTTTAAAAATGTTTTATCAGACTGCCTATGATGAGGGAAACCTCGAAAGCCGGCTAGCTACTTCTAATAAAAATCTGTGATAGGTCATACTATATTTTATTTGACAACCTGTGAAATAATCACTTCTCACTACATCAGCCATCTTCATAATAAAATTTCATGTTTAAATACAAAACCCTACGAAGAGGGCACTTATTAATTTTCCGCGAAGTTCGCAGAAAGAAAGGGAATGAAGCGCCCTTTCTCTGACCCCATCTTTGACTATGACTCCCCTGGATTTCACGGAAAATTAATAAGTACCATGCTTATAGAGTTTTATCATTAAATATAAAATTTCATGTCGATACATTCATTACATCGGCCGTTATTGGAGCTTTTGATTTGAGCCCCACCTGAACCCCCCTTCCCTTCAGTTGATTCTGCGGAAAATTAATAGGTGTCCGTATGGGGTTTTGTACATAAAAAACGACACATCAGCTGCGCCAGATTGGCAATGAACCTGCTTTCATGAGAAGGGAACGTGGAACTATTAGTCATTCCGTTATATTAAAGTTCAAAAATCTTAGGCAAAATTTAGGACTCCCACAGTAGAGTCAGGCTGATGTCCACCCGAGTGACGAAAGAGCGCTCTGGTAGTAGGCGATATGACCTCGTAGTTAAAGCCCGGGTATCAGTCATAAAACCTAACCTAATATATTTTTTTTTGGCCTTATGTACGATGCATATTAGCCATGTCAATGTGTTATCTAGTTATTTACGACAACCATGGCTTTGGGAGGGAGTTCTATCTACGAAATAAAACTCACTCCCAGACGGGATTCGAACCCGCAAACCATGGTGAGACCATGCGACCAAAGCCCTACGCTCTAACCCTCACGGCCCCCCTAACCTAATCTTATTTATTATTATTATCATTAAGGCATTTCGCTTACCAAATATTCGTAACAATATTATGCCTTGCATAGTAATGGCGTTAAAAATTAGAGAACGTTAAATAGAGTACAATTTTACTAGAAGAATTATATTTATTTGTTAATTAAGAGCTGTTTTATTTTTTGTATTTTATTATTATTCTTTACTTTTATTATTTTTTATGTTTTTCTTATTTTCAATGTTTGAAAATGTAGATATTTGTAAAAAATAATTCACAGTAAAGCTTCAATAAAGTTTCATTCATAAATAATATTTATATGATATACTAGAAGACAACTCTGTTATCCCAGATTGTCTGTCATTCATGAGTACTTGATGATAAAGTAGTGTGTATTTCTGTCTGTAGTGATGACAGGAAATTAGAACAACCTGTTTAAAACTTGCCAATTCACAAAGCTGACCCAGATGATACCTGACAGTGGCTATGCAAATGATATGATGATTGAAGAACCATTGTCAGGTAGAACTGGGCATCATTGTTCTCTTGAGGGTCCCCTGCAGTGCCGCCAACTCACTCACTTCATCAATTATATTTATGAATGTTTAATCTAGACATTTTTTGTTTATGAAAGGGAGTCAAATTAGGTCATTACAATATGTCTTTTATAAGTGAAAGCTAAGAGAAATGATCAGCAAGAAACTCTCCCCCCCTCCCTCACTCTATCTCACTCTACTAATAATAGAGAACTTGAGAAATACATATGACCAAAAAGTAAGCACAACATTTTAAAACTGATTTAGTGTCCCTCAATAAATGAAGACTTATAATCAATTGTCGAGTAAGTACCAAGTATAAAAATTTTCAGGAAAGGGCTTGAAGGATAAAAACATACATAAATGTAAACAAACTTTTTTTATTTACTTCTAAACTAATTTCACTCTAAACCAGGGGCGTAGCCAGGGGGGGGGCCCCCTGGCCAGAGAAAAAAACCAATATTACGAAACTTGTGCTTTACTTGTGTACAAAACCAGTCATATTACATTTATTTAAATATATATGAATTCGATCATTTCATTTCCTCGTTCAAAATCTTCATTTATGTTAATCCTTTATACTCATGAAGCTGATTTAAATGCGCAGTAAAAAATGCAAAGCGCAGCAGCAGCAAATGCACGCTATTGGATGTGAGTCATTTTATTCTAAAAGCACAGAAACCACATGCATTTGCTACTGCTGCGCTTTGCATTTTTGCTGCTTATGTAAAGTCAACTTAAGTATTAGAGTCAGTGGTTACCTCAGGGGGAGCTTCTAGAGGTCCGAGTCTTCCAAATTAGTACGCTAACCAGATAGTTGGCGTCAGCTGTGTTATTTGTTAACTCCCAATAGAATGAATGTATCAACACAGAATTTTATATGTGAATCCTGAACCCTCTAACGACGACATCTATTGTTTTTCAGCCAAATTGACCAAAGGGAAGGGGGAGATTAGGTAGGAGGCTTAACATAAAATCGCTAATAACTGCTAATGGAATGAATGTATCGACATGAAATTTCATATTTAAAGTCAAAACCCAGTGAGGACATAACCTGTCAAATTTTAGCGATATCGGCCGAAGGAAAGGGAGGTTAGGGGAGAGTCTAAAAAGATCAAAAACTCCAATAACTGCCGTTGTAATGAATGTATCGACACAAAATTACACATTTGAATTCAAAACCCCATAAGGACGACACATTAATTTTCAGCAGAATCAGCAGAAGGAAAGCTGAGGATCAGCTGAAGGGGGGGGGGGGGGGGGGGGGGGTCAGGAAAGGGGGCTCAATAAAAAAAACGCTAATAATTACCGATGTAATGAATTTATCGTCACAAAATTTAGTACGAGGATTTAGGAGCCTCTTTGTAAGTCAACTGTAGAATATTAGCGCAAACGGTCGACTTGTTTTAGAGGGGAAGCGAGGAGTTAAATGTTTAATTCGTTCTGGGGAAGTAGATTGCCGGTGATTCAGCGACGACTTCAGTTGTTCGGAAAAATTGAAATTCTGTTGTAAACTCGGTATCGAATTTCTGACCGATTACATAACTTCCCGTATATTTCGTATAACTGGGGAAGTAAAACAGAAAATTCTATGAATGAAAAAAAAAAAAAAAAAATTAAAAAAACATTGTGTCACTTTTTGTAGAATATACACGACGAAGAGACAGTTGGAAGGTTCGTCCATCTGTAGAGGCACTACTAAAAGTAGGTCAATGAAACGAGTCAAAAGGTAAAAGTGGACATGACAGAAATAAAATGGAAGTTGAGAGAGTTGAAAAAAATAAATAAGACAAAATCGGTCTGATTCCAGTTTGGGCAGAAAGATTTGAGAGTCACCCGTCTGTCTCTGTAGGTGACATCTTCACATGGGACTCTAGATGTAGTTTGTCAAATCATCAGCTTCCTTATTTAGATGTCATGGACATAAATGAACATGTCTTCCATTTGGAAACCCAGGGTTGGAGTCCCGTCGTAGGTACGTGAAATAGAAAGCATATAAAGAGGGTGGCACACTGCGCAAAGCTGTCATAGCTCCTTCTGAGAGCAGAAAATAGCGGTGCGATGGGCTGGGGCGACCACTGATCGCCAGGTGCTGGCCCTGTCTGCCACAGCCTCACATAAGCACTGATCCACAGTCTCACTTAAACACTGATCCACAGTCTCACATAAACACTGATCCACAGTTTCACAAGCACAGATTTACAGTATCACTTAAGCACTGATCCACAGCCTACTTAAACACTGACCCACAGTCTCACTTAAGCACTACTCAGAAAAGATGAATTTGCATGAGCATGATAAAACATTGTTGTCAAACTTACACAAAACTAGAATATTTAAATTCATGGTGGCGTTGGTCCTATCCTTGATGCCAACGACGTGTGGAGTCACATTGAGACCCCGGCCCAACCTCACCCCTAGCTACGTTACGGCCTCCGGGCTCTCAATGCGCATCCCCTGGATCCTGACCAAAAGAGGATGGCGCGCGTCCACTCTCCCTCTCACAAGCAAGGCCTGGGTCTTACTTGGTGAGAGCGAGAGCTTGTTGCTGGTGCACCAGTCGCCTATATAGTCGATGGCAGCCTGGGCTTGTCGGGTTAGAGCGGCTCGGCCATCAGCGTGCACCGTGACCACTAGGTCGTCGACATAGGATGTTGCCTTAAATCCACGAGCCTCGAGTTCAAGGAGCAATCCGCCAAAGAGTATGTTCCACAGAGCCGGTCCTAGGATCGACCCTTGCGGGCAGCCTCTTGTGATGTCCACTGATGAGCTTCAGTACAGATTGCTTATGGTCGCTGATCTATCACTCAGAAAGCTCGCGATTAGACCTATATTCCTCGGCGTTCCCATCGCTTGTAGCTTCGTCAGTATGGCCGGCCACCAGGCGCAGTCGAACGCTGCGGCTATGTCGAAGAAGACACAGAGAGCATATTTGTCCCTGCGCTCCTCCACATCCACCCTCAGCGTCCGCAGTGCATCCTCCGTGGAACGACCCCTGGAACATCCAAACTGGACACCGAGGCATATACCCGGTCCCGTATACTAAGGAGGACGAGGGCCTCCAGCACCTTATCAAAAATAGGCAACAGGCTGATTGGTCTGAAACTCCCCGCCCGGGTTGGGTCCCTATTCCCAGGCTTGGCAAACGTGCACACTATGGCTCGTTTCCAAGCCCTAGGAAAGTGGCCCAACCTAAGACAGGTGTTGTACAGGTACAAAAGGTCCCGCCCGATGATCGGGAGCGCTTTTTTGATCAAGGCGGCGTCGATGAGGTCACCCCCAGGAGCCCCGCCATTCTTCTGCCTCCCGATCGCCAGGTCGAGGTCTATGCTGTCCCAATCAGGTGCATCTTCTGTGTTAGGCAAGGCGCGGGATGCTAACCTTACCGCTGCTTGTGCGGGGATATCCTCGTCCGGGTTGTCCGCCGGGAAGGCCTCCCTCAGGTACATCCCTCCGGCCTCCTCCAGGGTCGTGGCGTATACGTCACCGACCCTGATTGCAGCCATCGGAATGACCGATCTGAGCCTGCCGACTGCCACCCGGTAGGGGATCCCCCAAGGATTGCTCTGGCTCCTCAGAAAGACACTTAACGACTAAGAACTTTCATTAGAGGCGTGTTAAGGTAGTGAGTACAGCCTGCTAATAGGCTTCTCAGGCTCCGTGTACTCAATTTTTGCTCCTATCTGCTCTAGACCCTCAGAAAGACACTTAACGACTAAGAACTTACATTAGAGGCGTGTTGAGGTAGTGAGTACAGCCTGCTGATAGGCTTCTCAGGCTCCGTGTACTCAATGCCCCAAGAGGAGAGCTCGTTGCCATCTGCCTCACTCCGATGGATGATGTCTGCTCCAGGGGGAGGATGAGAGTACTCCCAGGATGGGACGTAGACAGGCGGCGTATGGTGATGATGATGGGCAACCTATGGAGAAGAATCACAAGTAATACATCTTCAGTAAGAAAATAACAGTGATAAAATATGGTATTTCTAGAAAATAACAGGTAGAGTTCGATAAATGTTTAATAGCAATTAACAATAACATTATTAACTGTGAAAGTTGCTATTTAAAATTAATGGATAGGAGCCTTCTTCAGGCGACATTTTTCCGAAAATGGTTTTTTTACCAAAAAAAAAGAAAAAAAAAACTCTATTGGTTTAGTGGGACCTTGTGTACGACATAAAACGAAAAAAAAACATGAAATATGGTTTGAAGAACCGTACGTTGCAAAAGAAATGGGAACGAAATTCTGGTGAAACCTGGTAACTGCGTCAAGTACGTTAATTCTTTACTTGGATTTGCAAACTAGCTTAAGAACAATTCATGGCATGCATATACATCTCAATTAATACAAATGTCCAAAAAATTGAGGTTTCCTATAAAGAATATTTGTTTTATCAGTTTTTTGTCTCTCCTGTAAAGTTGGCTTTTTGCACATATGAGGTATCACGTTTAGACCGACGATATGTATTTATTTATTCTCTAGTCGTGTACACCTCATACGCTTTAGTTTATACTTTGCTTTCATTTCTATTTTCTTGACAGTTCCTCCACCAATATCCTACAGGTTCTATCATAACTACTTATGATAATAATAAAAATATTAAACAAAAAGTATATATATATATATTATTTTATTTTTATTTTTTATATACAGGGTGGCCCAGATGAGCGGGCCACTAGTGAAATAACTTCTAAACTATTAGAGATATCAAAATTGTGCATAGGACTAAAGTTGTAGCACCGAGAGCTATAGTATGGCGTCCTCGAAAAGACAAAAAGGACCCTTTCAATGGCTCAAATAGCCCTTCGAAGGGCGGGGTTCCCTTTTGACCCTTAAGTTTCATTACATTTTATTAAAGTACTAAAGAAACAAGGAAGAACTGTGCAAACAGATTTTTGATACGTCAAGTAGTTCTCGGAA
This sequence comes from Aradus depressus, assembly GCA_963662175.1. Taxonomy (NCBI): domain Eukaryota; kingdom Metazoa; phylum Arthropoda; class Insecta; order Hemiptera; family Aradidae; genus Aradus; species Aradus depressus. Next base: position 10,000,838 of record OY759222.1, read on the forward strand.
AAAAAACATTTAAAGTTGCACGTTTTCTTATTCTGAAGTTAGTTTGACTATAATAACTTCAGTATAAGAAAACGTGCAACTTTAAACGTTTTTGTTCCGAGAACTACTTGACGTATCAAAAATCTGTTTGCACAGTTCTTCCTTGTATCTTTAGTACTTTAATAAAATGTAATGAAACTTAAGGGTCAAAAGGGAACTCCGCCCTTCGAAGGGCTGTTCGAGCCATTAAAAGGGTCATATATGTATTTTCGAAGACGCCATACTATAGCTCTCGGCGAGTGCTACAACTTTAGTCCTATGCACAATTTTGATATCTCTAACCGTTTAGAAGTTATTTCACTTGTGGCCCGCTTATCTGGGCCATCTTCTATATGTACTTCTCGTTTTGCGACCTGAGGATGGGGCATATTCGTCCAGAAATATAATCGTTAATGAAAAAGAAATATAAATATTAAATATTTATAATGAAAAAATTAATAAAAATAGTGTCATATTTATTATTATTAGGAATGTTATATTCATTTATATTCTAATATTTATTTATTTAGTTTTTATAATTATTATCATTCACACTATATGTGTTTCAAAGATATAATATTGGTATATAGTGTATTCTAAGTATTCGAAGATTTTGTATTCTACTGTATAATAATATTTAATACTGGTTGTATATCATTAAGATGTATAAAATGGTATGACATATCCAATTACGATATTATAACGGAAATAAATATTATTATTATTATAATGATTGTAATTGATAGCCTTAAAAAATCAAATTAAAGTATGATATATTCATCACAGCATTACTTTTACCAATTTATTTTTTATTTTTTTTATTAGCAATTATAGACTTTTTGGGAAGCACTCCCATCATCAGTGTCTATAATACATGTGTCTTTATGTTAACTATTCCTTCTGTCAATCAGAATATTCCTTTTAAAGAACATATTTATTGACTCGATCTCTACATTGAAAAATTATTTGGGCAGCATAACCAAGCGTTTTAAGTTTATTTGTTTTTGTGGCTCATGATCGGGCTTCAACTAAGAAATAATATCGCCTACTACCGAAGGACTTTTCACAGCTCTCGTGTACATGAGTCCGATTTTACAATGGGAGTTTTAAATGTTGGCTTTCCACGTTTAATTGGGGACAAGATCTTTAACGAACCTAACATTGGTCAGGTTAGAACCGCCATTTAACGTCCGCCTCCGAGGGACGGTCTGCTCAAGTTTTTTTTACTTCTCTGATAAGAAAGCCTAAGGACTCCGGGGAGAGGATAGAACTTAGGACCTTAGCACAGTAGACAAACACGCTACCTCGAGGCAACCAGCGCCCTCCCGATCCTATATGACTAACTAAAACATATGTACAAATGAGTAGTATGGACAATCAATTCCTTTTGGTCGCTATAACTATGTTCATATTGGTATTATTTCAAATCTATGGAATACTGACGATTAGAAATTTAATAAGAAATATTTTTGGTGAAGAGAAATTTTTCGATACGACAAACCATTTTTGCGTAAATAAAATAAACGTCTAAAATAATGTGTTTCAAGACGACATTTCAGGATGGTTTTCAGCATGTACCTCGCAAACCGGGGTGGGGGCATTGAAAAATCCATAAAACGTGCCTTTTAATTTTCTCAACAACTTTAATTGGAATAGAGTTTTGATTAGGCCATAACTATAAGCGGTAACTTATCTCAAATTTCAAGTTACTATTGCTAAATCGTTTCTGAACTAGAGCACTCACATAGCCACACTCTCAGGCTTCCTAAGTATATTTTTTTTCCACTGATAAATAAAATATTTTGATTTTGATTACCTGATGATGATGATGTAGATGATACTTGGTGTGATGATGATGGTAGAAGGCACACAATTTGAAGAGATGTGCGAGGGCGGGGAAGAGGAAGAGAAGCACCTTGAGGAGGATCTTCTTGGCGGTACCCACCCCAACGATGATGGGCAACAGAAACATCAGCTTCACCTTGATCAGCTTGATGATCAGCATCGCCGCCATGAAACTCGTCATCAGCTTCTTTTTGAAAATCTGCTCTGAAACCCAAAAATAATAAATTAATTCATTGTTGTAGAATTTGATGAAAATGTACTTTTGATGAGGTCAGAGTTAACGTTCAAGCCTTCTGAGCTCAAGATCACGGGTTCGAAACACGCCCGAGGCACGCCGTCCTTCGGATGGGACGTTAAGCGGTCTGAGTCGCTATTTAGTCTATTATTAAGATATTTGTGGATAAATGTTTGCCTGGGGATACACAAAGAGGAAACACTTTCAGGGCAGAACTGATACCTGAACCCTCCCAGTATTATCCTAAATTTCCAGTATTATTATCAATCACTGACATTCATGCTATTTCAGGACGTTAATGAAGATACTGTTTTCAATCATTTTTATGGATAAATATGTGAATAAATTCAGAAAACAAGCAATCATGGTTTTAGTTTTAGTATGAAAACCATTTATTACGCTTTTGAGCACCTACGAATATCTCCCCCCCCCCCCCCCCCCCCCCCCCCGACATTGTCTACACGGCAGTATAGGAGAAGTTATGTAATCGGTCAGAAATTTCATGTTAATTTTCACCGGAATTACATGTTTTCCGATCCCTTGATTAAATTTTTTTTTTTAATCCGGTCTGTCTGTGAACATAGAATAGATGATAGAATGAATGTATCTTTTTTAAGATCCCTCTTCTTAAGATCATCAACTCGAGAATACTATAGGGCTAGGTATTGGATGAGGATAACATAACTTTACCAGGGAAACCGAAAAGGGAGGTTACTTTGCTCCTATGCCGGAGAGGGGTACGTTTACAAAGTCGGGTAATCTAACTTGACGAAGATAACCACAATGGGATGTTACCTCACTCCTAACCCTATGTCTGGTTCGTGTAACCTAACACAGATATGAAGGTTAATATCTTCTCCGAAAGATTCAAATAGGCAGTGATCGGATAGTTATGTCGCTCTAGATAATCTAACCAATTAGCCCAAAGCGACCTTGATAAATGATCAATGCTCCACTTTTTGTGAAATTTGTTAGCTCCCCTGTATATAAAGACCATTAGAGGCGAGAGCTTTACACTCCATAGATACACATCTCTTTAATTAAGTAGGACGTTATTGTTTAGCTGTTCTAATTGAAAACAGTAAAAAACTGGATCGGATTTGCAATCTGGTAACAGACAGGGAACAGACTTGTAGGGCAGCCATCATTATTGAGAATGGTGAATATAGTTAGAAAAATTGAGTAATTATTCATTTGAAAATTGTAATTATTTTTCTCCAAAATTTAAAAAAAAAAATATGTCTCATTAACATAGAAGTAATTCGAGGTTCTGTCGTGTAAATGAAAAATTCAAAATTTGGCCAAAAAAAAAAATTGACAGCAAACAATTTTTCTAACATGAATGAAAGAGAGAAAAATAATAATAATAATAATAAATAAATAAATTATAAAAATAAATACAAATTTTGAAAGTAGTAAAAAAAAAACCTATATAACAATATAATATATCTAAATAAATAATAAATGTGTCATGAGTTTGTGTCCAGTATAAAGCTATGGTGTCGTGTATGTAACTGTCGAGGGCTACCTGAGTTTACCTACGTGACCCTCGGTGGAGGGGGTGTTGCATGGAATGTAACCAACTCAAGTCAAAAAATAAATAAAAAGTATGAAAAAATATAAAATAACTTAATAAATAATTAAATGAAGACAAAACACAACCAACCAATAAATAAATATATATGTACATATATTTATTTATTATATATATATATATATATATATTTTCCATTTTATAAACATATACCAATAGTAACAATAATCATAATAACATCTTAGTATAACATTTGTTTGAAAGACACATTGCACATGTTGTGAGTTACGTGTTGGTGGAGCTAACCACTACGTATGATTGGAAATTCATGAGGTATATTTTTGGTAAGAACCAATTTTTTGAGAGGATCAACCGTTTTCACATTCAAGCAAATTTAAAAAAAACATGTGTTTTAAGTCATTTGAGAACGGTTTTCAGAACATATCCCGTAAACCGAGCGCCTTTAAAAAATCCTATTTCGTATACATTTTTTTTATTTTTATTGACAACAGCTTAATTACAAACTATACTGTCATGTGAAAAAAAAACAAGATGTCAGCAATATAGTAAGCTAATAAAAATAATAAGTAAAGTAATGAAGTATAGAAAAAAGAAAATTTGTAAAAGGTGAAAGATTCACAGATTCTGAATAAATGAAATGACTATTTCAATGTCTTTAAGAAAGTCTGTTATTTGTTTTGTGGTAATGAAAAAAGGTTTAAGTGTTAAACTTAAATAAATGATAAATAAATAAAAATATATATGAATTATAATAATGAAATAATAATTAATTAAACAAACAATTTAAACAATAAATTACCACATTTCCTGTAGACATTTTATAACTGGTCTTCTCCTAAATTTTGATTTCTACACTAGTTTTCGAAAAGGGCCCTAAAAATATCAAAAGTTCAAGACGTGCAATTTTTAAGAAAGTGCAGATATTAAAAAAAAAAATTCAATTAACAAACTTTTGATTTGGATTTTAAAGAAATACCATTTTTAATTATTTTCAATAATATTAATTCTAATTCAAAGGTTTTCTAAATTATCTTTACAGGGCCAACCGGGAAAATGAATAGAATAGAATTTACTGGAACAAATAGTTTGGGTTTATTTTTTTAATCATCTACATTATAAAATTATAAAAATAAACATTGAAACAAACAAAAATCAAAAGAAAAACTCTTAAAAACTAAATTCTTAAAACTATTATTTCTATCTTTCTTCTGTTTTTTTCTTTTTGGCCATTTTTTAAATTTAAGCTATATATTTCTGGGCATATATCCTGTACATATAAACAAACAACAGTACCTTCTTTGCGGATCAATTTCACCGTCAATTCACTTCTATTTAGTTCATTACATTTTAAGCCTAAACACCACTCTCCACACACTCAGACCATTACGTCGCCATTGTACCCAGGCCTTGACACTTCTCTACACTAATTAAAACAGCTGATGGCTGTGTTTTGTTTTTTTTCTTATTTGTTTTAAAATAAATGGTTTCTTATTATTTTTTTACTAATTCAATATCTTTTATAGAAAAATAAATATAATTATTTTTTTTTTTATTATTAATAATTTAATGTGTGTAAGTATTCTTTTTATACATCACAGCTTATTTTTTTTTTTTGACAGGGTTCTTCAGACAATCTTTTAGGGTGTCCGTCTGGTTGAGGTCCGGATACTTTCGTCTTGTCTCTTCCTATTTCAGACACTTCAGTAGCACGTGGTCCATATCCTCTGTGCTGCCGCACCGGTCGCACTGAACTATTAATCACCTTGATGATATGTGAGTTTCTGTTGACAATTTCTTATAAAATGTGCCTTGTTTTCTATACAACTGATTTTGAGAGAGGGCGCCATCAGATTTCCCGATCCAGGGCGCCATTATCTTATAGATGGCTTTGAGAAAAAGTATATTATAGTCTTCGAAAGCTAAAAATTAGCCTTTCCCTGTTCTTTTCGATTATCCAATTATCCACCATTGCGGATGTGTACCGTTAGCGTCAACAGTAGTACTTCGGGTACTTATTAACGGAAAGAAGATGAACGTGAAGCTTTTATGACTGCAAATGTGACTATCAATAATGTTGAGTTGAAAATATTGGATTTTTACTTCGCCCTACGAAGTATAGGGGAAGTTAGGTAATCAGTCAAAAATTCGATGCAGAGTTTTCAACGGAATTTCATGTTTTCCGATCTCTAGATTCCAAATATCAAAACAAAAATTTCCATCAGTCTGTATATGTTTATGTGCGTGTGTCGGTGAACAACATTTTCAGCCAAATCGATCAAAGGGAAGGCGGGAATTAGGGGGGGGGGCGGGGGCTTAACAAAAAAAAACTAATAACTACCGTTGTAATGAATGTATGCCTAATAAATTTCATATGTGAATTCAAAACCCCATAAAAATTAAATTTGTGGATTGATTTTAGAAGAAGAGTGAAAACGTAATGAAGTAATTTTGGTGGTGATTGGCTGAGATTCATGATCCATTCTCTGGAAGCCGGGGGCGGCCGCCTGTTGGCCTGACTCACGTCCTCTCGCCTACATATCCGGGACAGCCCACAGGTGGACACGGAGAGAGTTGATCCGCCCCGCCACACCAGGCCAACTCCCTTCTCTAGCCTTCACTGTTATTTGGGATTACTACCTCTGATTACCTATCGATCTTGGCCTTATCTCCCCCAATTGGTATACTTTTTGCACTGCGTCAAATAACCAGGAGTTGTACGCACTCTATACCGAACCAAAATTGTCGCACTGGATTAGAGTTGCCAGACTACGTTGGGCTCAATACGTAAGGCGAATAGACGAGGACTTTATACCCAGAAAACTCGTGAATGTGACTCCGGAGGGTAGAAGAGTGGGACGACCCTGAATAAGATGGGTGCAGAAGGTGAACAGAGATATACAGATATACCATACAAGCAAACAAAGAATTATTTCACAATTACGGGTCTCAGGAAAATATACAACTCATTTGAATTATACAAATTACCCAGCTAAATTTCAGCTTGACTCTGTCCACTTTGTAACAGTGATAATGATAACATACTCCATCTTCTCGTAACTTGTTCAATGTTAAACCAATACAAAAACAAATTTATCAATAAATATGTTTTACACTAGAGGGCGCCGGTAGCTCAGTGGTATGCGTGCTTGTCTTCTGAGCTCAAGATCGTGGGTTCGAAACCTGACCGAGGCCCTTAGTTTATTTTATCTGGGAGGTAAAATAAACTTAAGTACGCCGTCCTTCGGATGGTCCCGAGCCTGTACTCGGGTACTCGTTAAAGACCCCTGCCCTAGGTGAATAAAAATTTAGGATAGGCAAAATTTAGGACTCTCACAGTACAATCAAGCTCATGTCAACCAGAGTGATGAAAGAGCGCTCTGGTAGTAGGCGATATGACCTCGTAGTTAAAGCCCGGGCATGGGTCATAAAACCTAACCTAACCTATTTCACACTATAATGCAATCTCCGATAAAATAATTAATTTGTTAAGTACTGATAACGATGAAAAAATCAATAATATATTTATTTTCGTAACTAATAGTTTAAAATTTAGAAAAACAGTTTTATTATGATTTGCCCTCTCGTTTACCTTATACATTTCAGAATAACACATTTGACAACTGTTGGTATTTTTCTTTTCTTTACTTCGGCCCATATTTATAATGTTGTATCTTCCAAAATTAATTTTTTGTTTAATTAAGTTTGTTATATTTTCTATTTTTAATTATAAGTTGTATTCATATATAAACTTCTATATATTATGTTATGAGAAGGGCTCGGATGTTAATAGATCTGCATATCGCACCCTTGCTTCAAAAGTGCCACAACTCAAAAAACTCAGTTTTTCAGGAAATGCGAAAAACAGCTTCCAGCTGGGTTAGGTAAATTTTAGTTGATCTAGTGACGTCACCAACCAAAACTATGCGTATAATTTACGATAGATTGTGGTCCTGCAGATTTTCCAAATTTTCAAATATAAATCTCGGTTTTTTGAGTTGTGGCCCTTTTGTTGCCTAACAAAGACTAATGAGTGCAAACATAAAAAACAACACAACTGTTACCTAGCGGCTAAATTTTCAGTGCATTATCTGGCGCTTTAGGTGATCGGTATAAACTTAAAACCAAGTCGAATGGCAGTCTTAACTAAAAAACCCGAATTTTTGAGTTGTGGCACTTTTGAAGCAAGGGTGCGATATTTTTATCTATGCTTCATACATCACTATTATGACTTTTAATACATGTTTTGGACCAAAACGGTTCGATTAAAGCAGCTTTTATTTTGCATATGTATGCATATTTGACCATAAATGCATATTTTAACTGCATATTATGTTGCGCCAATTTTTTTCATTTTTGAAAAAAAAAAAAAATTTAGAGCCGAAAAGAATTAATGTTGAGAGAGACACGCACAACAAGAGAAGCTGCGGCTTTAATTTTCTAGGAAGTTGATGGATGTTCAAATTCTGAAAATCTCCTCCCCTTCCTTTAATCCCCAAACAAAGTAAACAAACGCAATTATTTCAGTTCAGTCTACATCTTTCATAGCATCAGGAAAGATGACAAAACAAAAGAGTAAAACAAGTGAGTTAGTGAACGTAGTATTTACGCGATGTTCCTAATGAAACTTTTGGAACCGATTCCGGGATTTTATATTGCACAAGTTGCAATGTAGTGGTTTCAACGGCTCGGAAGTCTCAAGTGACAGCACATTGGGACGACCAGACATAAAGAAAACTTAAAAGGGAAACAAAAGGCAACTCAATCCTTCCTTACTCCTTCAACGGCATCCACTAAAAAATCACCAGTTTTTCAGGACTTATGTCGCGCATTTGTAAGCGAGGATATACCATTTTATAAAATTAACAACCGCGAGTTAAAACACTTTTTGGAAACGAACATTGGCCTTCAAATGCCCGACGAGAGTACCATTCGGAAAAATTATCTTCCCGATGTTTACGAGGAGACAATGGTGAAAATCCGCGGCCATATCAAGGACGGTCCAATTTGGGTGTCGGTGGACGAAACTACTGACGCTCTAGGGAGGTATATAGCTAACATTATTATCGGAAGAAATCAGATAAATGCAACCACGAGACGATTGCCCGATTCTTTAATGATTCGATGTCCTTGATTTGGCCAAATGGAATTTTACACAACAAGGTATTTCTTTTTCTCACTGACGCTGCTCCATATATGGTCAAGGCTGCCAAATCCTTGAAAACAGTTGTAGAAACTGTCAGAAATGAATTTGAAGATGTTGATGCACTCATTTCCAATGTGAAAAAAATCTTCCTGAAAGCACCGAGTCGAGTAAAACTATTAAAAGAGACCTACCCAGAATTAAATTTACCTCCTGAACCTATTATCACAAGATGGGAAACATGGCTAGAAGCAGCCCAATACTACTCAATAAATTTCGACAAAATTAAAAATTTGGTTTCTGAACTAGATGATGCAGCAGCGGTGTCAATACAAAAAAACAAAAATTCACTCCATAAAACTTCTTTGAAAAATAATTTATGCTTCATTTCGACAAACGTTGTACAAAATATAGGGGAAGTTACTGATATTAGATGTTGAATTTTCATCGAAATTTCATGATTTCCAACAAAAAACAAAAAAATAGATAGCCCTGGTTCCAAAAATGAAAAAAACTATTTCTGTCTATGTGCTTGTGAGTTTAAGAACACGATAATTCCCAATAGAACGAATGTATCGTCATGAAATTTAATATGTAAATATAAAACCCCATAAGCACGATGCCGATTACTTTTCAGAGGAATCGGCAGAAGGAAAGTCGAAGATCAGAGGGGGCTCAACTCAAAAAACCCAATAGCTGACGAATTAATGAATGTATCGGCATGAAATTTCGTATTTAAAGTCAAATCCCCATGAGGACAATACCTGTTAATTTTCAGAAAAGGGGGGTTCAGGGGATGGGGTTCATTTAAAAACCATAATTACTTCCGATGTAATGAATAAGCCCCAATATAAGTCAGTTATTGATTATCAGCCCAAACGGTCGACTGGTTTTGTGGGGGAAGCAAGAAGTTAATTGATTAATTCGTTCTGGGGAAGTTCATTGACATTGATTCACTGACCATCTTTTTTTTTTTATTTTTTTCCCATTCTGATTAATGATACTTTTTTATTTTCTTATAAAATTTGTTTAAAAGTCGACAGTTCATTGATCTTCGGCTCTGCTAGTTATTAATTTCCCAGTTCACTCAGAATACGTGATATTCGTTATGTAGTAATATTTCCTGGGAAAAAAAAAAGTATGCGTGAACAATGAGAAACTGGTATATGTAACAGTTAACTGTATGATATGATAATAACAGTAACAGGTAGGAGGACATGTGTGTTCCGTCCGCCTCACGTTCTGACACGTACTGGCCATTGTCTTGCTAGTAACACTGACCTAGTAAAGTTACTACACCCAGGCACCATTACTAAGACCTCCTCATAGACAATCAGCCCACTCAATGGCCACCTCCTGTCATACAATAACTAGTTTTATTAGAACATTGTTTGTTTACTAGATCAATTTGCTCTACGTTGCTAGGATACTAAGTGAATTTTAGTAAAGAGAAGCATACTAGTTATTGTGGTTCATGCCCGGGCTATATCACCTTCTACCAGAGAGCTCTTTTGTCACTCTCTCTCACTTTCGCCCCATCCGAAGGACGGCGTGCTCAAGGTGTTTCTTATCTCCCAGAGAAATGCTAAGGGCCTCAGCCGGTTTCGAACCCACGACCAGCAAGCTAGATGACGCTGTTTTGTATCGAAATTTTATATATTTTTTTTTTTTTTTTTTCCTTTTATTTTACTAGTTCAGCATATCGCATGCTATGCTAGTAGGTATAAATATGGACATAAAATAAATAACATATAAAATAACAGATTAAAATAACAGATCGGCGTCGTCTCATCTTGAGCACAACCTAAGACTGCTTATAGAGCTTAACAAATAAATGGAAATAAATGTAAAAGAATAAATGTATAAATAAAAAATGAAAAAAGGTAAACTTTAACATTTGGTCTCTAAGGGAGGATGTCTTGAGGGAGCCGTGGCTTGAGTCTGGGGGCTGGAGTCGTCTTTCCTAGTTCGTAGTACGCTGGTCCTGCTGCGGTGTTTAGGGAATCCAGAAACTTCTTGGTAACCCTCTTCACGAAGTCCTCAACATATGACATGCCTAGTTCTTCGTGAAGCTGCTTGTTCCTCACGAACCATGGCGCATTTACTGCCGTGCGCAAAACTTTATTTTGTAGCTTCTGGAACCCTTCAAGTTTTTTACCAGATGGTAGCCCCCAGACCGGGCATGCATACGTATATAGAGGCCGAATGATGGTCTTGTATATGAGAAGGCTGCATCTTGTCTTGAGCCTGGAGGTCCTGTTAATTAGAGGATACAAGATGGAGAGGCGTGCGTAGGCCTGGTTCAATTTCTTGTTGGTGTGTAGCTTCCAGGTGAGACGTTTGTCCAACTCCACTCCCAGGTATTTGACGCTCTTGTCTTCAGGATTCCACGGCACCTCCACACCATTGATCTTAACTGGAGTTACTTCCGGTATACGTCTCAATGTGAATACTTTTGCCTCACTTTTGTTTGGATTGAGTGTTAAACCCCAAGCTTCAAACCACTCGGACACCTCACTCACTGCCGTTTGAAGCAGGGATGCTGCTATCCTTGGGTCATCGTCCTGACTGATAATACAAGTGTCGTCAGCAAACATGGCAATAAACTGATCAGACAGGGAAGGTATGTCTGAACAGTATATATTAAACAGAGTTGGTCCCAGAACGGATCCTTGTGGAACTCCAGCCTTTATGTCGCGTGACTCGGACATACTATTTCCTATCTTCACAGAGAATGTTCTCCCATCGAGGTATGAGGCCAAAGTTTCGTAAATATAAAGAGGTACTCCTAGCAGTTTAAGTTTGAAGAGGAGCCCCGCGTGCCAAACTGTGTCAAAAGCTTGACTAAGATCTAAAAACATTGCAGTTGAGAACAACTTTCGTTCATAGCCACTAACTACCTTTTCGTACAGCCTTTGAATTTGATGAACCGCCGAGTGATTTTTCTTAAATCCGAACTGAAATTTGGGAAGGATATTTTCAGAGTTTAAGAAATGCGTAAGCCTAGAAAGGATTATTTTTTCAAATAGTTTGGCCAAAGAGGGTAGCAGACTTATGGGTCTATAACTTGAGAGGTCCGCTTTCGGTTTCCCAGGTTTGTGGATGACTATCATCTGCGCATGCTTCCATACTTTCGGGAAATAACCTTTTCGAAGGCTGGAATTAAACAGATTTGTGAGAAAACATATTGCTTTGGTCGATAAATTTTTCAGAACGATTACAGGAATTTTATCGTCCCCGGTGGATTTTTTGTTCTTAAGATGAGAAATGAATTGAGTTATTTCAGAAGGCCGGACAAACGCTAATGGTAGTTGTGCGGTTTGATAAACTAGTTTTGAATGGGCTTCTACTTTTTTAGAAACGTCTGAATTCTTTTTGATGGAGGGTTTAAAAATATTTTCAAAATGATCTGCAAAAGCTGAACATTTTTCCATATCCGACTGGTAAATCTCATTATTATGTTTGAGAGGAGGTATGATGTGTGGATGTCGGAGCAGCCTTCGGGTGGCTTTCCACATGCTCGGGTCTCCGGGATCCATCTCTTCCAGGTACTTCTGGTAACTGTCGATCTCGTGGTTATTAACTTCCCACCTCACTCGTCTTGTTAACTGATTTAACCTACTTTTGATATGAGGAAGTCTCGTTTGTTGCCAGGCTCGACGGACCTTATGTTTCTCTTTGATTAGTTCCTCTATATACCTCGGAAGAGGATTTTGGTTTCTTCTGTATTGGTAAGGTTTGTACGTAGACTCCTCAACTGACGTATAAACAGAGTGAGTGAAGTTGGTGACTGCTTCTTCAATGCTCTCCGTAGAAGTCAATGGTAGCATGAGGGTTCTGTCCAAGTGAAGATCAAGCCGGAGTCTGAAGGTATCCCAATCTATTTTCCCCTTGATCAGGTGATCGCAGTTAGGAAGCTGAGTCTGGATGGTGTCCATCAGTTGGAAGTTAATGACTACTGGCGCATGGTCCGAGTCGAGTTCCGCTAACACTGAGTGAGATATCGGCGTATAGATGTCCCGGCTCAAGCTGATATCCAGTATGTCTGCAGATTTACGTAGGGATGTAGGGTAGTATGTAGGTAGGGACGGAGCTGTAACTAGGATATTATTGATGTTTGTTAAGTCTAATAGAGTGTTGCCATTTCTATTTGTTTTATTACAGCCCCATACCGTATGTTTAGCGTTTAAATCTCCAAATAATAAAGTGGGTTTGTTCAGAAAAAGTTGTTGAAGGTCTTGGTCTAGTAGTTTCTTATTAGGAGCTAAATAGGCACTTATTAGGTTGATAGAGGACCTATCTGTGACCAGTTGTAAAGCTACCCCTTCCATATTGATAAGGTTGCCTAGTTGTAAGCTATGATGAGGAATGGTCTTCTTAATAATAATGCACACTCCACCAGCTGCTTTTACACTAGCTCGATCTGTTCTGTAAGTAAGAAAACCTGGAACCTGAAATTTATCCGGAGCAGAAAGATGTGTTTCAGTGATGCAGGCTACGTTGATCTGGTGTCTGTATAGAAAGTCCTTAAGAAGTCTCTTTTTATGTTTTATCCCATTTGCATTCCAGTTTAGGATTTTTAATTCATTCAATGAAATATCCGCTGAGGTCATTTAGCTTTGTTAACTATGTTGTCGGTAAAAAGATTTGTAAAAAAGGAGATAATGTGGGGTAAATACGGTTTAATGGCAGTGATTACGATATCAAAAATTTGCGAGAGGACAAAGGATGTATTTGAAGAATTTTCTGATTTATTCTTGGAATCCTCCGGGAATTTTCTAGCTTGAGACGGATTTTTAGTGATATCTGCGAATGTTGGTAAGCCTGGACCTTGTCTAGCGGTGGGAGTGGGAGAACCATTGTTTACATTCATATAGTTCTCTTGTAGATTCTGTCTCTTTGTTGTCAACAGTCCAATCTTAACTGGCTGTTCCCTCATTTTTTTGTTTAATAAAGATTGGTAGTACATGCAACCTTTGTAATTTGCCGTGTGGTTTTGCCCACAATTGACACAAATTGGCTTTTCTATCTTTTTATTGTTTGGACACATTGAATAATGGTGGTCTTGAGCACATTTGACACACCGAGGACTTAATTTACAAAAGTTTTTGGTGTGGTTATACCGCTGACAGTTTGAACATTGAGGTATATTTGAAGATTTTTTCCGTGGTTCTACTCTTACCACAGAATAAAAGATCCTGTCTAGCTCATAAATACCCTTTCCTGCTTCATTATTTGTCAGTTCCACAGCACATAGTGGTGTTGGATTTTTATCTTTATTTCTGATTCTGAATACACTAGTGACTGGATATTTTTGGGCCAGCTCACCCATTATTTCTTCTTCCGAGAGAGAGTAAGGAACGCCTCTAATTATAACACTAAGTTTTCTATCATCCGGGTGGACATACGTATGATATTGTATTTCATTTTCAGTGTAATATTGAGTTAATGCTCTGAAATCATCAGAAGTAGAGGTCAGTACTTTTACAATTTTGCCGGTTATTTTAGTTTCGAATGTGCTTTTAACTATAGTTTTTATATCTTTAATAACTTCGAGGTAATTTGGAGCATTATGTAAGAATATGGGGGGAATTTTCAGACTATTTTGTTTAGATACTTTAGGGCTATCTTCCTTTTCTTTATCCCCGAGATTGTTTAATATTGCATATTTGTTATTTGTTGGAATTGTAAACTCAAATTGGTAGCGCTTACCCGGTCTTTCTGGTGTCGAGCTATTAGAAGGTGCTTTTCGTTTTTCACATGTTTTGTCAGACCAATCCAGCGATGTTATGTCCTCGTCATACATTGTATAAACCACCAACAAACCACATAATAATGAATTTGGACTTGTGTATTCACTATTAAGTTACTTATAAATCACGCAAGACGTAGCAAACTTAAAAAACCACAATATTTTTTTTTATAATACCGACAGAAATTTATCAACGAAAACAAGGCTCATTGCTCAGACGAGGATCAGCTGACAACTCAAAATTTTATATGTTTACCCAAACCCCCATAAGGACAACACGGCACCTATTTATTTTCAAAATGGCGCCAGTAGCTCAGTGGTATGCGTGCTTACTTACTGAGTCCTGCAAAAAAAAAAAATATATATATATATATTATGTGAGCCGCCGTCTTGTCTTCTTCTCCATATCTCTCACAGGTAGGACTGTCTCTGACTCGGACCATGTCCAATAGGGTGCCACGAAAAAATCACCTTTTGATTTTTAATTTGGAATAGCGCAGAAAAGTTGCCTTTTAGTGTAGATAAGATAAATAAAAAATATGAAAAATATTGGAGTACGTCTTGAGGTGCCGCAAGGACCCGTTTAATGTGGCAATGAAGTAGAAACAAACATTTTGCAGCTGTAACATTTGTAATCATTAAGGATACAGAAGTAAGAAATACAAAGTTTGACATTACAAAATATATTTTATTTTTATTATATTTTATAATTAATAATTTTTTCCAATTCTAATGCTTATATATGTATTTAAAACCATCTTTTGTAACATTATATGTACGAGAAATTCATAAAAAATAATTTATCAAAGTTTAAAACTTTTCAATTTTTTTACTAACTTTAAGCTCTTTGCGGCACCTCAAGAAGTTGTAGTATTGCAATCAATTTTTTTAAAATTCTGTTTGAACTTAAAAGGCAACTTTTCTCCACTATTACCAAACTAATAACTAAAAAAATGTTTAAAAGGCCATTTTCGTTCCACCCTAATGTCCAATAAGGGTTGGATACGAACAGATATGATATACAAAACGTTCCTCTAAATCACACATACTTGCTTACTTAGTGACTTAGTTTGTGACTCAAACCCGGCCTTTAACTTTGAGGTAATATCGCATATATATACTACTACGCTATGCCTAGCGCTCTTTCGTCGCTCTGGAGGACATGCGCCCGACTCCTATATTTTGCCTACCTAAGGTTGGGGTCTTTAACGAGTGTTTGAGATCGTAAAGGCTCGAGACCATCGCTTAAACGTCTCATCTGATAAAAAAATTTAAGGGCCGTAGTCGCCAAACTTTTGTCTAAGCCTAATTCGAGTTACAAAACAAAATTGTCGCTCGATCGTTCCTACAAAATTGTATACAAATATAAAATCATGAGAAAATCTAGTCGGCCTAGCAAAACAAAGTCAACATCTCAAGTAATATTGTTAAACAGCTGTAATGAATGTTTGGAAGGTTGGGTGACTGTTTTGGGCTCACCCGGCCGTTACCTGTGGTTCCATTTTATTGACTGTGAAATTGCTCTGTGGGAAAATAATGGTATTTCGGTCAGGTAATTAGATGGGGACTTTTTGTATTTTGTGAACCTCTCAAGGCCGAGTAGCTTACAAATATAACAAAAAATTATATATTTTTCATGACTTGAAAATACTGCATTCATAATTGAAAACTTCAGTAAAGATAATTAATTGTTTTGTCGAAATGATTCTAAATAGATACGGATCCCAATCTCAGAGAAATCAGCCCTTTATTAGGCCCCATTTTAACATTTCCTTTGACAACATTTTGCTGGTACAATTCACAAAAAATCTATCAAAATTACAAACGAATTGAAAACAAAATGAAATAAAACAAGGGTATACTCACGCAATGTCAAATCGATACTTCGTCCCTCCAATTCCATTTTCAATCACAAAAATTATACCAATTTGTACAAAAGTTTGAAATGTATGTATTGGTTATCATTGTACTAATATAGTATTAATTATACAATTGGTTAGAAATACAAAAAAAGTAAAAAGAAAAAAAGGAAGGGGATGTACGAAAGATTAGGCTTAGTATCAAACTTCCATATTGGCCCACCAGATTATGGTCTGATTGAATTGTATTATTCGGTTTCAGTATTTTGGAGAGTTATTATAATTATGTTCAACCTCTTTAATATATAACAATTTTTAGAGATTGAAGAAACTGTGCAAGTTGATGTCATGATCAATGTTTGATTTAGCAGATTCCTTGCTGTTCTGTTTACATTGATTTTATGACATTCAGGCAAAGAACTGGCGGCATAAACAGAAATTTTGAATATACATAGGTGCTGTAAAAAAGGTCAGATAGAATTGTTTACACTTGTTTATTACAAATGATTGCTATTATTTACATTATGTGTTTGTTCTTATATATATATGTATTATATATGTGTTCTTATGAAGGTGAGGTAGAATTGTTTATTACAAATGATTTATTTATATTACCTACCTATATAAGCAGGTGAAGTAGAATTTTCGGTATGTACTACTCTTCGTATATCATGTATTCAAAAAAATAAAATTGCGACTCTCCCATCGGCATTTTTTGTGAAGCAGCATAGGTTCTCTTGAAGAAAAAGTAAAAAAAAAGTCCTATTTTATTTTACCTACCTAAATAAAAGTTATTGTAATTCTAACCAACTGTATACACATAAATTTCAAATTCTCTTGTACAAATTGGTATAATTTTTGTTCGTAAAAATTGAAGGGACCGAAATATCGATTATATACGACTATATATTATAACAACTCATGAAATAAGATACGAGGATAAATAAAAACTAAATGGCTGGTAAAATAAAGAAACAAAAAAACAATATTGGCTAAAACAGAAAATAGAACTAATATACAGGGTGTATCGCAAGCAGATGACAATACTCGGGGGGGTGAATGCCCCACTCAAGTACACTAAGAAACCGGGGTAATAAAAATCCGTTTCAACTTGTAGTGTAGAAATAAATGAGATTTTTAATTTTTTTACGATAACCACGTTTTTAGATATCTGTTATGAAGTGATGTCATCACCGCTGGCTGTTTTACCTCTCTCAAGCCTTTCATGTCATATTTGTTTTCATTATTTTTGTGTAGTACCTACCTGTCAGCCCAGCCGCTGGTTGTGCATTTTTTTTTACATAGTTGTGGCTTTAAATAAATAAATACAAAAAAAAAACAAAAAAAAAACCTTATTTGAGAAGCCTTAAACCTTATTCAACAATGTATTTTCAAGAGACGTATTTTGTATTTTATTTAGTTGACCATTAATAACAAAAGAAAGGAAAAAATAAAAATAAATGAGGCTATGGTAGTCAATTTGAAGTTAATTTTATAATGAAACTGCCTTTTAATATTAAATACGAATACATAATATTGAATTATACTAGTGGTAAAATAACTAATTTATTATACCAACTAACAACTAACTTGAGTTGTAATTCAGTCTCTCACTATCGTGGCGTTCGAGGTAATATCGCCTACTACCAGAGCGCTCTTTCGACAAACTGGTGAACATGAGTGCGACTCTACTATGGGAGTCCTAAATTTTGCCTACCCTTTAATTGTATTCACCTAGGGTAAGGGTCTTAATCGAGTACCTGACAGGCTCGGGACCATCCTTAACGTCCCATCAGGAGAACGGCGGGCTTTAAGTTTTTTTTACCTCGCAGATAAAATAAACTGAGGGCCTCGGCCAGGATTAGGGAGCTCAGTTAGCAAGCACGCACACCACTAAGCTATCGGCACCCCCATAGTTAAAATACATTTTGAGCCAAAAGAGGGCGATTGAGGGAGGGCTCACTCCAGAAAGCAAATATAATATCATATATATAAAGCTGAAAATGTCTGTGCGTTGTACCGCTATAACTCACGAACGGCTTGATGGATTCGATTAATTTTTTTAAAAATTTGTTCGTCATCGTCTGTGGAAGGTTATAGGCGTATTAGTACCTCAATATCTGGTCCATCCCAGCATCCACCCACGCAATCATTGTAACTCAAAAACCACTGCAATGATTAATGAGGAATCTTTTTGAATAGATAAGTTTTATCTACCGGAAGGTTAAGGTCTATTTTTTAATCAACCCCTGGTCCATCCCAGCATCCACTCACGCAATCTTTGTAACTCGAAAACCTTTGCAACGATTAATGAGAAATCTTTTTGAATAAATTAGTTTTAGCTTCAGGATGGTTGAAGTCTATGTTTTAATCAACCTGGTGGTCACAAGCGTTCTCACGTACGCACTGGGTAGGACGTCCACTGATGCTAAGTATTCACTAGCTGTGGTTTCCGCCGTTGAATGGCGCGCATTAGCCATGGTGCCCAGGGGTCCTAAGAACTTACTAGCTGGAATGTCTGCCGTTGAAGGACTATAAGCGTTATTCCGTATGAATAATTGAAAATTATAACATCATGAATGTACTATTGAAGAATTGAAATGGATTCGAACGAGAGATATTAGGAGAAAAGTCAAAGTTTCCCGGGCAACGCCGGGTATTACTGCTAGTAATAATATAATTGCATTCATTGGAATATGTATGTACCTATTCACTTCAAATTCTATATCAATTATGAAATTTCTTCCCAAAATGTATCACTAAAAATCATTCTTTCAAGCAAACTGACAATGATAAACAAACTATTTCTAAAAATCAAACAATATTTTAAACCAATTTATATAAACAGCTTTGTTGGCTTATATATAAATAAACAGGCCTCTCATAAGGATAAATAAATAAATCTCCAAAAAAATATGTTTTAATATTCCCAACATGTTTTTTTTGGAACTTTTTATGACAGAAAAATTTAACAAGATATTTTTAGTTATACATTCCACGTTTCTCTACATGATCATGTTTTTTTAGTCTACTTATTTTTTTAGTCTACTTATTTTTTTTTTTCTTATTTTTCAGATTTTGATATGGATTTCAGAACATCATATATGACAACATATATATAATATGTTATTATGTTAAAGGAAGCAAACAAACGTGAGCAATTTGTTATTTATTAAATAGAGACTTTACTAAGTATATGATTTCAGGAATTGTATGATTGAGAATATGAATATGGGTTTGAACACTTAAAAAAGTAAAATGACATCATACCTCCCACCCTCTGATGGACCTTGAAGAGGTCCCTTACAGGTTAACTGCGATACGGGGATTATAACTGACCTCGAACGGAACTTCGTATTCTCATAAAAATAAAATACATCAGTTTGAGGCTTAATTATACGTTTTCACGAACTGAGAGTTGAATCGATAAAGTAGGATATATGAGGTCAATAGCGCAGTAACCCACGTCGGGAAAGTACCATGTGACGTCAAGTGACCCCACTGCATTTTCGGAAAGTTTACAATTTGAAAAAAAAAGTCTGAGAGTCTTAATCATATGTATATATTTTATCGACAAGTTGTGGGCCTAGATATCTCAGCGACCCCTTAGAAAACATAAGAGTCTCCCCTAAAATGCATTATGGTCAACGTAGGATTCTTAAAAATGTCTGACCAAGTGAATAGAGAATGTAGAGCGCTGGAGAATGTATAGTTTTGGGAACCCTGAAAGTATGCCTTCGATAAAGCCCCCACCCAGAAATTTGTTGAGGAAGTAGGGCAAAAATGAAAAAAATATGTATAGGATCTTATACCTTATCGTACTCCTTCCTATATTTATAGTTTTTGTTTTCTTTTAAATAATAACGACGATAAAGTAATAACTGATTTATTTATATAATCATAAAATATGAAGAAACTGCAGAATTGTTTTGTTGTTATACTGGAGTAGTTATAAATGTAATATATGATTCAAGTATACATTATTATCGTTTATTATTTTTGAGTAAGGAGATTCTTGATTCATATATAATCAAGAATCATATATTCTTGATCTATTATAATTGATTCATATATAATCAAGAATCATATATTCTTGATCTATTATAATTGATTCATATATAATCAAGAATCATATATTCTTGATCTATTATAATTGATTCATATATAATCAAGAATCATATACAACACAGCATCAATTCCCCCATTTATTTTTTGTCTTCTCGAAAAATTGTGAAATTGTGTTTTGGGCGTCACTCCCATCGTCAGTGTAGTACATGTGTTCCTTAGGTTAACTATTCCTTTTGATAATCAGAATCTTCCTTTTATGGAACAGCATAGTGTCTACTTCCATCATCGAACACCCAGTCGGAGTACGATAATGCTTATCAATCATGCATCAATCAATACTCATTGCACATTAATTGAGTGAAAATAATACTAGAGTAATGAGTGATAACATTTAATGATCCAAAAATTAAAACAATAATTTTCTTTGATATTGTGTGTAAGGAGAGTTGTTAAATAATAAACTTCTGTTTTTCTTTAAGGTCTTATCTCCCAATTTATTAATTGTTCACTATTTTTTCTTCATAAGAACTTTCGTCAAACAGTTTCGGGCCTTGCCCATTCTCAATGACTTCAAAATATGTTAAACATGAAACTCCTTTCAGTTCTTTTTCTTTCCATACTACTTTTCAGTGTTATTAACTAGGGATTTGCATTTGTTATCTATTAATTTTATATGTTGTTATACTCATTACACATTAATTGAGTAAAAATAATACTAGAGTAATGAGTGATAACATTTAATGATCCTAAAATTAAAACAATAATGACCGCTATAACATCGAAAAAGAGGATAATTAATGTAACGGATAAATGTTTTATAAGAAAAACAACACCTTGCTTGAGTTATAATTATGTATGCGTGCTTGACTTCTGAGCTCAAGGTCGTGGGTTCGTAGCCCGACCGAGGCCCTTAGTTAATTTTATCTGGGAGGTAAAATAAACTGAAGCACGCCGTCCTTCGGATGGGACGTTAAGCGATGGTCCCGAGCCTATACGATGTCAGGTACTCGTTAAAGACCCCTACTCTAGATGAATAAAAATTTAGGGTAGGCAAAATTTAGGACTCCCACAGTAGAGTCGGGCTCATGTCCACCAGAGTGACGAAAGAGGTAGTAGGCGATATGACCTCGTAGTTAAAGCCCGGGCATGAGTCATAAAACCTAACCTAACTTATTAATGAGTAATGAGCAAGGTTTGCTTTCAGAAAGTAATGAGTAACGAGTGACAGAAAACATATGAATAAATGATCAATTGAGTAATATTTTCACTCATAAGTCCTACTTGTCTAAATTTACTAATGCCATACTCTGTTCTGTATATATGTGTCTGCAATCACGATAATTCCGATAGAATGTTATATGTCAAGAGAAAATTACATATGTGAATCTAGTTGCTTGAAGTGAATGTACTAGCATACAATTTTACAAGTGAATTTAGAAGTTCCTGAGTAGTCATATCAAGCGAAGAAAGAGCGGAAACTTAGGAGGGGGAGGGGCAGAACTGGTGTTTTGGCGAGATGTGGAGACAATGAAAGACAGAGTTAGCCTTGATATAAAAGTGTGCCTGGCAGGTATTTGGGTCGGCCCACTACACTACCAACCTACCAAAGTCAAGGATCCACTTTCCCTTGGGGTCACTCTAGCCACGCCACCCCAACCATCCGCCCGCATCTTAAATCTCTATCACAAGAGTTCCTAGTATCTATCACTTTTCCTCTTCGCCGCCAAACTTACCATCAACAATATTCTTCTTCCTTAGGGGCCATTCATAAATTACGTAAGACTTTTTTAAACTTTTTCATTGCTGCATTAAATTACTTCAAATAAAATATATAAATGGATAATTAATCCATTTAAATTAGTCTCAAAAGCACTGGAGTTATTTTTAAAAGTTTCTTTATTAGTTTTCCAAAACATGTTTGACTCTTCTTGACAAATCTTTGAAGTTTTATGTGGAAAAGCTTGTACCCAAGCTTTAAATAATAGTGGATGTAAATATGCAGACATGTCAGGTATAATAAATAAATGGTACTAAAATGACAATTATTTTTCAAAATTCAAGCAATAGGGAAATCCCCAGTCAGCGAGACAATAGAATAAAACAATGTCTAGAAGTACTGAGACCATATGATTTGTGTAGGATTCAATACTGAATTTGAGAACTAAGTATAGATGGCGCTATCCAAAAGCGCCATTTCTTAGTGCGAAAGTAGTAGATTTTAAATTCAAAAACTTACATAAGATCAAATTCTTTACCCCCCTCCCCTATAGTAAGAATTAGTAATATTGAGCTTATACCCCCCCTAAATGCCTTACGTAATTTACGAATGACCCCTTATTCCAACCAAGTTCGCTATCTGGACATTAGACTTACCTGAAACCTACACAAGAGAATATAACTTCGACGATATAGACTGCTGTAACGCATACTTGGGCCTAAATCTAAATTATCAATACAAAACAAATTAACTATTTATAAAACATTTATACTACCCATTTGAAAATACTTGAACTCTGGGATTCTGCTAAAAATTCTAACATCAATAGAATTCAATCCTTTCAAAGTTTTCAAACTCCTCGCAAATGCTTCTTTCTATGTCCCTAACAAAATCCTTCATATAGATCTCAAGATTAAATTCAGACCCGTTTGAGAAATTTCCATACGAATTTCAGCAACTTTAATACTTATATATATGGTGGTGGGCTGGTGTTTTACACCTAGGGACCTAAGCATCCAATGCTTTTATCCCTTCCCTGGAAGCTGGGCTTCCACCTTACTATATTATATGTTTGTTTATACTACCTAAACCAAGTCCTTCATAAAGTGCTCAGTCTCCCAGTTTCTTTGATGGACCTGAGAATGCTCCCGTGGTCCAATCTTCTAAAGTCCTCTTCTGTGATTACATATTTGCCAAATATATGGAATCTCGACCGTGCATATCCCAATAATATAACCAGGAAGTGTGGCGCCACCTCGTCTCCGTCACAGGTGGGGCTGTCCTTGACTTCTACAGTGTGGTCCTAGGTGTCTATTGAACGGGCCAGGTCCTGTGAGAACTCCAGTTAGTTGCCGAAGCTCGTTCCTTTTGAGGTTCAGGATCCCATCCTTCAACATCTTGGACTCCTTTCCCAGGAACCTCTTCGACTGTCTGCATGTGGTTTTTTTCTCTCCATGTCTGTAATTCTTACATGACAATCCCTCATGTCGTCTAAAATAACAGAGATATTCAGGTTTCATCAGAGCCTGTGTAGGGATCACGGCCTCTATTACAGCTAGAGACTTGGAGTTTGAGCTCAAATGTTTATAAAGCCAAGCCCCTCCCCCCAAGCCCCGCCCCCCCCCCCTTCACCAAAAAAAAGCTCTGTCCACCAAGGTTTCAGTAATAAAATTAATTATTTGGGGGGGGGGGGGGGGGGGGGGTGGCTTGAAGGGCTTGGGGGAAGGGAAGGGCTTGGTCTTATAAACATTTGAGCTCAAATTCCAAGTCTCTAGCTGAAATAGAGGCCGAGCGAGATCCCTACACAGACTCTGATGAAACCTGAAGATCTTGGAAACGGCATACCCGATTTCCATCAAACATGGTTAAGAACCATCTTGCAAATACCAGCTTTTGAAGCAAAAAAAACCGCTTTGAAATCGGTTCAGCTGTCTTGGAGCTACGATGCCACAGACAGACAGACACAGACAAATACTTCAAACTTATAACACCTATCCTTTTATGTTGGGGCTTAAAAAAAGGAGTGAACAAAAAATTGTTTTTATTGTGTCGGGAGTTTTAAAATTTTATTTACATTGTTGCATTTATCATTTTGAACTGTGTAATTAAACTTTCTTACTTCGGTAGGCTGATTTCTTTTACCGTGTGTTTAAATCCGAGCCATATTAAACCGAGAATGTAGAAACACTTTTATAAAAATTCAAGATCTTTTTGATTATTTCCCTTATAACATACGGAAATTTAACGTTTCTATGACCTTTAGTAATACTTTCTTCAGTTAGAACTAAAATAGAAATTGGTTTCAAGGCTAGTCTAAGGTGTGGCTATGAGACAGTGAAACCAATGCTCCCATTAAACCGAAGTCCTTCGTGATGTGATACTTGCAATTCATTTTCCATAATAGGTCTAGGAGTACTTGTGCGGTTCTAATGATAGCCACCCAGGATCATAGTGTATTGTATCTGAGTCTTTGTTGGCTATTACTTTCAGAAGAGAGCATTTGTCGGCCTTTTCAAAATGTCATTTACAAAAGATTAGAGGTACTTTGAAGCTCGTTTAAGCTGATCATATGAGTCTTTGTCGTTACAAGTTGTGTTGTTAGTCATCTGTTGGATAAAAACAGTTATCGGTTTATCTTGTGTAAATAAAAATTTTGATTTGGGGCTTAACGATCTTATGTTCTCCAACTAATTGTAGGACAAGGAGTATTGGCTTTCTACAAGCTACCTGCATTTTACTATAGTAGTTTAATTTATTTAAAATAAAATGTCGGTGAATCACTGGCAAAATACTTCCCCAACACGAATTAAACAACTAAGGCCAACCTCACATTAGGCAATTGCGAAGCGACGCGACCGATACTCAAGTATCTTGAGGGTATCTTAGACGTCACTTCCTATGTTCAGTGGTGGGGAGACACAAACGAAGCCACTCCCAGGAGACGCGTATCCTACCCGTATCCTACCTAACTCAGGCGACCTGCTAGGAAGGTCGCCCGTCCTTTGAGTCTCCTGCGTCGCCTCGCCATGGCTAGTGAACCCCATATCGCCACACCTCATCAAATGGAGCCATCTACTTCCGCAGAGCACAGTGAAGATGGAATTGATCCCAAAAGCCGTGGACCAATGTCTTTTTCACAATTGCTTTCAGAAACTATTTTAGATGAGCGTGATGAAATGCCACTAATGTAATTAATCTTAAATAAAAATTTAATAAATTACTTATTTATTTCATAAATTACTTATTTATTCCATAAATTACTAAAAATTTAATAAATTACTTACCTCAACGTGATCAAGATTCTTTCTTCTGCACTTACACATTTCCGCATTTGTGTGTTCCTCTGTCTTATAGATGGAGAAACAATGCCAATCAAATGTAGGAATGATTCTTTCGTCATTCGATAGAATGCTACAAACTTCCATTCCGACTTTTCCAGCTCTTTAACACCAACAAATAATCTGCAGTTAACATTCCTTTCGATGTAAGGATGGCGCCATAATCTTCGGATTTTTCTTTTTCTATAATAATAATAATAAGACACAACGACATCTTCATCACTTGAAGAATCTTCACTTGACATGGTGAATAACTCAGCTTCTTGCCACGGCTAGATGGAGACTGAAGAGATCCTAATCGCTTCACAGTATCCTCAGTGTGAGGAGAAAAGTTGCCTACGGGTATCATACCCACAGGCAACTCAAATGGCTGATACTTGAGTATCAGTCGCGTCGCTTCAGAATTGCCTAGTGTGAGGTTGGCCTAAGTGTTCTCTCTCCCTTCAAAACCAATCGACGGTTTAACTAAAGACCAACGTTGACTTACATTGGGACTTCTGAACCTTCATACTCAATTTTGTGTCCTTATTTTCTTATTTTATATGATTTTGATGAATTGAAAAATTGAATCGATACAAGTAATATCTTTTCGATATCTACTTGGTATCGGAAGAAAAGTATCGATACTTTAAGTACTTGGTATCGGATAAACGTATCGTATTTATTTGTATCGATAGATCCCTCCACACCTGTTTATCAACCATTGCCATAATCATGAAACTGTTTTTTTAACCTTCAATTGAGAGGCTGGGATCCGTTCCACTTTCATGACAACACAAGATAATTATATGAACGTGGACCTCGTTTAAGCGTTATTCCAATGACAAGGCGATGAAGGAAACTACAATTTTTTGTTATACAGGGAAATTGAAACAAGCCCACTGATAGCCACACAAAAAAAATATAAATAAATTCCTTCTTTTTAAAGTTTTTCAAACAAAAAGTTTGTTCTCTTTTATTAAGTTTCTAAAGATAGAAGATTGTGAAACACACTGAAAAGAAGTCGGTGAATCAAAGTAGTAAGTTTGCTCTCTCCCTCCAAACCCAATTATTTGGATAAAAATCAATAGTTGATATTATATGTCGTGTGGTAAATATGAAGATGGCTGATATAGTGAGAAGTAATTATTTCATAGGTTGTCACATAAAATATAGTATGACCTCTCATAGATCTTTATTAGAAGTAGCTAGTCGGCTTTCCAGGTTTCCCTCATCATCAGGCAGTCTGATAAAAAATTAAAAAAAATTTTGAATGAAAACTAAATAATTTTATAATAAAAATAAATAAATAAAACAATCTAAAAACGTTAACAATTAAAAATATCATGATGGATGGGGACAGACGAGTTATTCCTGTCCACCATCTGAGTCACAACTTGGTGCTTGGTGCAGACTGCCTCATGAGGGAAACCTCGAAAGCCGACTAGCTACTTCTAATAAAAATCTGTGAGAGGTCATACTATATTTTATTTGACAACCTGTGAAATCGTGTGGTACTTCGCTTAGTGATCTTATGGAGTTTCCATTGTGGGAAACAGTGTAGTTAAAAATGTTTTTTTTTTTTGCTCGATTAGTAATGAAAGTCCAAAAAAACTGGATAAATTGTGAAAATGAATATAACTTAGGATTTCATTATCATTTGAATCAATTTGTTACACTCAAATAATTATAATTTGAAGTTTTTTTTACTAACAAATTTTTGTGTTTATTAACATTATTTTTACTTCTTCGTCCTCCATACGATACCATCTCTAACTGCAATGGTAGGTATGTTTCGATATTCTTCACCTGTGGTGTAAGTTTGGTTTAAGTGATTGGCACTATTCTCTCAACTGGTGACATCACCGACAACCTTGAACTGGGCTTTGGCCACGTTGGCGTTGGGCTGAGGCCCCGAGAAGCTGTTTGGGAAGAAGTTGGGAGCTCCGGCTTGGTTGTCTCCATGGCAGGCGGCAGCAAATCAGCAAAAAAATAAATAAATGTACTTCCCCAGAACAAATGAATCAAATAACTTTTCGCACCCCTTCAAAACCAAATTAATAATGAGTCCTTATGAGATTTTGAATTCATATATGAAATTTTATATCAATACATTTATTACAACGACAGTTATTAGTTTTTGAGTTAAGCCTCTCCCTTCTACCCCCCCCCCCCTTCTCTTTGGCCGATTTGACTGAAAAACAATAGATGCCGTAGTTAGAGAGTTCTAGATTCAAATATAAAATTTCGTTTCGATACATTCATTCTATCGGGAGTTATCGTGTTCACAAGCACAGTCGCTCAGTTATAATTATTAGAGTTTTTGTGTTAAGCCTCCCTCCTAACCCACCTTCCTATGATCTAGCTGAAAATCTAAAGGTGTCTCGTCGCATGTTTAAACAATTTCGACATAGGCTTGGGACCATCGCATAACGTCGGCAAATCAATGTTTCATGGGAACCATATGTCGACATGTTCTTACGCCGATTATCATTGATCGGTTTAATGTGGTATATTTTTATGACATGCCTTGCTGCAAAAGGAATGCCTTCTAATGCAGCCGGCAGATCGTCGACGAGTATGTCGACCTATGATTCACATCCAAACATTGATTTTGGTGCTGGATCCAAAGTTCATTGCTTTGGTCCAAAGTTCATTATAGCATTATTAGCTAATCTTTCTCAGCTATACTAGAAAAAAAAATGTTTTTGTTAATTAAATCATATTCTTTATATATTTTTTTTTTTTTTCATTATTCCCCATTCCATCATTTTAACCATAGTAATACACTTTGATTCATGAGAAAAAAATTGAGGCAATATTAGCTAATCTTTCTCAGCTATACTAGAAAAAAAAATGTTTTTGTTAATTAAATCATATTCTTTATATTATTATTTTTTTTTCATTATTCCCCATTCCATCATTTTAACCATAGTAATACACTTTGATTCATGAGAAAAGAAAAAAATTGAGGCAATATTAGCTAATCTTAGGGTATTTTTCTCACAGTTCTCAATTTTGCATTTCATTGTTTTTTACATTTTTTTGCATTTTCTTTGACAAAACAAAAAAGAAACCCCACATGCTATTTATATTTATTGGAAAGCTGGTGAAATGTACATATTTTTACGTAATCGGACCGTACGCTACCCTTAAAGAAATTGTAAGAAAACACCATTCAAAAGTTGTTTTTAACTGTCGAAGCGCTGTAGAGTTGAGCTTAAAGTCGCCATAAAAATCTATAATAAATTAAATAAAAAACATTGAAAATTACATTTTTCAAACGAATTGTTTTGTAAGTGTCCGCTTAGGAGAGATAAATTTATCTCTTAATGACGAAAAATTGGTTGTGAGTCCGTTAGAGAGATGTCCGTCGCGAGGGGGGTAGAAATACATTGTTTTCCTATACTTCGGCCCGGGACATTGCAAAATTGTCAGTAAGAAGAGGTCTCCGTAAAGAGGGGTTTTACTGTATCATGTTATTGTTTAACAGTAATCAATATTATTATTATTATGTGAATTCAGACCACCCTGAGTGAGGACACCTATTAATTTTCAACCAAAGAGGAGGACGGCTTAAATGCAAAACCCTCGTAACTATCAATAGAAGTATATTGAGATGAAATTTGGTATTTGGACTCAGATGTATATAAGGAGATTCTTATTAATTTTTAGCAAGTCGGCCAAAGAGAAGGGATGTTTAAACATCAAAACTTATGTAGGACAGAGCCACAAGTAAGTACTTTCTCTTCATCATCGGAAGTCCATGAAATGTTGATTTTCTTTGCATTTTAAATTGTTTGAATCTACATATTATACCTGGTTAGTGATGAAGACTCCATGATGAACGGAAATACTTAATTTACAAAAAAAAAACTGCTTAGAAAGAAAGAGAGACTGAGCAGACTGTGTAGAGTCAAGCTCTGATAGTCACGACACGACCTATATCACTTTCAGTATGTGGATGATATGTTGGGTGCATTACGTTGTAAAGCTAATCATTATGGGCAATGTTAACGAAAATCAATTATTTATCGTTAACTAGGGAACAATGAGGTTTCTCTTCAATGGCTGCACCACATGTCTTTTTCTATTCCCAGTCATGTGTAGTATAGGGGAAGTTAGGTAATCGGTCACAAATTCCATGCTGAATTTTCACGTTTTTTTTTTTTTGTCGTCGGTGAATCATCGGCAATGTACTTTGCCAGAACGAATTAATCAATTAACGTTTCGCTCTGCTTTAAAAACCAGTCGACAGTTTGCGCTAATACCCAAGAGCCCCCCTGTGATGCCACTTCCCCTTCTACTGATTCTCTAAAAATTATTAAGTGTCGTTCTCATTGAGTTTAGAATTCACATATGAAATTTTGTCTGGAAAATAAAGAGGGGATAATAACATATATTTGTAATGGTATAAATAAAAAAATAAAGAGGGCGCCGGTAGCTCAGTGGTATGCGTGCTTGTCTTCTGAGCTCAAGAACGTGCATTTGAAACCCGACCGAGGCCCATACTTTATTTTATCTGGGAGGTAAAATAAACTTAAGCACGCCGTCCTTCGGGTGGGACGTTAAGCGATGGTCCCGAGCCTGTACGATGTCAGGTACTCGTTAAAGACCCCTGGCCTAGGTGAATAAAAATTTAGCGTAGCCAAAATTTAGGACTCGTAGAGTCGGGCTCACGTCCACCAGAGTGACGAAAGAGCGCTCTGGTAGTAGGCGATATGACCTCGTAGTTAAAGCCCGGGCATGAGTCATACAACCTAACCTAAAAAAATAAAGTCGTTGATGAATCGCCAGCAGTGTAATTCATCAGAATGAATTTATCAATTAAGTTTTCGCTCTCACTCCATGGGGCTTAACACGAAAACTCTAATAAGCATCGTTGTAATGAATGTATCGACGGGAAAGTACATATATAACCTGAAAACCCCATAAGGACGACACCTATCAATTTTCAGCGGAGTCGAAGAAGGTGAGCTCAACACAACAGCTCTAATAACTGCCGATGTAATGAATGTAAGCTCAAACGGGTTTTGGGTTTTGGAGGGTGTGCGAAAACTTAATTAATTCGTGCTTCAATTCAATCATCAATTAATAGTGGTTAAGTACGTTGCCGGTGAATCACCGACGATCTTCTTTTTTTTCTTTTTTCTACGGTGTATATCGTAGCTTATGACAAATGTTTTGCCAGTTAAAGCTCATAGTTAGTTATTATGACCCATGCCCGGGCTTTAACAAGGCCGATAAGCGCGATTCTACTATGGGAGTCTTAAGTTTTGTCTATCCCAAATTTTTATTCACCCAACGGTCTTTAACGAGTACATGACAACGTACAGGCTCGGGACCATTAACGTCCCATCCGAAGAACGGCATGCTTTGAGTTTTTTTACCTCTCAGATAAAATAAACTAATAGCCTCTGCCGGATCTTGAACCTGCGATCTTAAGCTCAGTTAGCAAGCACTCATACTACTAAGCTACCGGCGCCCTCAGTTCATACTTAAAATACACGTTGAGCCAAAAGAGGGCGATTGAAAGGGAGGGCTTACTCCAGAATGAAAATAAAATATAATAATATATTGAACATTGGAACGGGTAGTTAACGTTGATGGTAAATTTACCTATTTTTTTTGCCCTAAAGCCTCAAACAACCAGTTAACTTCTCCTGGGGCAGGAAATACAGGCCTCCGGGGCAGACTCTCCACTCAACTCGCCCTAATTACGCTTACCTAAAATTAATATTTTAATTATTTTATTAATGTAATTTTAATAACGGAGAGTCTGCAAAACTAGAAGTGAAACTATAATTAGTTATAAGAAGAGCATGGAACATCAAAGTTCCTGAAAAAAGAATTAGGCTACCAGAGACAAGCTCGTGTCATTAATTTTCGAGAGCACTAGATTTCATTTGCTTTGGCAGACTTTTTTTTTTATTCCCCCAGCGATAGGGAAAGTTAACATAAATCAGTACGCGATGTTGAGTTTTTTTCCAGAATTGCTTGATGCGTCAGTTAAGTTTTCGCTCTCCCTCCAAAACCAATCGACCATTTGGGCTAAAAATCTAAATATGTTTTGTCGTATTTTCACGATGATATTGGTATATGTGTTGAACTTGAAATTTGGAATGAAGAAGTCACAACTGCTAACTTAGATCTTGACCGAAACCGGACCAAAATTGAGAACATTTTACTTCGGGGCCTAAGTACATTTTAAAAGAAACTGCTTATATTTATGACTAAATCAAAAATTTTTTCAAATAAAAGTTGTAGATAAAACTAAAAGACTCATTTTTCTCAGGTTGCTCGATTTGCGAGATATATGCCGAAAACCTCTGGAAATATTGTACTGAAACTTGTTTTTTTAGACATTTGCTAGTTTTACGCAAAAAGGGTTAATCCTAGCAAAAACGTGAATCTTACCACAAGTGTTCCTTATTAAATTTCCAATCTGTATTGTTCCTCAGATTTGAGATGGAACCAATACAACTAAAGTTATAGCTTCTCAAATAAGAGATATTTCAAAGTAATGTTTAAATTGTGTCAATGAATTTTATATATATATATATATATATATATATATATATATATATATATATATTTCATTTTTGGAATCAGGAGATCGGAAAGCATGAAATTCCAGGGAAAAGTCAACTATATATACATATACTTCGTGTAGTTGGGGCAGTCAGTATGACACGTCATCACTGTAGTCAGTTAATTTTGTTTCCTATATCAGAGTTCGAAGTATTTTTTTCAAATCAACTGTATAATTGACCCCAAGTGGAGTCTAGAGCAGTGGCGGATACATGGGGGGGGGGGGGGGGGGGGGGGGGAGGAGCAGAATCCCCCCCCCCCGTAACGCAGAGGCTCATAAGACAGTTTTGTTAAGGGTAAAGAAATAAGCACGTTAAATTGGGGAAGATGTCCTAGTGATGCGCGAAGGACCTCTTGCGGTCTTGCGCACGGACTTTAATGACGTCATTCGTTTACAGATTTAGACTGTTACTAATCCTATTATAAAAATATTTCAGTGTTGATTAATAATTCAACCACCCAAAATATTAGCCCCCTTGTCCTCATCCTTTCAAATCTTCTGAATAGAGTATAACATACAAATCTTGAACCAACAAAATTTTACCCCCCTCCCCCCCCCCTGATGAACAACCTAGATCCGTCCTTGGTCTAGAGCTCACAATAATTATTATAGTCAACAGAAAGGAAACAATGTTGTTGAAAATGGAAATGAGGTATATCCAACCCTGGATATTATCAACGGTTGCACCCTGTCATTTCAGTGTCACCCAGCCTCATATTAGACAATAACACTGGTTATCTCCAGTATTGAGTGAGTGAGCTGTTGGTGACTTAATAACAGGTACACGGGACAGTTATTTGTGAAATCACACCTTCATTAAACTAAAAAGACATTTTTATTTTAAATTGGTTATCATTCCCTTCATGGACACTGAGCTGGCTAATGGTCCAATTACGACAGACTAGATATAATATTTATTATTTTATTTAATATCTTCAATATCTTTTCTAATTAAATAGAAAACTAATAAAAATAGTAAATAGGTAAGGCCAGTCGTCCACTGGGACCGGAAAGTTGCGAAAAGTAGCGAAATCAGTTCGTCAGAATTCGGTCGAAAATGCACGAACGATCCAAACATGTGACAAGGTGGGGGACCGCGTCCACTAGACCCGTATCGTTCGTCAGTTTTCGGCCGAACAGATGCGAAGTGCGAAGCGATCCCATTCTGCTGGGATTTTACGGACGAACAGGTGCGAAATCAATAAAAAATTACTTACATTTTTTGTACTACGTTTGTCTAGTTATTCGTTTGTATCGTTATTATGTACCTTAGTTTAGTTTGAAAGTATAAAAAAATGCAGTTTGTGTAAAAAAAAAGTACAGTGATTTTTTCTTTCTTTCCACTTATCTTAATGTAACAGCCAGCCGTTCTTGTGGGGAAATCGCCCATTACTGAATTTTTCGAGTCTTGAGTAGATGTTGTCAAGAATGTATTGAAAAGTGTCCTTTTCCATTCGAAAATAGGAGAAGTGGTGATTATCATCGATTTGAAGGTCACGCCACAAATGAGAAAATTCGCTAAACTCTTCTCTTTTTTCGAAAATGGGATTCACCCACATTTCCCGTCTACGTCTATATCGCCTTCGTCGATAAATCAAAGGTGATAATTCCAACGCTAAAAATTCGTCGTCAGAATCATCGGAAAAACCGTTCCGAAGAGCCATCCCGTCTACGCATTCGGACGTACTGAGTGGATCAATGGACGATCGGCATTCGCACGAACGGCTTCGCCCGATTTCGTTGCTTCGCAGTTCGCAACTTTCCGGTCCCAGTGGACGACTAGGCTAAGTCTCATATTTGATATTTAAAAATTGTATGAAATATAGGTTACTACTTTCTTATACTATTGGTCAGTTAGTTAGACTCATGGCCGGGCTTTTATTGCAAGGACTTATTGCCTACTACCTGACGTTGTACAGGTTCGGGGCCATCGCTTAACGTCCCATCCGAAGGACGGCGTGCTTACATTTATTTTACCTGCCAGATAAAGGGCCTCGGCTGGGTTTCGAATTATTGGTATTGTAATCGTACGAAAATCAGAGATAGTATTTTTAACTGACTTTACAGCTGTGTCGATATACTAATTATTTCGGTAGTTATTATGGTTTTTGAGTCGAACCCACCTCTTCTGACATCCCCTTCCCTTCGTACAATTTGACGGAGAATTAATAGTTTCATATTTCCAAGGTCTTGAAGGTCTACAAATTTCATATGTAAATACATATGAAATTTTAAATATTTGTTATTATTTTATTAACATCTAACTTGAAAGAGGGCGCCGGTAGCTCAGTGGTATGCGTGCTTGACTTCTGAGCTCAAGGTCGTGGGTTCGTAGCCCGACCGAGGCCCTTAGTATATTTTATCTGGGAGGTAAAATAAACTTAAGCACGCCGTCCTTCGGATGGGACGTTAAGCGATGGTCCCGAGCCTGTACGATGTCAGGTACTCGTTAAAGACCCCTGCCCTAGGTGAATAAAAATTTAGGGTAGGCAAAATTTAGGACTCCCACAGTAGAGTCGGGCTCATGTCCACCAGAGTGACGAAAGAGCGCTCTGGTAGTAGGCGATATGACCTCGTAGTTAAAGCCCGGGCATGAGTCATAAAACCTAAACCTAAACCTCTAACTTGAAATGTACAGTAAATAATATTTAAAAATACAAATGTTCAATAAAATGTTCCTAGTTACTAAAAAAAAACATGACTCTATTTGAAACAGCTGATGGTCGTCTTTCGTTTTTCATTCATTGGCTCGTTTTAAAACAAAATGCGACTTCATATATTTATTGAGCTGAGTTTACGAAGCTCTTTCTTAGGCGACTCATGTATTTCGTTGTACTCGTACTCCTCCTAAACCCCTTTACCGATCACATTGAAATTTGTCACAATGGTAGTGGACACGGTGACGATGGTTTACTACTAAAAAAATCTGTAATCGAATATACCACGGAGGAATAATCACCGAAAAACGAAATCCCCATTGAAATCAATTGAGAGACGGAATTCTCGCGCAAAATAGAATTTTTCGATTTCAAATGTAAAAATCCGGGCGAAGCCCTTTTCGGTTTACCATCGGACACCACTTTTATTGAGCCGTTTTTTTTCAGTGTTCTAACGAACAAACTTCGACTTTTTTTCGATAAAAATATTCACAGCTGTTGTCTACAAAAAGGCTAGAAAAAATCCATTGAACTCAATTGAAACCTATTTAAAGTATTAATATATTCATAAAGAACATACAAGGTGAGAAGTTACTGATAATTATTAAAACATTAACTGAGTTTTTTATACAGATATGCCTGACTCAGCTCAGTTTTTGCAAACAGCAGAATGTATTGCAGACCTAGTTTACTAATTTAGTTAATTCACTGTTTTTATACAAAAAAATATAATTAATTTTATAATATTTTAATAATTACAGTCTGTGTAATTTTATACATCACAGTACTATATAGACACAGATTGCAGAAATGTATTCATATTTATCGTCTATAATACTTTCCTTCTTGGTGAAAGTAAAAGGTCAGTGTAGAGTTGAGTTGGTGAGAGGCTGCGTCTGGACGGTCCATCATACCTCCCCAACTCAGATGATTGGGTCGGTGTTCTCCTTTCACAACCACCAATCCGACCTTCCGACCAAGGAAAGCCGACCTACCGGTCCGGTTATTTTCTATGAAGGAAGGTCATGGCTCTGTAACTTTCACGAGCACAATTTCCAACATTCCTTATCAATATTGTACATTTAAAAAAAAAATTAAATGGACATACGAATTCGAATTATGGGGTTGGTCTTAACATCAAGTGTATCCTGTCCTTCCAATCCAAAGTCCTAAGAACAATTGTCGATGCTCCCTTCTATGTGTCCAACCTTACCCTCCATTATGACATTCCTTTCATGGCAATTCCCTCGCTCAACACTTGTCCTCCCACTCCCATTCAGATAATCCCAAATTGGGATAGCAGAAAACCAGGGCTACGTTATTATTTATCTCATGTTATATTATATCCTATTATGTGATAGGTACAGTAGGTCTATGATAGACACAGTAGGTTTATGATAGATACCGTAGGTCTATCAAAGATACCGTAGATCTATGATAGATACCGTAGTCCTTCCAAGTTTTGTTGGGAAAGTTCATTCTTCAATCTAGCCTTCTGGAGTGGACTTTCCCAACTAAACTAGGGAGTAGTAATTATTTGAAGGGAAAAAAAGTAGGTGGTTACTTGATGGTTTGTAGGTCACAGGAAACTATTCTCTGTTACAAACTTTTTATGTAAAAGTCTGCTATCACTACTTTCAAATTTAAATTTTGTTTAAATCACATCAACCGCCAGAATTTGATTATTCCTAAAAATGATTTAGTAACGCGGTATATGAAAAAATTGTGGAGTAGTAGGTCTCTGGAGTATTGGACATTCGCAGGAGCAGAACATTTCAGACCTAGATCAACTCCAGTCTCAGTGAGAACCCGATACAAGCGGGTGTTCCCCAGGGTGCTATACCTTAGTCCCATTCTAATCAACCTCTACTGTCATGACAAGGCTGATCCTCGCACAGTGCTGTTGGCATACACTGCTAATATCACAACACTGTGGACTTGTCTTCAGACGTGGATATCCTTCAATTATGTCAGTTTTGGGATATTGGTTCAACAGGTAGGCAGTTTTCTCAAAAATATTTTATTTTTCTAATTTTCACCCACACGGTGAAAAGACAATTTCTGATGGTTATGCTTTAACTTTGTCAGGCGTTGCGCCACATATCTAAACATTCTAGAAATAACTGCAACTTCTTATATGAAATGTTTTGCTCTTTAGAGAGACGGATAGACAAACACTCACAGGTCCTTATAAAATTACTATCTGCGCTGACGACTTTTACTTTGCCTTGAAATTATAGAGAAAAATTATTATATCTTATTTTTAAAGTGCAAAAATCCCAGTTCATATTGGCCCCATTTTCTCAAGATGGACTGAGTGAGAGGAGCCTACGTGAGATGGGTTTCATGATACGATACTTGTCTATGATGGGCTG
The DNA here is from genome assembly GCA_963662175.1 of Aradus depressus. Taxonomy (NCBI): domain Eukaryota; kingdom Metazoa; phylum Arthropoda; class Insecta; order Hemiptera; family Aradidae; genus Aradus; species Aradus depressus. The sequence continues at coordinate 10,037,968 of OY759222.1, forward strand.
GCTACTCTTACAGTTCGAGTAATCTGTATAAAGTGCATTTCTAGCATGTCCTCCTGCCCTAGTTGCAGCCTATCTCTTTGGGTGATGCACTTTCTGGTATGCCATTCGTAATGATAGCTATTTCACAGGAAACGAAAACCATTTTTTTTAAATTATCATGCTGGCATATAGACCGGCAGCCAGGCCATATTTAATTATATGCCTTAAATAATTAATTATGCTAAAAAAAATATAATTACATCAAGTCATCAGCTTAGGTTTATGCATCACAGTTCCCAAAAACTATGGAATTTTACAAAAAAAAAGTCACGAGAATGACGTTATATTTTCGCTCTTCCTCCAAATTCAATTTACCGTTTAGGCTAAAACATATTTTACTTACATAGTGCCTTATGAATCTTCACACTAAATTTTGTGTCGATACATTCATTATATCGGCAGTAATTAGGGTATTTAAGTTAAGCCCCTCTTATCAAATCCCCCTCTCCCTTGGGCTGATTCCGCTGAAAATGAATAGGTTTCGTCCATATAGGGCTCTGAACTTACTTACATATGAAATTTCGTGTCAATACATACAATACAACGGCAGATATTACAGTTTTTGCTATCACTGTTTTTCTGCTAAAAAAAAATTGGATCTAATTTGTAAATTAAATAACTCTTTTTTCAGCATAAAATTGGGTAGGGTTTAAAAGTAAATCTACAAAATAAAAAGCCTAATGGAATTTATTTATACAATTTATAAAAAATATTTACTGAAACACAATTTTTTTTACCTCCTTTTAATTATAAAAACATATAACATTTCAAAATTCTTGTTTGAAAAACAGTGCCACCTGTCGCTAAGTATATAGGCGTTGTAGCTGGGAAAACGATCTCTCGACGCTGATGCTTGTGATGGGGCATTTTTTGTAGCTGCTAATAATGTCAGGTTGTAGATCCAATCCAATATCTTCACCATTTATGGCCGCATTGTACTTTTTGAGTTGGTCATATCCAGGTATTTTTCTCAAAACTGTTGTAAATTTGTATTTAATGTATACAATTTCAAACTAACTTACAAATAAATTTTCTAATTACGACAAACTATGCAATTTTGTGCAGTAAAAAACTAAAACGTGCAAAATAAAATTGATGTATTGATGAGAACAGCGAAAGTTTATATCGTTATGGTCACAAAACCGTCTAAATACTTCACCCACAAACTGCCTGGCATAGTCTAAGATGATATTCACAGGTAACCCACTTCCTGTAATATTTCAATGGTTTTCTCTGCTGTAATACTTCTCGTGGGATCCACTTCCATAAATCGGGTCGGGTATAATAATCTACAATAACTAATAAATAAATAATTTATGGTTTCCAGATTTACTTTGTGAAGCTGAAGAATAGATAATTAATATACACAATTTGTTTGTCAAACTTCACTATATTCCTAAATATTCGACTAGTTTCGCCGTGTTAAGCCATTATCAAGAGTCACTTACAAACTGACAGAATTGGTTGACGGGGAGAAGGTACAGTTATGGAGGGGGGTTTTCAGGTAGTGACGGGGAATTCCTTGTTTGTGTTACCCTATACCTTCTAATAAACAGATATTTACAAGATAACAATAAATATAATAAGAAGAAATCTAATAAAGTGAAGGTAACAGTAAAAGTGTTGGTATTTATATAGGTAGAAAGAACTCTTGAATTATAGGTTAGGTTTTATGACTCATGCCCGGGCTTTAACTACGAGGTCATATCGCCTACTACCAGAGCACTCTTTCGTCACTCTGGTGAACACGAGCCCGACTCTGCTGTGGGAGTCCTAAATTTTGCCTACCCTAAATTTTTATTCACCTAGGCCAGGGGTCTTTAACGAGTACCTGACATCGTACAGGCTCGGGACCATCGCTTAACGTCCAATCCGAAGGACGGCGTGCTTAAGTTTATTTTACCTCCCAGATAAAATAAACTAAGGGCCTCGGTCGGGTTTTGAACCCACGTTCTTGAGCTCAGAAGACAAGCACGCATACCACTGAGCTACTGGCGCCCTCTCTTGAATTATATAAATGTAAAATAGAATTTAAAATAAATAAAAACAAATAAATATAATTAAAAAGCAAATAAAAACAAAATTAAAATTATAGTCTTCTCTAAATGTAAATTGGTAAAACATTCGTACAATTATCAAACTATTAGTTACTTGATATTTAAATTAAGAAGTGACTCTTGATACTGCCTTAACACGGCGAAACTAGTCGAGTATTTAAGAATATAGTGAAGTTTGACGAACAACTTGTGTATTTTAATTATCTATTCCTAATAAATAGTTAGTAAATAAATAATAAATAATTTGAAGGGACCAACATAATCTATTCCTATATCTTTTTCCCAACCATTAGGCTCTGGTGGATTACATCGGGATGTTAAATTGACAACATTACATTTTCTTACCATATTCTCTGCTTCTAAATCTACACCAGACCACACACTTCTCCTTCATCGTATTAATTCCTGGGTGCCCTTCATGTGCCAAATCTAAAATCCTTCTACGCAAAATCACCGGAACTATTGTACGATTTTCTCTAAGTCTCCTTTTCCTCCTAAGTGACCCCCTGAGCCAAAATATAAAGTTCAAAAGCTCTTTTCCAACGTGGCCAATCCACACCACTCTGATCTTCCGTAACTTTGAGATTTTCAACCTAAAAATCCGCCATTTTTCAAAATTGCTTTTTTTTTTTTTTGTAAGGGTTTAACTCACAGATTAAAGATAATAAAGACTTTATTAACAAATTCACAACTTAAGTTTACCATACCGTTAACACTACTGTAACCTCCTTCCACGGGTGCCTATATCAACCACTACATCCATATTTAGCATTATGGGTTTCTGGAAGTGATGTATATATTACTGCAAATGTCGATAAAGGTAGCTATTATCAACAATAGCTTCAGTAATTAACCATCACTAATAATATTTTGTTATTATTATGTTAATATTTCGGCTGAGAGTTATTTAGAAAACTAATAACTTAGACGCTAATACAAAATGGATACATTAGACACACCTAACTTTTGGTACTTAGTTACAGGTTACAATTTACATTCCTTTTTCTCAAAATACCCATACATCAGAAATTTTAGTACCTAGAGAGAATGGACGCAAGTAGGACATGAGAACACGGATGTCAAGCACTTGGAACAGAATACTTAAGCTGTAACAGTATGTAAAAAGAAAGCGACTTATGTTTTTGAAACTAACCATAGACTGCCACCCTCTTTTCGAACTGACCAACTACAAGGCCGATTTCACCTCACGCACTCTTCTTATGTCCAGATTATAATGAACCGGGATTCAACGCACAATTTAATGTTTGAAATTGTATAATTGATTGTATTAATACTATCAATAAGTTGACATTTTTAAAATTAGGTAATATTTATATAAGTACCTAATAATTGGAAAATAAGTATTGTAAATAATAAAAAGAAAGATACTAAGATAATTTAAATAAGAGGATAAATATAAAATAATTATATACATAACTACATCATGATTAGAGACATTAAACAGCAAATTAATAATAACAATAGCATAAATATTAGATATAGATATCTTTAAAATATAAATATGTATATTTCAAAGAAACCTGTATCTAGTATTTATGTTATTTTTATTATTATTAATTTGGCTATTTAATAACTCTAGCCACGATATTGTTCTCATTATAATTATTTTTATATTTTTTCTCTTAGTCTAAATTAATTTAGTATCTTTGTTCTCAGATGTTCGTTAAAGACACTCACATAGTAGAGTCGTGCTCATGTCTATCAAAGAGACGAAAGAATGCTCTGTTAGTAGGCGATATGACCGTGTAGTTAAAAGCACGGGCATGAGTCATAAAAAGGAACTATATTTTTTCTATTTCATAAAATTTGTCTTACTCATTTCTTTCTTATTGTATTCAATTTATAAACATATCTTTTTTAGACTTTATTTATTTTATTTTCAATTTCACTATATTATTATTTCTTGTTGAATATTCAGGATAATTATTGTTATTCTTTCAGAAATATATATATTTGTATGCATTTATATTTATAGTTTGTATTGTAAAATGTGTAAATTAATTCAAAATGTTTTAATAATGTCTGCGTGTTTTTCATACACTGTACTCACGACAGTGAATGTATCGACAAGAAATTTAATATGTGTATCCAAAAACCCATAAATATGTATAAGATACATATAGTTTTGTAACGAAGTCGTACAGGTGGGAAAATAAAATATTGACAAATCATCAAAAAACTTAGTTTTATGTTAAACTTCGGAATATAGGCAAGCAGTTTTTATCATATATATATTTTTTTTTCAGATGCCATATCAAATCACAAGTGAAATATGAAAAAATTACGTCTTCTGAAATATTAGAATTTATATTATTATTAATCTCATGTGTGTTTATTACAGAGAGACTTAATTACGCTTGTATATTATGTATAAGCCATCTTGATATCGATACAGTAGTTCAGAAGTGGGACAACTCAATAAAACTCATTTTCGAGTTATCATTTTCTTGTACAAGTTTTACCCTCCTTCATATTATGAACTCGGATAATTGAAAATACAAAATTGAGGTCTTAAAATGTACATAATCTGTTATAGAATTTTCATTTTTTCCCCAAAAGTTTAGTTTCAGAAACATGATAATTTGAAATGTCTTAGCACTGATCTATGAACCTGTGAACCCTCATAAATGCAGTTGCATTCCAGTAATATAAAACGAAAACAAGAAGTTTAGAAGCTACTTTTTAAGAAGCGAACGAAACTTTCAAATGCGTTTTCTCAAAAATCAATAATTCTAAGATTTCCCACTTCTGAACTACTGTATCGATAATATAAATGTGTAAGTATTATCATCCGTTTTACTAGAAATAATTAGTATTAACAATAATCAATACACAAAATCCCACCTCCCTCTTCGTCCGCCCCATGGGCTTTGTGATAACCACCCTGTCTTGTCAGGTTGCTCCTGATTGCCCTAGGAAAGTGTTATGTCAGAGGTAGGAAGGTAGTGGATGGAGTCGTGTCGGGTGTGGCATAGTGGCCTACTTCGGCTCGTCTCCAGGTCTCTCCTAAGTCTGTCTTAGAGACTGACCCTCTGGCCAACTCACGATGAAATTTTAACATGGGGCCGTGGTGGTTTCATTCAGTTTTTAGAGTTTTTGAGTTAAGCCTCCCCTCTAATTCTTTTGACTGATTGGACTGAAAATTGACAGGTGTCGTCCTTATGAGGTTCTGGATTGACATTTAAAATTTTGTGCTGATAAATTCAGTCTATCGGGAGTTATCGTGTTCACAGTTAAAATGATCATAAATAATTGAGATGATTATTATGTATCTGATTATCATATATAATTATTTATGATCATTTGATCTGATGATTATGAGATACAATAATCACACGATGATGTAATGCCGAAACGGGCAGTTTATGTGGAATAGACAATATTTCAAAAAAGAACTTTGTTTTATTTATTAACCACAAGTTTTCTGAACTTAAAAGTTATAGGGGGTTAGGGTTTATGACTCATGCCCGGGCTTTAACTATGAGGTCATATCGCCTACTACCAGAGCGCTCTTTCGTCACTCTGGTGGACATGAGCCCGACTCAACTGTGGAAGTCCTAAATTTTGCCTACCCTAAATTTTTTATTCACCTAGGGTAGGGGTCTTTAACGAGTACCTGACATCGTACAGGCTCGGGACCATCGCTTAACAGATAGATATATGTTTTGGGTGGTTGGAATTAAGAAGGATATAAGGAGATATTATATACAGTAGAGCGTCGATTATCCGAACTAATGTTGTGTGGGGGGGTTCGGATAATCGAAATTTTTCAGCCGCTTGCGATCAACCACCGAGCTTCATGTTTAATTCCACTGCTTTTTCAAAATGGGCCCAGAAGCCCGTTTTTGCATAAACCAAGTGAATGCAGCATCTTCCAACAATTCGGATTTCGGTTCATAGATTTACGATATGAACTGCCCTCCTCACTGTCAACATTAAGTGCATATCTAGTGATTGAATCAGAATTATTTTTTATTCCCGTTATCGTTGATTTACGAACACCGAACTTGATAGCTAATGCCTGACCCGTTTCACCTTTTTTCAGCCGCGTAATAATTTTGTCGACATGTATGTTTTACTTTAAATATGTGAACACTAACTAATTCAATGTACACCTCACAATGAATGATTTGAAACTGAGAGCATTGACTGGTAACCGACCATAGAATGGAAAGGGATTGAGTGGAAAAATCCTATGAACAAATTATATACATAGACATACAAGTTAGTTCTTAGTAAACAAATATTGACTGTACGCCCCTTCAAACTGAATTCATCGAAAAACTGATATCCCTTATACAGCTAACAAAGCTCTTTCTAAGAATTAAGTAGACTTCCCCTCAAGGAAGTACATGGAAAAACTAATTAGATACTTTTTTCTATGAAGCCAGTTCGGATAGTTGAACGTTCGGATAACTGATATAATGATAATAATATATTTTATCGGTGATTCACCGATGACTTTTTATTTATTATAAGAAAATATTGTAATCGTGCGAAAATGTGAAATCGTGTTTTCAACGGTTTTTCACGTTTCATGGTCCCCTCGTTCCATTTTTGCGATGATGTCTGTCTGTGCGTGCATGCGAGTATGTTTATGACTGAAACTTCCTGGGCGCTCTTCCTAAAAAGTGTAGAGAATACGGAAAGGTGCATTTTACATTAAAAACGATCGTTCGTAGACCCCTGGATTTGCGAGATACAATGATGATTTTGTGATCAGTTCAGTTTTATCGTGTTCACAGACAGAAATTTCTTTTTTCAACATCAAATTCTGGTGAAAACTCAAATTCGAATTTCCGACCGTTTGCATTACTTCGTATAGTTGTGGAAGTAAACAACAAATGTTCTGTACATTTTCACGTAAAGCGGTGGGTGGCACTCAAGAACTCTCTCCTCTCCAGATTCGCCACACTCCCACCCTAAATTCCTTCAAATCCTTCTTTTTTCAGTTCCTTTTAACTCTGCAAACCTCCAATTCCCAAGACTTGTAAAGTCCCATGGGATAGTTCTCATCTTTCTATATGCCTCTTAATAGATATATTGATATGTTATATTCCAATAATCCATTTACATATCTATTTTGCATTAATCGTGTAAATCCAGTTTTTGGAATAAATACATTATTTTTGCATCATTATTTATCTTTTAAATCTATAGGAGTGAATGAAAATGAATATTGTTGATCCTTTCTTGTATTTTCCCTTAGTTACCTAATCATTCCCCATTACTTACCTAATCATTGACCACACTTACCTAATTATTAACCATACTTTTTGAAATACCCCTGAATGATGCCTCTCTAAAGTTGATTTAACCGAAAACACCCTCTTCACTTGGAATAGTCTGTCGTAGTGAATAAATGGTTAAATGCAATTATCTCGTGAATGATTTCTCAAATAAGTATATTTAACCAAGAACATACACAACTTTACGAGATACCAAGAAACCCACATCTTTATAATTCGGAAAGTATTAGAGTCCTGAGCTCCCAAACGCTTCACAGTGCGTCTTGGGAGATCATCACAATACACTGAACTCATTTTGGCCATTTTACGATTTAACAACTTATTCCCTGTGACCATAGATTTGGAACTTAGTTAGTTATTACGACTTATTCCTGGGCTTTAACTACAAGGTTATATCGCCTAATACCAGAGCGCTCTTTCGTCCCTCTGGTGGAAATGAGCATAGAAAGATCATTTTTGTTGTGGGGGCGAACTGAATAGCACCAACTCCCCCCACCCCCATGATCACACCCTTTCTGCCATATAAAAAAATCTAGCCGTTTTAAATAAAAATAATACTACCTAATAATAATTAAACAATCATAAGTAGAATTTAATAGTATATTGTACAACTAGCGTGGATAAGGGCTTTTATCTAGGGCTAATTTTTGCCTACATCCACACGTGTTGCACATACTTTTTTCCTACGACCGACTATTATAATAATAAATTGTTTTATAATTATTTATTATACCATATCGGAGCTTTGAGTCCTTCCCTTTGATCTCAATAATTTTTTTCCTTTTCAATTAATTATTATTTTTTTTGTATAAATTTTCAGCAGATTATTGTGGGGGTGAAACGATACTCTTGCCCCCACGACCTCAGGGTTGTGAGGGCAATGGCCCCCACTGCCCCCATGGAATCTACACCTTTGACTGTGGGAGTCCAACCTTTTTCAACTAGGATAGCGGTCTTTTAAGAGAGCTCGGGACCATCGCTTAACGTCCCATCCGAAGGACGGCGTACTCAAGGTTAAAGGTGTTAGATTTATGCAGAATGAGATTGAGCTAACTGTAGGTATGAAGGTTCCCAGACTCCTGACCTACATAACTTGCACTATTCCCAAAGTGGCACTGTAACCCGCCAAAACTATCCCACGGATAATATTACGTCAAATTTTAACATTTGAATTGAAACTTCTATCGTATCATAATTCAAATTGTTCACCTTTCCGTCTTAATTTTTGAAAGGTTGTAGGTACTTCTATTGTGCCAATTTTCATGAAATTTTAGATATAGTTCCATCATGCGACCATATTTTGAAGAAATATTCACGGGCAGTGTACTTCCCCAGTACGAATTAATCAAATAAGTCTTCGCTCTCCCTATATAACACCAATCAAAATTTTTGGCTAAAAATCGATAATTGAATTAGAGTATTCACATAGGAAAATTTGTGTCGATAAATTACTTTGGCAGTTATTATTAGGGATTTTTTATCCTCTCCCCCAAATTTTTATAATAAATTTTGTATCGATAAATTAATTACATGGGCAGTTATTAGGGTTTTTGAATTGAACCCTCCTTCCCTTCAGCATCATCTGCACTAAATTTCATGTCGATATAATCATTACATTGGCAGTTATTGGGGTTTTTGTATTGAACTCCCTCCCCTGAACCCTCCTTCCCTTCAGCCGATATCGCTGAACTTTGACAGGTAATGTCCTCATTGGGTTTTAACTTTAAATATGAAATTTCATGTCGATACATTCATTACATCGACAGATATTGGAGTTTTTGAGTTGAGCCCCCTCTGATCCCCCTTCCCTTCTGTTGATTCCGCTGAAAATTAATAGGTACCATCATTATAGATTTTTGAATTAAAATATAAAATTTCAATTTATTCATTAAAAGGTTGTCTCTCCTAACACTAGTGCTCCTCAAGCTCTTTACAATGACACCCGAATCAACGTCCTATCTAAACGCGTTATCACGCTATACTAATTTCTAATTTTACACAACGGTAATTCGCAACAAACATCCGCCGGCGCCCACACTAGCCCGATAACGTCACATGTAAAACAAACACTGCGCAACAAACACGTACAGACATGTTCTATCCATTGTGACCTCAACCGTTGTTATCGCATTATTAGTCTCGTAGTTATTAGCGATTGAAATCTGATGGTATTTTGTAACACAAGAAAGTTTGACCGGCTATCACTGTGCCGTTACTGCTGAATAGATGTTTTCACGTCAAAATTAATAGACCATAGAGAGTTCTGGATACACTTATGAAATTTCGTGACATTCGTTGTATCGGGAGATATCGTATTCACAGACAGAGATAAAAATTGTTTTTTTCATATTTGGAATCTAGAGGTCGGAAAACATGTAATTCCGTTGAAAACTACGCATCAATTTTTTTACTAATTACATAACCATGTTGGTGAAGAAAAACAAAGGCACCAGTTGAAAAATGTTACCATATAAAATACCTCATTATTCATATTTTCTAATATGTAAAATACGTGAAAATTCCGAGTTATACTGAACATAATGAAGAGGCATTTGACTGTTACAACCATGCGATAACACCCTTTATACGGGAGTATGCAATCCCATGATGTACCTATCTGAGAAGAGAGGATGGAGTCATCACATTGACCGGAAAATCGAGTTCTTCCCGGTTAGTTCGGAAATAGGACATGTGAACGACCGTTCTAGCTGTTGTACAGTTGAATAGATATATCGGGAGGGTGTTTCAGTTGGGGGTCCAAGGATCGAATAGGAAGGATAGGCCAAGTTATATATTCGGTCAACGAATAAATATATATAATAAATATATAATGGCCGAGGTACTTAGTTTATTTTATTTGGGAGGTAAAAAAAACTGCATGCCGCCCTTCTGATGGGACATTATGGTCCCAAGCCTATACGATCAGGTACTCGTTAAAGACCCCTACCCTAGGTGAACAAAAATTTAAAAATATAGTAGAGTCGGACTTATGTTCACCAGAGTGACGAAAGAGCGCTCTGGTAGTAGGCAATATGATCTCGAACTTAAACCCCGATCACGGGTTCGAAACCCGGCCGAAGGAGTTTGGTTTTTTATCTATGAAGTAAAAAAAAAACCTTGAGCACGCCGTCCTTCGGATAGGACGTTAAGCAATGGTCCCGAGCCTGTGCGGTGTCAACACTCATTCAGACTCTCTCGGTAGATTCAAGGCTCATGTCCACCAGAGCTACGAAAAAGGCGATACGACCTCGTTGTTAAAGCCCGGGCATGAGTTACAAAAAACAAATAACAACCAGATGACTGATTTTCAAAAAAAAAAAAAAAAGGCTAGGAAATTATGTTCCAATTTTTGAAACGTCAATAAATATTTTTGTTGTTCCAATACTTGGTCAGAAACTGTACCGGACATCCTAAATCCGCTTATGGCGGTTACAGATGATAAATGATCTTCTAATTTTGCAAATTGATTCCTTTCGGTTTTTGCGGTTCACAAATCTATGTCAATAGTTTACTTTCGAACCCGCCTGACCAGCTTCTGTTGAGATAGAACATCCGGTCACTTGGAAGGACACAAATATTTATTTTTTTCTTTCTCGGAAGAGCTAATCATGACGGGGTTATTACCTCCGGCGGGACGGCATCCTCCCTCCTAGCATGCCGACATTGAGGACTTATTCAGGTGAAAGGAGTGATCTACTTAAGTATTTGAAGGTATGTCGCACATTAGTGACGTCAGCGAACCGGAAAAAAAAAAAAAGAGAAAGAGAAAGAGGCATTTTTCAGAATAAAATTTTGGAGAAACTTTATAACGAGGGCGCGGATATTTCTCAAATTAAAATCAGCATAAATACTATTAATATGAAACATATAAGTTTCAACTTACAAAATTGGCTGAAACTGCTGCAAATATATAAAAATATAAAGCAGTCAGAAAGTGTAAAAACCATTAATTCATGTAAAAAAAAATCGAAATAGTAGCTCAATGGCTGAGCTCAAGATCGCGGGTTCCAAACCCGGCCGAGGTCCTTAGTAAACTTAAATACGTCGTCCTTCAGATGAGATGTTTAACGATGGTACCAAGCCTGTACGATGTGAATAAAAATTTAGGGTAGGCAAAATTTAGTACTCATAGTAGAGTCGGGCTCATGTTCAACAGAGTGAGGGCTCTGATAGTGGGCGATATGACCTCGTAGTTAAAGCCCGGGCATGAGTCATAATAACTAATAGCTGAAATACGAGTATTCTTTACTTCGGCTGTTATTGAAATTTTTTTATTAAGCCCTCCTAATCCTCCACTTCCCTTCGGTCGATCTGACTGAAAATGTATAGGTGTTGTCCTTATGGGGTTCTGGATATACAAATGAAATTTCGTCTAGATATATTCATTCGATCGAGAGTTATGGTGTTCAAAGAAATTTTTTTTTTCATCATTGTTTCACTTTGAGTCCTAGTAGTGCTCCTCAAGCTCTTTACAATGACACCAGAATCAACGTCCTATCTAAACGCGTTATCACGCTACACTAATTTCTAATTCTACAGAACGCTAATTCTCAACAATCATCCGCCGGCGCCCACACTAGCCCGATAACGTCACAGGCAAAACAAACACGTACAGACAGGCTCTATCCAACCGTTGTTATCGCATTATTAGTCTCGTAGTTATTAGCGATTGAAATCTGACGGTATTTTGTAACACAAGAAAGTTTGACTGTGCTTAACGAGCGAAAAGACGTTTTCACGTCAAAATTCCTGTCAATGTGAGAACACGATGAAACCCCATATAATGGATATGGGGTATTGTAATAAAAAAACAGAATATCTGATGACGTATCGACATGAAATTTTATAGGTTGATCCAGGAGTCAATAAGGAGAACACCTACATATCTGATTTTCAGCCAAATCGAGAAGGGGGATTAGGAGGCTTAACTCAAAAACTTTAATAACTACAAAAGTATAGAATGTATCAACCACAAGGACGACAAGAATTGATTGAAACGATAGACTGGTGCTAGAGAGAGAGCCAAATCTTGATTGATTTATTCGTTCTGGGGAAGAACATTGTCAGTGATTTACCTATAACTTTTTTTCTTATTTTGATTTCAGATGTAATTATAGGATGAGCTCGGATTAATAAATAAGTTGAAAAATGTTAATTTAATGACTTTTTGAGATGACATATAATGACAGACTACGGAGACGTGTGATGTGAGGACGTGCTCCCATTTCGTACCTCATCTTCAACAAAACACTATAATCATACTCTGATAACCCAAATTTACACTTTTTTTTAACCTTTTCTCTTCGTTCAAACCGCTACGATTTAGTACTTTTTTTTTTTTTTTCTAAGAACCATAATTAGCAATATCGTTGCAAAGTTCAGCAATAAGGAAGCAGGCGTTCTTCTTGTTTTTGTTTACGAAAAGTAGCACAGAATAGGTTGGGTCAGTAGATTAATAGGTGTAGTCTGGTCTACCTAGAATATGTCGTTACCTGAGTAGAAAACAAGGTTGGTGAATCATCGACAGTGAACAAAACCGATCAACTCTTTGAACTAAATATCAATATTTAATTGTGTCTCATTCATTACATCGGCAATTATTATATTTGGCTGAAAATCAATGGAAAATTTCGGTGAAAACTCAACATCAAATTTCTGACAGATTTCAAAACGAGGGGGGGGGGGGGGGGGCGCAACTAAATAACCCTAATATAACTCCCGATGTAATGCATGTACCGTCATAAAATTTAGTTTGAAGATTCACATTTTAGAAATATAAAATGAAAATAAATTTTTATTCTACCGAGGTACCCTAAGAATAAATACATGAAATAGATAATTAAAATACACAATTTCTTTGTCAAACTTCACTATCTATTCTCAAATACTCAACTAGTTTCGCCGTGTTAAGGCATTATCAAGAGTCATCTACCCTGTCAACCAATTCTGTCAGTTTGTAATTGACTCTTGATAATGCCTTAACACGGCGAAACTAGTTGAGTATTTGAGAATATATAGTGAAGTTTGACAAAGAAATTGTGTATTTTAATTATCTATTCCTAGAATGGAGCTTCAGCAAAGTAAATCTGGGAACCATAAATTATTTGAAATACATGAAAGTCAGAGAACAGAGCAACAAATACAAATAAAATATATTATAGAAACAAGAACAAAATGAATATAACTAAATAAGAAAATACAATGAAATAAATAATGATGAAATAAGTAAAAAAAAAAAATAAGAGGTTAGGTTTTATGACTCATGCCCGGGCTTTAGATACGAGGTCATATCGCCTACTACCAGAGAGCTCTTTCGTCACTCTGATGGACATGAGCCCGACTCTACTATGAGAGTCCTAAATTTTGCCAACCCTAAATTTTTATTCACCTAGGGCAGGGGTCTTTAACGAGTACCTGACATCGTACAGGCTCGGGACCATCCGAAGGACGGCGTGCTTAAGTTTATTTTACTTCCCAGATAAAATAAACTAAGGGCCTCGGTCGGGTTTCGAACCAACGTTCTTGAGCTCAGAAGACAAGCACGCATACCACTTAGCTACCGGCGCCCTCTTCCAATAAAATTAATTTAAGAAAGACTGATGAAAAAATAAAATTAAAAAAAAAAGGATGAAGATGAAAAAAATGAATAATATAAATACGAAAAAGAAGAAAAAAAATTGATGTTAATGTTAAAGAGAGTGGGAAAGTATGGAGGAAGGGGAATGAAAGGCTAGATAGAGGAAAGGTTAGTTTATTGAGTCATGTTGAGGACTACATTGCTTGTGATTTACCGATCTCTTTTTATTTTGTTGTGTCTTAAGTTACTGCTCTCCCTCCAAAACTAATCAACTGTTTCAGTTAAAAATCAATATTTAATTGTGTGTACATACATTCATTAAGTTATTTTGTGATAATATTTTTGAATAAATAAAACAAACTTATTTTTTGGAAATATTGTCTATTCAACTAAAGATAACCCTCTTTATCTTAAGGTAAGATAACTCTCTCTATCCCCCCAATCTTTAGTGGAATAGACAATATTTCAAAAAATAAGTTTGTTTTATTTATTTATTACAAATTCCACAATATGTCCGCGTTCCTCAACTTAGAAGTTGATAATATTCTTGGTTTATATGTGCTTACACTCATTATCTAAAGATGGCAGATAATTTCAGAAACTAGCTGTGAAATAAATAAAATAATACATTGTAGGACTGATACCTCTCATAACCTATTAGTTATTTACATAAAGTGTGTTAAAAATTATGTAGAATATATGAGGAGTTTGGAGCCAGAGCGGACCAACCCACAATTTTTCAGAAAATGAGTTATTACCATCCTGATGTTGGCATAGGTTCCCTTTTTTCAAAACCAGCGTGGATCACTTAGTTTCTTCACTTAAGTGATAGATAGCAGCACTTTAAGTTTAGTCCAATGAATCATACGGTCATAAAGTCACAATGGATCATACGGCCTTCAAAAACTTTATAGAAAACAAAAAGGGACCACTTACCCAATACTATTCTAAAATTTCAAATATAAATAAATATTTGGGGCCCATTTATGGAGATAAACAAAATGTACTCAATTTTCAATTGCCATTTTATACCTGTTCAGTTTCAACCAGTTGGTCCGCTCTGGCTCCAAACTCCTCATATATTCTTTGCCTTATTTTGTGCAATGTTTCATAAGAATAATGTATATAATAATTATTCATCTATTTTGAGTTTGTTGAAATAGGAGAAAACAATTAAATTATTTTTCTTATATTATTTTTTATTTTTTTTTTATTAGGCGCATCGACATCACAGGCCATTAGCGCCAGCACAACTATTATTATAATTGCGGATAAGGCTATCTCAGTGGAAATTAGCTATTCCTTCGTGAATGGCACCATACAATTTTTTGGTGGTATAGTCCAGCGTTTCTCCAGAATTGGAGCAGCTGTGATATGTAGGCCGAACTATCTTTCAATACTACTCGAGCATCGGTTAGTAATAATAATAAAGTAATCTTATATTATTGAATAACAGTAAGTGATATTGTTTCTTGATGTTTGAAGCGAACAATATTATTAAATAATAATTATTAAAATGTTCATTCCTAGATTTACTTGTGAATTTTCTAATGTTTTATTTTTGTTATTTTCCTGATAGAAAACGATTAAACAAAGAGAGGATTTTTCTCCCCTAGGGGAGGAGGAGACCAGTGGCTCACCAATACATCTTGAAAAGGAAGGTTATTATGCTTTTTGTGTTAAAACTTCTCCCCTCCTATTCGGCAGATTTGGTTGAAAATAAATAGGTCACTTTTTTGTGTGGTTCTGCATATACACGCAAAATTTCGTGTCAATACCTCCATTCTATCGGGAGTTATCGTATTCACAGACATACATAGCGTTTTTTTAGAATCAGGGAGTCGGAAAAAATGAAATTCAGGTGAAAACACAACATCGAATTTCTGACCGATTTCATAACTTTCCCTATACCTCTTATAGCTGGGGAAATGAAATGCAAAAATTTAACATTGATTTGTGAACAATTTAGAAAGGGCTTCCTTCAACACAGCTAGATAAATCTTGTAGAATATTCTATTTTATTGAATACAAGTAGAATATTCTATTTTATTGAATACATGTAGAATATTAGTCTATTCCTTCGCTTGAAGCGAACATTGTTCACGCTTCGTCCCTAGCTCTATATTCTATAAGTGGATTAGAGTCGGTGGTTCCCGGATCGATTCCCAGGAAATCTCTTTTCAATGGTCTGTAAACAATTGTTCTGCACCTATCATCCCTATCAGTTGAAACAAAAAATATCGATATGCTATGAAACGAACGGTTATGGAGCGAAAAATTGTTACAATGATCAATAGAATCAACTATATATTGGGAATGCCGGTAGTTCAGTGGTATGCGTGCTTGCTTATTGAGCTCAAGGTCGCAGGTTCAAGGCCCGGCTAAGGTCCTTAGTATATTTTATCTGGGAGATATTGTATATCGGAGGTGACTTTAAGCGATGGTCCCGACCAACCCAACAGATTTCCGCTGTACTTAGTAAAGTAACCACTCAGTTTGTGCTCTTTCGAACTTTCTTCTTTACCAAATTTTCTCCATCTCTGACATGACATATTAATGTATAGTTCGATATATAGACTTTTTTTTCGATATATAGAAGTTCGTTGAGGGCGCCGGTAGCTCAGTGGTATGAGTGCTTGCTTACTGAGCTCAAGGTCTTGGCCAAGGCCCTTAAGCTACTCGTTAAAGACCCCTACCCTAGGAGACTAAAAATTTAGGTTGGGCAAAATTTAGGACTCATAGTAGAGTCAGGCTCATGTCCACCAGAGAGACAAAAGCGCACTCTGGTAGTAGGCGATATGATCTCGAAGTTAAAGCCCGGGCATGAGTCATAATAACTAACTATAGAGGAGCAATATACAGAGATCCCACTTTATTTATACTCTGACACGACGGTTTAAATAAGTGAAATGGACAAATAATTTAGTATGTTTACTGCTCGCCATAGTGATCGCAATATACTGCTCGCCATAGTGATCGCAAGCATCCCATGAAGAAACAGTTTGTAGAGCGGCCATATGCAGATGAGGGACAAGGAACTAACGGACAATAACATCGGTAACACAGAATGGTTGACATACCATCACTCCACGTGATATCATAGCACATACAACTGGCCCAACTGTATCTGTGTTACATAGTGGACACACTCCTCTATTTTATAAGGAGGAAGCAGCCAAACTTCATGGTGTTGTTAGAGTCGACGAGGGATTTAGAAAGGTGATTTCAAGAGGAGTTCAAGAGTAAATTTTATAACATCATTATAAGAATGCTAAGTATGAAACTTTATTTAAATATGATGAAGTGTTAAAAAGCTAGCAGTAGCCTTATGTTCAGGCCCCACAAACCCCAATCCTTCACAAAATTTAGAGGTGCTACATAGCATATGTTTGTATAGGGATTATAAGGATGCTCAGGGACGTAGCCAGAGGGGGCAGGGGGGGGGGGGGGGCGTGCCCCTCAAAAAACTAAGCTAAAAATTAAATAAACTAAAAAAATAGTTTTTATGAAAAATGGATTGCTTGCAAGTTACCAATAGGATCTTCAAATTTCCCGTGCGTCTGATTCCTAAATCAGCAATCATCTGTTACATAAATGTACATGTACAAAACAAGTCATATTACATTTATTTAAATATATATGAATTAAATATATATGATCATTTCATTTCCTCGCTCAAAATCGTCATTTATGTCATACTTTATACTCTTAAAGCTGATTTTATATACGAAGTAAAAATGCAAAGCGCAGCAGCAACAAATGCACGCTATTGGCTGTGAGTCATTTAATTCTAAAAGCATAGAAACCACAGAGTGGATTTGCTTCTGCTGCGCTTTGCATTTTTGCTGCTCATGTAAAGTCAACTTAAGTCAGTGGTTACCTCAGGGGGAGCTTCTAGAGGTCCGAATCTCCCAAATTAATAGCAAAAAGTCTGCAACGCTAACCACGGAAACTGCGAGCTGTGCCCCCGGGAGTCTATACCCCCCACCCTCGTAGCCTAACTTTGCCCCCCCCCCCCTGCTCAAAATCCTGGCTACGCCCCTGAGGATGCTCATGTGAAATTGTATGAAAATCAATATTCAAAATAAATTACAAATTTCGTGAATATACGCACAAACTATGAAGAGCTAGCTCATTTTATGTTTTGGCGTTCTCATGGCCCCCCTTTCTCGTTAGAAGTATCGAGATCCCACCAAGTGCCCTATGTTTGTACAGGGTTTATAAGGATGTAATATGTGAAATTCTATGAGAATCCGACCATTCATTAAATAGCTAGCTAGTTTTATGTTTTGGGCCTTAACAAATCATCCTCCCTCCCGTTGGAAATTTAGAATGCCACACATCCTATATTCTAACTTGGACGATCCTTGTAAGGCCCAGCAAATTTCATAAATATAAGTTCAGCCGTTTCTCCGTGAAGCTCAATCGTACAAATATACTCTTTAAAGACCCCTTACCCTAGGTAAATAAACTAGACACAATTTAGGACCCCCAGAGTAGAATCAGGCTCATGTCCACCAGAGCAACAAAGCGCTCTGGTAGTAGGCAATATGACCTCTTAGTCAAACTCCGGGCATGTATCACAATAACTAACTATAGATAAACAGCTCAAACGAACAGCAACAATTTCACAGCAGGCAAAAATATTTTTAATGAAGGAAAATCCCTGGTCCCCCTCTGCACGCTTTTATTTTCCCAGCTATACGAAGTATAGAGGAAGTTATATAATATATCAGAAATTTGAAGTCGAAGTTTCACCGAAATTTGATGTTTTCCGATTTCCTGGTTCCAAAAATGTCCTGTCTTTCTGTGGAGACCGTAAATGGACATAAAATTTTATATGTGTATCCAGAAGCTCATAAAGGCAAGACCTATTGATTTTCGACCAAATCAGCCAATGGGAAGAGGGGGCTCAACATAAAAAGTCCAATAACTACCGATCGATCGATTTGTTTTGGAGGGAGAGAGAAAACTTAGTTGATTGATTCGTGCTTTATTTTAATTGTTTTAAATATCCTCCTCCTATATTACCATATTGAAATAAGATAGATATTTTGTTCATAGTCTATTTACCTCTCTCTCTTACTTATTTTCAACTGTTGCATAAATTATTTTTCTCTGATTCATTGTCAACAACTCAACACAACTTTTCACACCATTTGTCGTAAATCACTCGTCTCTGGCAAAAATTAGCATGTATTGTTAGTTTTTTTTTTGGCACGAAGTTTGTAAATTTCTCTAAGAAGATACGACAGACTTAAAGCCAACATCTTACAGAATTCCCTACATGGGGCATAACTGCTAGCTCATTGTACAGACATATGTTAATAGACTCAACATTTCTTATTCAACCATTGCATTGAGGCCATTCATGATCCATGAGGTTTCACAAGATTAAATATTCTCTCCTCCTAATAAAATCTGTCACACTTTTCATGACAATGGATGACTTTAAGACAAGAAACCAGCACAATTTCTTAGGATCCCCCATGTTTTGGAATATAAATTAGCTATCCTATAATATAAACGGAAATTATAATTATTATTACAATACATGTCCACCAGAGTGACGAAAGAGCGCTCTGGTCAGGGGCTTACCTATCGTTGTAGCAATGATAAAGGGCCCCCGAGCTAGAGAGGCCCCAACATGCGTAAGCAAAAAAATCGTAAAATGTTATCCATAATCATATTGATAAAAGCCAAGCCCTAATAAATAAATAATAAAACACTCGGCCGCAGCTCTATATTATTCCGTCTCGGGAAAGTATCATATAGGACAGTCAATATGCTTTTGAAAACCCCCTAAATTCAACCTGAATTGTAATATTTTTACGAAAAAAACCGTCTCTTCTCTAACGTCTACTATACTATGTGTGTGGAGAGAGGCCCGGGATTGTGGTTGCTGGTCCCCTGCTTCGGTCTCCACGCTCGTTGGGTTCCTCGGGGTTCTGTGCTGAGCTCCAGTCGCCCATGTTATTTATTGATTATTAATTTATTTTATTTTTTCTTATCCATTATTTTTATTTCAACTTTAATTTGCTATATACATATATAATCTATTTCTGTATTTTTATTTTCTAAATATATAAATTTAACTTTTCTAGTGTTATTATTTTCATGGCCAATATGCATTGTTCATAAGACCAAAAAAAAAAAAACGCCTCTACCCCTTATTTTCATAGATTCATCGAAAAATGTGCGGACAAGGACTTATCAATACTGTCTATTTACCTCTAAATCTTCTTCAGCTATGGATGACATAATAAATACCTATTTAACCACTAGAATATTTGTTTTAGAGTTGTTTTCTATTCTTTATTGTTGTTTTTGTTATTTTCAAATATATTTTGTTTATGCGAGTGTTTTTGTTTATTTTCCGAAAAAGAGCCCCCAAAAATGTTTTGACACAGGGCCCACTCAGGGCTAGCTACGCCACTTGCTTCGGTAGAAGGCGATGACCTTATAGTTAAAGCCCGGGCATGAGTTATAATAACTATTATTTTGAAACCCTTTTTGCATTGTTTTTGGGTTTATTCTATTCTGATACTATATTATTATAATCGAAACTAATATGGCGTTAGATAAGATTTTCTTGCTTGAACTCTAAAGCAAAATAATTTTCAATCCTCATAAACTGAATTCATAATTACAATTTCCCATTGGAAATATTTGTACAATGCAGAATAACATTTAAAAGTGAATAATAGAAGAATGAACCTCAAAATAAATCCTGTTTTTCTGTTGAGTAATATCAAACCATGAAAAAAATGATTCGATATTTCTTTATTGTTGTTCCACAATATTGTACCTTCTGTAGTATTATACCAGGGTCACTTGCCCCCTTTTCGATATTGTTCAATAAACAATTATTTTCCGCTATTTTCTTTCATTAAAAAATAGTAAATATCCTTATCTATTTATTTATCCACTTATAGTTTCACTTAGGTCCCCCAGGGTGCTCTTAATTATTATAAAATAATATAAAACTTCTAATAACTGCCAATAGGATGAATGGGAGCCATGGTGGCCGTGCGGGCTAGAGCGTAGGGCTTTGGTCGCATGGTCTCACCATGGTTTATGACGTAAATAACCAAGTAAATATCTTATAAGAGTCATGGCTAATATGCATCGTACATGAGACCACAAAAAATAAAAAAAAATAAAAAATAAAATAGGATGAATGCATCGACACGAAATTTTATATGTGTGGTCAAAATCCTTATAAGGACAACACCTATGGATTTTCAGCCAAATCGGTAAAGGGGGGGGGGGGGGGGGGGGGGGGTAGTTTAGGAGAGAGGCTCACCTCAAAAACTCTAATAACTGCCTTTGTAATGAATATATCGACACATAATTTCATGTATGAATCCAAAATTCCATAAGGACGACACTTATTAATTTTCAGCAAGAATTGGCAGAAAGGAAGGGAAGGGGGCTCAATTCAAAAACCCTAATTACTGCCAATGCAATGAACTTATCGAAACAAAATTTAGTATGAGGATGTAGGAGCTTCCATATAAGTCAACTGTTTAATATTAGCGCAAACAGTCGATTCGTTTTGGAGGAGGAGCGAAAAGTTAATTGATTAATTCGTTCTGGGGAAGTACACTGCCGATGATTCATCGACTTTTTTAGTTTACATACATATTTCACAGATAATCTGACAAACCGGCTGTCAGGTTTTTTTAAGGTTTTTGACTATAATATTAATAATTTCCGTTTATATGTTAATCATAACATGTTAATGTTAATAGGATAACTCAAACATATTTATATTTAAGGATATGCTCATTTATATTCCAAGCATGATCCTAAGACATTGTGCTAATTCCTTGTGTTAAAGTCATACATTGTCATGAAAGTGTGTTACATTTTATTAGCGTGAGAAAAGATTTAATTTTGTCATTCCTATTTTATGGGTAAAGAAACTGGTGGAGTCTATTAACAAATGGTTGTACAATGAGCTGGCAGTTATGCCCCAATAAGGAGTTTTTATAAGATGTTGACTTTAAGCCTGTTCTATTTTCTAGGAGAAACCTACAAAGTTAGTGACCAAAAAGTTCAACATATGTTAATTTTAACAGAGACGAGTGATTTACGACAAATGGTGTGGATAAGTTCTGTTGAAGTGTTGACAATGAGTCAGAGGAAAATAATGTATGGAAAAGTTGGAAATGAGTGTGACAGAGGTAAATAGACAAAGAACAAAATGTTAAATCTCTTTATTTCTAAGAGATTATTAATAAAATAAAAATAAAGCACAGATTAATCAACTCAGTGTTTGCTCTCCTAATGCCGGACTAAAAATTAATAGATGACTTACATAGGAACTCCTGAATCATACTAAATTTTGTGTCGATATATTCATTACATCGGCAGTTATTGATTTTTTTAAGTTGAGCTCTTTGGCTGATCAATAGGTGTTCGTCTTTCTACACATATAAAATGTCATGTGTTGAAGTCAGTGGGGTAGCATGGGGGGAGCAGAGGAGGCACTTTGCTAGGGGCGGCAAATTTAGGAGCCCCGGGCGGCAGAAACCCATGCTACGCCACTGGTTGAAGTGTTGGCAATGAGTCAGTGAAAATAATTTATGGAACAGATGGAATAAGTGTGAGAGAGGTAAATAGACTAAGAAAAAAATCTCTATTTTCTCTCAATATGGCATTAAGAGATTATTGTTAATAAAAAAAGAGTGGGAAGACGAGAGTGGGATGAGGGAAGTTAGTTAGCCTCATGCCCGGGCGCAACAAGAGGTTAGTCATAATATGAATGTATTGACCCAACATTTTATACATGCTTCCAGAAACCTCTCAGGATGACACCTATTGATTTTCAGCATAATCAGCCGAAGAGGAGGGGGGGGGGGGGGGGGGGGGTCAGAGAGAGCTCAACACAAAAATCCCAGAAACTGCCGATATAATGAAAGTATCGAAACAAAACTTAGTATGAGGCTTGATAAGCCATTTTGTAAGTTAAATATTGTGTTTCAGCCCAAACGGTCGATTGACTTTGGAGGGAGAGCGGAAACATAATTGATTAATTCGTGCTGGGGAAGTACATTGCCGGTGATTCACCGATGACTGTTTTTGTTTTTCTTCGATTTTTTTTGACACATATATAGTTAAATAAACTAAAAAAAATAGAAAGAAAAAATATAGCAATAAAAGAGGGCGCCGGTAGCTCAGTGGTATGCATGTTTGCCTTCTGAGCTCAAGAACGTGGGCTCGAAACCCGACCGAGGTTCTTAGTTTATTTTATCTTGGAGGTAAAATAAACTTTCCGATGGGACGTTAAGCGATGGTCCCGAGCCTGTACGATGTCAGGTACTCGTTAAAGACCCCTACCCTAGGTGAATAAAAATTTAGGGTAGGCAAAATTTAGAACTCCCATAGTAGAGTCGGGCTCATGTCCACCAGAGGGACGAAAGAGGGCTCTGGTAGTAGGCGATATGACCTCTTAGTTAAAGCCCGGGCATGAGTCATAAAACCTAACCTAACCTAGCAATAACAATGAAAGAAACAAACAATTTGTATAAATCTTGTAGAAAATAAATAAAACTTTCATAGTAACCACAAAAGAACTATTTGAACCGTCTGAACCACCAACTAATTGTTATGCAAATTTTTGTAGTGAAAGCAGAAAAAAAAACCAAAAAAAAACAAAAGTCGTCGATGAATCACCGGCAATGTACTTCCCCAGAAGGAATTAATCAATTAAGTTTTCGCTCTCCCTCCAAAATCAATCAACCGTTGGGCTAAAAATCAATGATACTTAACATTTTTGCAGAGATATTGTGAAACACTTGATAAAAATAAAGAAAACGTATGTTTTTAAAAAATATTGTCTATTTCACAAATAATATATAATATGGGAGTACTTTCGGTATTGCTACCATCTTCAGCCACGACTTAACAAATACTGCAAATACAAGTATTTGTTAAGTCGTGGCTGAAGATGGTAGCAATACCGAAAGTACTCCCATATTATATATTATTTGTGAAATAGACAATATTTTTTAAAAACATACGTTTTCTTTATTTTTAAAAATCAATGGTTGACACTTAAGGGACTTCTTTAGAAGCAGTTGTTGAGGTTATTGAGTTGAGCCCTTTTCTTTGATCCCCCCATCCCCGTTGGTCGATTTGGTTGAAAAACAAAAGAAGTCGTTCCTAATAGGGTTCTGGGATATACATATAAAATTTTGAAATCAGGGGGTCGGAATACTTAAAAGTCCGGTGAAATCCTAACTTCGAATAGTTGACTGTTCACGTAACTTCTCCTATACTCGGTACAGTTAGAAAAGTAATAGGAAATATTTTTGGAAATTAAATAAATGTAAGAATTCTTAATTTCAAAAACTGAAGAAATGAAGCTTTGCCATCCCTTAACGTTTATTAGCTTAAAATAATAATCACTGTAAGATAAAACTTACAGTGAATATATATTTATATTAAAACTGTATCTACTGTATTTATTAGTTAGTTATTGGGGTTTTACCTACGAGGTCATATCGCCTACTACCAGAGCGCTCTCTCATGCTCTGGTGGACATGAGCTCGACTCTACTGTGCGAGTCCTAAATTTTGGCTTCTCAGATTTATTCACCTAAGGTAAAGGGGCCCTCACACTGGCAAAAATTTCACTCAAAATTTTGAGCACAAATATTGAGCTTATTTTTGTACAAAATATTGAATGATCGTGGACCCCCCACACTACACAAAGATATTGCACAAAATTTGAGTGTCGACTAAACATTCGGGATGGAAGCATGGCGCATCGCGTTGTACTCAGCCATAGCCGCATACGTTTCTTTGCCCAGGGCAAACCCGGAGGTTGAAAGTAGCGTAGTTGTATTGTGTGCAGTGTTGAAGGAGCCTTTAAATAATAAGAAGAAAAGAGTGTGGGTCAGGAATTATTTGAAGAAGCGACCGACCCATGGTCATCGCAACCTACTTCGCGAACTGAGCTTGGAACCTACACTTTATCGAAATTTCCTCACACTGCGCTCTCATGCTACAAAATATTGACAGGTCCGCAAAAATTGTCTCCTCTTTTCCCCACAAAATACTGAATACCCCTTTTCTTGCCCAATATTTGTCCTCACACTCTCAATATTTTTGCACAAAACCGACATCTTCAAATTTTTGTGCAAACTTTTTGTCAGTGTGAGGGCCCCTTAAGGAAGGGTCTTTAAAGTGTACCTGACATCGTACAGGCTCGGGACCATCGCTTAGCGTCCCATTCAAAGAATGCTGTGCTCAAGATTTTTTTCCACCCTAAGGGCCTCGAATGAGCGATCGCTCTTTGTAGATTTAATATGATTGGCTGATGAAAATATAATATGCCCTCTTAATTGTAAAATCCCAGTTTAAAAAAAAACATATATATTTAATACCATAGTAAAGCATTGTATATCCTGTTATAGATGATCAATAAAGAATAAACAGAAATTTATTGTTAATTTTAGTTTGATAAGAATTTTGCTTACTTATTTTCTTGAGGAATATTCTGCCCTGTGTGGTGGGAGGTTCCTGGAAGTGTACTTTGACGAGGGCGCCTCCATCCTCCTCTATGGACCTCGGGGATATCCGGAGGGTGCCTCCGCCGAAGAGGAAGTCTGGGAGATGAAGCTCCAGATCGTGGGTCATCAGGTAGTACAGTCCCTTGTTGTACAGCACATCTGACACTCCACCAACACTTTTCAACTTTGTCCTTTCCTCTTCGTCCATCTCTTTCGTGGTTCTCTCTGTTCCCTCAAGTTCCGCCTCTGCCGACTCCACCCTATTCACCCAATCGCCGAACCCTTCTTCTTCAACGTCATGAGGTGTGTTGGCTTCCAGAGAGTACTTGTTCCGATTCTTCCTGAACAGAATGGACTCGGTCACGTTGAAGTCTGCGGAGAGACATCGTTCTAGAGACCGGTGGAGATTGTCCTGGACACAACGGAAGGTGGCTACTTGACACTCGCCTACGAGTGAGTCCCAGAGGGTGAGATTGGAGGCGAGTGCTGGCGCTAGTAGGCCGAGGTACAGAGCGAGCACAAGGATCATGATGCCGACATAGCAGCCCGCTCCAGACTAACCTCCAGCACTCCATCCCCACTCTCCTCTTCTCTCTCCAGGATCCTCTTCCCTACTTCCCCCGCCCCACCTCGTACCCCCGATTATCACCCACTTAGGTATCGTCTCACCTGTTGCTGCCTATAAATCAATTATTAAATTGCCCCTCCTATACCTTTCAACCCATGTTCTATTATCCATAGAAAAATTATAACAATTTTTATCAATTAAGAAATACAAAAATATTAATTTGAAAAGTAAAAAATTAATCAAGTGCAAAGTGGGCTTTTCAAGATAAGGATTTTTCTCGATTTCAAAATTTTTCCCGTGCAAATATAATTGAGCAACAACGAAACAAATCTGCTGAATATAGTTCATAGGTACACGGAAAAAAATATATTCTTGCGGCAAGGAAAAATGTTCTTGTGGCAAGGCAAATTTCTTCGTGCGGCAAAAAAGTTTTATTCTGTATTTTGTGTCGGGAATAGGGAATAGTAGACACCACTAGGTGATAGGGTATAGTAGACACCACTAGGTGATAGGGTATAGTAGACACCACTAGGTGATAGGGTATAGTAGACACCACCAGGTGATTCTCTCGATGAGAATAGAGTTTTACTACCCAAGCTATACAATGTATGAGGAATGTTTTTTAATTTAATTCTGTACGAAGATAATGTCAAGAAGATATCTCCTTGCCGCAAGAATATAATTTTCTCCGTGTAACTAACTAGTGGCAGTCAAGCAAAAATAACTAAAATATATATGTTTAGAATATGTACGGTGCCAACTTTCATTTGATATACTATGCATATATGCAAAAAAAAACATTTTTCGTCTTTCACTCTTAACAAGCAAGATGTTTTTAAATTTTACTTTAGCACAATGTGCGGGGTATTAAGGCTTTGGTACACGACCGACTCTCATAAGGGTTCCATTTTTATTTCCTTTTATAGGTACGGAACCCTAAAAAGAGAGGTCGGGAGGAGAAAATCTGACGTAAATATATCCCCTCAAAAATAACTGTTGTAAAATTCCTCCAAGTTATGTTTAGAATCTCATTCAAAAAAAGTAGTGTAAAAAAGTCGTTGGTGAATCATCAGCTATGTACTTCCCCAGCACAAATTAATCAATCACGTTTTTGTTCTTCTTCGAGAGTCAATCGACCGTTTGGGCTAAAACACAATATTTGACTTACATAGTGGCTTCCGAATTCTCTCACTAAATTCTGCGTCGATACATTCATTAACATGGGCAGTTATTAGATTTTTTGAGTTAAGCTCGAGGATCTACTCTTCTCGAAGATGGTACCCTGGAGAAACAGGATGCGTTAAGGCTATACGAAACATAGGAGAGAAATCTCTTCATATGTGATACTGAAAGTCAAATATATAGGACTGTTTTAATTGTTAGGAGAGTGATTGTGAGGAGCAAACTAGGACAGCTCCTCTGGCCAATAGAATGGGTCGTTAGCAATGAATGATGGCTTCATCTCATCTACCATTGTCTTCTTATCAACAACTTAATTGTTAGAGGTGTCAGTGGTTATAGTGACTGGCTATAAGCCTCAAGAAGGCCGATTTGCCAATTTTAACATCGTCAATAATATAAGACGTTGACTGACGTCAGTTGTTTCCACTTGCACGCCCCCCCCCCCCCCCTGACCAGAGCAAAATACCAAGACAAAAATTAAATAATCTAAAAAAATAGTTTTTATTAAAAATGGATTGCTTGCAAGTTACCAATAGGATCTTCAAATTTCCCGTGCGTCTGATTCCTAAATCAGCAATCAGCTGTTACATAAATGTACATGTACAAAACAAGTCATGTTACATTTATTTAAATATATATGAATTCGATCATTTCATTTCCTCGCTCAAAATCGTCATTTATGTTATACTTTATACTCTTAAAGCTGATTTTACATGCACAGTAAAAATTCAAAGCGCAGCAGCAGCAAATGTACGCTATTGGATGTGAGTCATTTAATTCTAAAAGCTGCGCTTTGCATTTTTGCTCCTCATGTAAAGTCAACTTAAGTATTACAGTCAGTGGTTACCTCAGGGGGAGCTTCTAGAAGTCCGAGTCTCCCAAATTAATAACAAAAAGTCTGCAACGCTAACCACGAAAACTGCGGGCTGTGCCCCCGGAAGTCTCTACCCCCATCCTCGTAGCCTAACTTTGCCCCCCCCCCCCCCCCCTCAAAATCCTCTGGCTGGATAGTATAGTAAGAAATTATTTTCTGCAACGATGTTGCCCTGAATAAGAAAGAACATTGTTCTACATCTTAAGTCGATTTAGATAACAACCTGTTTTCGTATCCTGGATAGTATTTTTTTTTTTTTCATAGATATGGATATGTAACACAGTTTAGACTTGGGAA
Organism: Aradus depressus; assembly: GCA_963662175.1. NCBI lineage: Eukaryota > Metazoa > Arthropoda > Insecta > Hemiptera > Aradidae > Aradus > Aradus depressus. The sequence continues at coordinate 10,066,353 of OY759222.1, forward strand.
ATCGTGGTAAGAAGTGGATCTTCCCTTAACGGACACTTTATATGGCCGGTATTCAATTGCGCCAAACCGTATACCTCCATATAATCTTTGTATTGAACTGCGCTCATTTGAAAATAGGTATAAATTGAAAAACATTGAACTCCGCCAAAACACATTTTATTAACAATGCCTTCGTACATATTATATATTACCTTACAAAGTGACAAAGTTTGTATAAATTACAAGAATGTATCAGGTATCACTACAAAATTGTGGCATAGAAACCACTTACTCTTTCTTAATCCAGTTGATGTATCCGAAGAAATAAAATGTTGACCCTCACGTCGGTCCTTTTAGTGAAACAATCCAGGTTCTCCTGATATAGAGAAACATATATATCATAGAGAAAGTGTATTTCTCAACATAATATGTCAACTATATTTGAGGAGGCTAGTTACAAAGGCGGACAGGTTCGTTTGTTTTGAGTAAAAGGTTTTCTGCTGTAGCTAAACTTTTTGTAGAAACTCAACGTTTTTTTTTAGTGTGTTCTTTCTAGTTATAGTATTCTAGACAATAGGATTGGCAAAAGGAATATATGATTACATCCAGTTTTTTTTATAAGAAAACACATTTTAAATTTGGTGATGTCCGCTTTTGTGACTGACTTGAAGATAGGCCTTTGTAACAAACTTTCCCTGAATATTCCAGTTTTGTGCTCAACAGATTTGGTTGCTGAAATGATAAACATACATAACTTTTTAAATAACTTTATTTTATTTGAATAATTTATTTTTCTAGTAAAATTGAAAAAATGAAATAGTGGTTCAAAAACACAAAAAGTAAGTGACAGATGAATAATGCTCCCAACAGGTAAGGTTAGTTTGCACCTTGGCTGTTATTGGTTGGCGGCAGTGAGATTGCGGCTTGTCATTGGTTGAAAAATATCCGGTTTTGTAAGTAACTGCTCGTGAATTTGTTCGCTTTTGTTATAACACTTAACTGTTTATGTTGATTTTTTAAATATTTATGTCCGTTTTTATGACTTGTACTTGGCACCATTCTGACTGTATTAATTATACACCTTATCTACTGTATAATATTATTATTTTTGTACTCATATTTTCAGGTATTTATTTATTCACTTCTTTTTAATTTTTAAGTAGTATTGTTAACCTTAATCCATGTGTGTCAGACTCTAAGAGTTAATATCTGTTTAAGTATCTCAATTATATGCTACCTTAATGTAAACATTCTTATGACGTATCCTATTACCATTTTATGGTTTAACGGAAATAGACATTATTATTATCGTATCCACAGAGAGAAAGACTTTTTTTTAATTTTTAACATGAAATTCCAGTGAAATTCTGAAAATTCGATAATTTCAGACCGATTACATAACTTCGAATAGTTGAGGAAGTAAAAAAAAAACCTTTTGTTTTTGGGAAGTGAAATCATGACCCTATCCATATGGCAGAATATTATTCACCAGGCCGTGTCTGCTTGAGATAACGTCTCAACTAATTAGGTCACCTGTCTTTCAGTGTTCCGTACCTTTTGTACTCAAGTCAACATTTTGACAAAAAATGTATCAAAATTAATGTTCATGTATGTGTCCACTTTCCCTCCTCTGGAATGTATTATATATTGAGGACGGGGGACCGTTCGAGTGGCTAATGACACAACCATTTATCAGAGTCCTATCGAGGACTGTATCTTCTTTTGGAAATGATCTAATGTTAACTACCTGACTCCCTTGAAGAGTGCTGTCTTTCTAAGAATCTTTAATGATCTCTATGTATGGCTCCCTGTTGACCAGCGGCCATACCGGGTCTTCATTAAGGCGGCCAGTGCTGATGTTCCACCAACATTTGGAATCGAGACTGATAGGATTATATTAATCTGCTACTTTGTAACAGATACTACAACAAGATATTACTGACCAATTATCGGGTATTTTTTAGAAAACTGCTCCTTTTATTACTATTTTTATTTATTTATATGTTTATATGCCCAAAATAACATTGAGTTAGAGAATGGCCACTATATTAAAAAGAAAAGAGACTTGATTTTTTTTGATATTGATATTCTGATTTTATTTGAAATATAGGTTAAGTAAAATAAACCAAAATATTTGTTCTCTTATTCTATGCTATTCATTTTTCTTGTTAACCCAGTAAGATAATTTATACCTTTGGATTAAATTTAACATTTTTGCAAATTTTGAAATACAAGATGGCATCTCTTTAGGAAATTTAGAAGAAATCCAAATGAAAAATTTGTTAATTCAATTTTTTTAAAGACGTGCACTTTCTTCAAAATTGCACTTCTTGAACTTTTCATATTTTTTTAAGGTCCTTTTCGGAAACTACTTTAGAAATCATTATTTAGTAGAACCAGCTATAATTTCTACATGTGGTAATTTTATTTGTTTATTTTAATATTCATTTTTTTTTAAATTTTATTTAACATTACAACATTTTTTTAATTATCACATTCGCTTAACTTTCCATCCGAAGGACGGCATTCTTAAGTTTATTTTATCTGTAAGATAAAATAAACTATTGGCTTTTATATATATATTTGTTTGTTTTGGATAACCCAATTAAAAAAATAGATCGATTTTAATGAGATGCATGATTTGGAATTCGATACTTTCTAGTGGTGGACAGTGGGGAAGTTCTCACCTACTTGCAGGTTCAGGGCAAGCCAGTGGTCCTTCCGGCTTTTATCTGGTCCATACCAGACCACGTGGATAACCCAAGGTCGACTAGAAATAGTCGAAAATAGGACTCAAAATTCAAGTCAGCTCTCAAATACCGTTATCATTATCCGTAGGGTTATTAATGAAGTTGTTTTCCTTGTCATAGCTTAGCGCTGGTCTCATAAATCCTCTTGTTCAAATATAGGTTCTTGTTGAGGCGTTATTCTTGAAGACAAATTACATGCCAGCCTGCTTGAAAAAAAATTAATTCAATTTTATCTTTGAGTTCCTTGTCAGCGTTTTCTCCGTAACAGTTCAGAAAAAAGAGTTTTGGTTCTGTAAATAATTTATTTTTATTTATAAAGATACAACTGTTGCAGGGACAAGCATCTATGACGATAGATATAGATACGATGGCGTGTGAGAGGAATTTGGATACTTGTAGGGTAAGTTATGTGACAGGGAAAAAAACAGGAGGAATCGAAGGACAATTTCTGTGCAAGAGATGTAATAAAGGACACTACACTGATCCTCACCTATCCTTTGGCTGATTCGACTGAAAAGTGGGTATACTTCACATAAATATCATATATACTTCAGATAATTAATTAATTTGACTACAATAATAATAATAAGCAATATTAAAAATACTATCAGTTTTGTTCTTTAGTTAGTTTAAACGCTTTTTACTTTGTAAGCTTTGTTGCATAGTTTGTTAAGTTTCTGTTGGTTTACACTAAATGTTTTAGACCTTCTTTGTCAATATATAATTACTAGCAGTAATATACGGCGTTGCCCGGGGAACTTTGACTTTTCTCCCAATATCTCCTATAAGGCTATTCAGTTCCTCGACAGTACATTCATGATGTTATAATTTTCAATTATTCATACGGAATAAGGCTTATAGTCCTTCAACTGTAGTAACGCTAGCTTTGGAGCTAAAACTAATTTATTCAAAAAGATTTCTCATTAATCGTTGCAATGGTTTTCGAGTTACAAAGATTGCGTGAGTGGATGCTGGGATGGATCAGGGGTTGATTAAAAAATAGACCTTAACCTTCCGGTAGATAAAACTTATCTATTCAAAAAGATTCCTCATTAATCATTGCAGTGGTTTTTGAGTTACAAAGATTGCGTGGGTGGATGCTGGGATGGACCAGATATTGAGGTACTAATACGCCTATAACCTTCCACAGACGATGACGAACAAATTAAAAAAAAAATTAATGAAATCCATGAAGCCGTTCGTGAGTTATAGCGGTACAACGCACAGACATTTTCAGCTTTATATATATGACTATACAGGTTATTATATTAGACTTGAAGTTTCACTTAGGTTCAAGCTAAAGGCTCTTTTCCAGCCTCTAGGATCTTGCTTCTTGACTTATTTGAGAGATTAAATAATTAACTTAGACAATACAAATATCAATGGTACATTTAAACATAAACTTCGGATACCGTTAAGCAATAGGTTGATAGTAGGTGAATAAAAATTTAGAGTAGGCAAAATGTAGGACTTCCATAGTAGAGATGGGCTCATGTCCACCAGTTAAGAAAGAGCTCTTTGGTAGTAGGCGATATTACCTCGAAGTTAAAGCCCGGGCTGAGTCATAATAACTAATTATTCTTAAACATTAGAATTTTTTTCATCAACCCGAAAGTGTAGTGGTTATCATCGCTGGCTGGATTGCCATACTTTCAAGCATTTATTAATATATATTTCTAAATTAAGCTAAAAATTAATGGTTGTAGATTATTTTAATATCCAATGGAAAGTAAAATTATTTTTAAAAAATTTCGATCTATAAAGTGACACATTATACACTTTTTTCGCAAAAAAAATGTTTAAACTTACATTTGCGCTAAAGTAGGCCCAATATTTTGTTAGTTCCTTGAGTGCAGTCGGTGCATACTTGTGATTTGCACATATATTTCACGGAAAGATAGCATATCTTGATGGTTATAGTGCCACATTTATGCTCTCATTAACTTCAAGGAAGATACATCTGCAGTATGACTTGCAGTCTAGTAACCTACAATTGTGAATCTCTCATTAGCTTCCTCGCCTTATAATTACTTCCTTCAATGAACATTAACTATTTTAAACATGCCTATTTGTTTCAAACGCTAACGAAGTCTCTTCGCCACATCGCATTCTTTTTTATGTAAACATTCATATCTTTTTACTTCCTCTGGTATACGGTGCGATGTAAAAAATTTGAATGAGAAATATTTTTTGTCGAAAAACGTTTTCTCTAAAACTAATGGTTCAGTTATAAGGAAATAAACAATTGCATTGTTTATAAGAATTGATCGCTCTAGAATTTTTCAATCCTGATAATTTTGGCTCAATCTACACCTAATTCTCAATGTTCATGATTTTTTTCAGATTTTTCTGAGCGATCCTTTTTGTGTTCCTCCCGGAAAATGTGTTTAAAAAATACATTATACACATTGTTGAATTCGTGCTTCAATAAGCTTTCATCTGACACCCTACACGATGCCCTTGAAATATATTTTTTTCCATTTCTCAATTTCATCATCGTCATAGGCGCTACAGCCCGTCAAGAGCCGGGGCCTCCTCCAGGAAATGTCCCCATGCAGCTCTGTCCTGGGCCAGTCTCCACCAGCCCACCTCACCAAACCGTCTTGCGTCTCTGTTTACCGTCTCCAGCCATCTTCTTCTGGGTCGTCCCACTCTTCTCCTACCCTCCGGTGTCACATTCACGAGTTTCCTGGGTATAAGGTCCTCGTTCATCCGTCTTACATGTCCAGCCCAACGTAGTCTGGCAACTCTAATCCAGTGCGACAATTTTAGCTCTGTATAGAGTGCAAACAACTCCTGGTTGCATTGGATGAGCCAAACGCCCTCCTCCTGGGTGGGGCCGTGGATCCTGCGGAGTATTCTCCTTCTCGAAGATGTCAAGACGCCTATCTTCTAGCACGGTGAGGGTCCACTTCTCCGACCCGTATGTCAGCACTGGCCTCACAAGCGTCTTGAACAGCAGCACCTTCGTGACCCTGGGGAGCAGCCGGGATTTAAATTGTGACTGGCTGGCAATATCCGCCGGTTCACCTCTGCGCCCACATCATTGGCCCGGTCTATATATGAGGCCCTTAACCGTCTCGAATGTATACTCGGCAACTTGAAGAGGGCTTAAGTCTCTTCTTCGTCTTCCACCTGCCACCATGTATTTATTTTTATTTTTTTTTCGTTGACGGTTAAGCCCATCCTCCTTGCTGCCGCTTCAAGAGCCATGAAAGAGCTTCTTAGATCTTGCTCCGACCGGGCTATGATGTTGACATCATCAGCATATGCCAGGATCTGCACGGATTTGTTGAAGATGTGCCCGTTGGTCTGGATGCCTGAGTCGCTTATCACCTTCTCCAGGGCTATATTAAAGAGGAGGCAGTATTTCCCAATTTACCCCCTGGAATTAACTGCCAGAATCAAAATTCAACTTTTTATACTTCACGTCTATAATTGGGCCACCACACTCTATCTCTGTCACTCCATAAGTGTTCCGTTTTGCTTGACACGCAACACTAAAAAACGAAGGAAACAGGTTATTTGATGAAAATAAAGCGATGATCATATGAACAAATTCAATAAAAACGATAAACAATTAACAAATAAGTTTCAATATCAAAGTTACAAAATAGAACTTGAGCCATTCTAGAACACTTAAGAATGGGAGGGCGCCGGTAGCTCAGTGGTATGCATGCTGAAGATCGAGGGTTCGGAACCCGACCGAGGCCCTTAGTTTATTTTATATGGGAGGTCAAATAAACTTAAGTACGCCGTCCTTCGGATGGACGTTAAGCGATGATCCCGAGCCTGTACGATGTCAGGTACTCGTTAAAGACCCCCTACCCTAGGTGAATAAAAATTTAGAGTAGGCAAAATTTAGGACTCCCATAGTAGAGTCGGGCTCTTGTCCACCAGAGTGACGAAAGAGCGCTCTGGTAGTTGGCGATATGACCTCATAGTTAAAGCCCGGGCATGAGTCATAAAACCTAACCTAGAACAACAATGAATAGAACGTAATGACCAACTAATAAAAATAAATGATAGTTCGTAACAATATCTATGAAATATATTGGACACTAGAATTGTTTTGAGAATCTAACTCTGGGTTGATAAGTAAACTGCCGGGATATGAGGATTGAAAGAAAGGACCCAGTAGAAAGGATGATAGCTCTGACCTACTGTCCGCTGTCCGAGCCCACCCTAAGAAATACCAACAGTTTTTTTTTACCCCAGCTAAACGATATATAGGGGAAGTTATTTAATAGGTCAGAAATTCGATACAGAGTTTTCAACGGAATTTCATATTTCAACCTGATCCCAAAAATTTTAAAAAAAGTCTGTGCGTGTGTGTGGTTGTGAAAACGATAAACGATAACTCCATTGATTTTCAGTCGAATTGGTCAAAGGAAAAAGGGGGGATTAGAAGGGCAGGTTAACACAAAAACTTTAATAACTGTCTGTAATAAATGCATCCACACAAAATTTCATATGAGGAGCAAACATTCAAACCATGTTTTCTCCTTCGGATACAATTTGTCAGGAAACACAAAAAACTAATAAATTAAGAAATAACTTGTTTTAGACGCTAATTATCGTTTGTTTAGTTGTATTACTGTTTTCTAGGAAGATTTGTAGGCGTACTTTACCTAATGAACTTGAAATTAATTAGAAAAAAGCATTTGAAATTTGGTGAAATCATGTTTTGACAGAACTCACTAATAAACCATCTATTATTTCTTCCATTCCTAAATTAATAACTAATAAAAACTTAGTTAAAAGCACACCGCTCTAAAATAAACAAACCAACATAGCACCAAACAAACAATAACATAACCTCTGAAACACTAGAAACATCAGGTAATAGCTGGGTCACGTGACCAATAAGAACAAGAAGAAGCTGGCTGGAGGAATCACTGTTTGACTGGAAACTGGCTCTGGAGGAAACACTTCTGGAATGAAACCTGAATTTTCAAAATTGGTTTATAATGGGATAAAACTTGTTTTGGTTGAAAATAATAGTATATTTTTGTACCATTTAATGTTGAGTTCAAAGAAAAATAACTAATTTTTTTTTCTTTTTTGGAGAAAACACGGTTTGTATGTTTGCTCTTCATATATGTAAAGATGTTAACTCTCCTGCTCCCTAGTGACGGTCCTAGGAACGACTTTAGTGACAGCTGTAAGAAGTTTTAGTTTGTTTGTTGACTTGTAATTTAATTATTCCTTGAATAATAAAATCTTTAAAACAGACTTACATATATAAATACAAAACTACAGGGATGACACATATTAATTTTCCATGGAATCGGCCGAAAGAAAGATGGGGATCAGAGGGGGTCAACTCAAAACCCTAATAACTGCCGATGTATTGAATGTATCGACACACAATTTAATATGAGAATTTAGAGGTTCCTAAAGTCAACTAATCGATTAATACGTACTGGGTATATTGTCAGTGTTCCACGGACGTCTTTTTTATTTTGTTGAATTACTTCCCTAAATAAGGGAAATCATCAAAATCGTTGAAGAATGTATTTTAACAGAAAATGAGAGAGGAATAGTTTGAGAAACACATCTCATGTTGGCGACCCTGCTTAGTTAATATTTGAGATTTTTTCTGACAAGGTTAGCGAAAGTTGTTTAGTTATCTTCAGAAAGTTTTCAATTACTTTCAAAGTCAGCTTTATCAACTCGTTTCTCCGGTTACCTGACCCATTTCTTTATTTTAAGTTTTTTTTTTTTACTCCCCCAGGTATAAGTAGTACAGAGAAAGTTATGTAACAGATCAGTAATTCGCGTTGGCGTAGCTGGGGGGGGGGGGGGGGGAGTGGCAGGGGGGGTAGAATGCCCGGTATGCCCCCCCAGAAAAGTGTCATCTAATGTATCTAATTAAAAAAAAATTAAAATACATAACGACAACTCCACCACAATCATTACAGTCAAGACATTAGAAGGATATTGAAAGCTTCAGTTCCCAGTCAAACGTTATTCGGATTCAAATTACGCTTTCTTAAAGTTTGGACTCGAGAAGAGTTCATAAATTATTATAAAAACGGCTTCAAAATTGATTTTTCAACTTGGAAGCGATGGTAATGAGAAGATGCTTCAATCCAAAAATATTGATATAAAATTTTTAAAAAACATATCAAAAAGAGTTATTGCCCTAACTTGTACATGTTGCAATAGCGCTCTCAGTAAGTTCAGCTAGTTGTGAAAGAAGTTTATCTGCCATGAGGCGGATAAAAACGTGGCTTAGAAGCACAATGCTTCAGAAAAAATTCTCTCATGTGTCACTGTTGCACATAGAGAATAAAATAGTAAAAAATGCTGAAAAATTAAGGCTTATTAAATTGAGGATACTTACTTACTACTACTTATTGTACCGTGTTGACCGTCGCCCCCCCCCAGAGAATAATGCTGGCTACGCCAATGGTAATTTGATGTTGGAGTTTTCACCAGAATTTCTTTTTTTCCGAACCTAGTTTTCAGAAAAAAATAAAAAACAGTAGGTATGTCTGTATTTTTGTGGACACGTATATATACGGAATAATAACTCCTCATAAAAATGAACATACATACATATATACAAAACAATTTACATGTGTATTCGAAATCACATAAGGAATTTCAGATTCTTGAAATTATAAATAAGTGCGGGGGGGGAACCTATTTTTTATGTCATGAGATGGATAGATGCGTGGTGATATAGTGGTTAGCAGAGCTGGCCATATCCTCGAAGGTTTATTTGATTGTATCGCTGGCTATTTACGCCTAAAAACCCCACCGACACTTATTAATAAGCCTTGATGAGTTCGTCGTCCATAGGATAGTCGTTAAGCGATGATTTTGAGCCTGTACTATGTCAGGTACTCGTTAAAGACTCCCTGTGTAGAATGGGGCTTATATCCACCCAAACGACGAAAGAGCATTCTGTTAATAGGCGATATGACCGGACAATAACTAACTTTTAAATTATTAATACTTATTTTCGAGAAAATAGTTAATTGAACATTTGATATTTTTTATATTAAAAATGCATTCCTTAGAATGTATAAGATTTTATCACCCCTCAAAAAAAATATATATTTATAACTTTTAATACTTACGGTAACATATTTTAGAAAAACGGTTCCTCTCCCGAATAAAAAAGAGCGTGGAACGTAACAGCTGATCTAGGTTTTTGTTCGATGTCACGTGAAGAGAAAAGGTTTGATGAAAAAACATTCTTGATGTGACATTCTAGGTCAAAATACCATAGACACTTGGAAGACTTCTTAATAACAACAATATTTCCTCAAATTTTGTGTAGAAAATAAAGTTTTTAAATTGTTTTGAAGGAAGAATTTGATCTCATGTCACGTGATAACCGGACATCTGATTGGAAATCTCAACTGCCACATCATTAATTTGAGCAATCATTTAGCTGTCATGTAATATAGTTGTGGGCGAGATTTAAAAATAAAAATTATTTTAAAACAAGCAGGTTCTAGGATGTGTGTGTTTCGTCTCTTTGCATCCTAAATCAGAGGAAATTACTGGCCGTGTATTATGACTCTACAAAGGTGGCATTTGTAACTAAGTGCGGCCCTTGAGGTCCACACAGCAAACTTCCCACCATAAATAATTCTGTACTGAATAAAATGCCTACTTTTGTGATATTATTATTAATGATATTGATATCATTTATTATTTTAATTGAATTTAATCTATACATAGATTTTTATGCAAATGCACATAGGTCACATAGCCTTTTAATTTTGCTTTTAAAACTACTACATGTAAAATTTCAAGACACTCCGATAATCCGTTAATGAGGTTGACCTATTTTTATGCTCAACCTCCACTCATAGTCCCCCCTCTCGATAAATTGTTTTCTTTCAGATCATATTTACGTTGATACGCTTCGATTGGCACCAAAACGGAGTCGATATAATTTTTCATTCGGGAGATATCGTGCAGGAAAAATTGACCACGCACGTATGTACGCACATATGTACGTATACACACATATACTTCTTTCAAAAAAAAGTGCAAACATACAGTAAAGACCTTGAAACATAAAAATATGATGCAAATTTTGATTGCTGGGAAGTTAATAACGTCGGTCTGTTTCAAGTTGATTTGTCACAATAGTAAGTTAGTTAATGTGGCTAATGTCCGACCTTTAACTACAAGGTCATATCGCCTACTACCAGAGCGCTCTTTCGTCGCTCTAGGGAACATGAGCTCGACTCAACATTGAGAGTTCTAAATGTTGCCTATGAGTACCTGACATCGTATAGGCTTGATGTCCCCCCGAAGGACGTTTTGCTCAATGTTTCACCACATTCAGATAAAAAAGGGCTTCGAACCCGCGATCTTGATCTCAGTAAACATGCAGTCTACCTCTGAGCTTTCGGCGCCCTCATAACCTTGTTGTGAAATCATCTCCTGGAGGAATTTCATATAAGTGGGTAAGCCTTCTTATATGTAGACATTACTTTGCTTATTGTAATTACAAATAGGTGACAAACAATAATGGCGAATCATTAAAAACCAATATTGTACTTTCACATAATTAAGATTCTTGACTTGCCTCAAAGTACCGTTGGATAAGTAGGTTCTTCTGTATGCTCTTCTGTTGGAGGCTGAGAGCTTGTTAGATGTGATGAGTCTTGTCTGCATCTGCAGTCTCATATTTAAGTTGTATTAGTATAACAGGCAAATAGGGGTTAACGAGAAGTTTAGAAAAACTGGTTGCATATGGGCATTTTTCGCTTTGTCAGTCATTGTTTTTCAGGATATAGTTTCATAGTCACTTTTGCTGCTTCCCTAATCCCCCCTTCCCTTTAACCGATTTGACTGAAAATCAATAGGTGTTGTCCTTATGGAGTTCAGGTCACACATATAAAATTTCGTGTCTATACATTCATTCTATCGGCAGTTATTAACGTTTTTGTGGTAAGTCTCCCCCTCAATCCCCCTCTTCACGGTCGATTTGGCTGAAAATCAACAGGTGTCCTCCCTAGATGGTTCTGGATACACGTATAACATTTCGTGTTGATACATTCATTCTTCCGCGAGTTATCGTGTTCACAGACACACACACAAAGACAAACAGGTATGCAGGTTTAACAGAGAAGGTAACGTAGCGTGCTTGGCTATTGAGCATGAAATCGCGGTTTCGAATCCCGGCTGAGGCCCTTAAATGTTTTATGGGCGAGGTGGAAAAACCTGTAGAACGTCGTCTTCTTAAGCCTGTACTATGTCAGGTACTAGTTTAAGATCCCTACCCTAGGTGAATAAAAATTGAGGACTCCCATAGTAGAGTCGGGCTCGTGTCCATCAGAGCAACAGAAAAGCGCTCTGGTAGTAGGCGATAGGACCTCGAAGTTAAAAGCCCGGGAATGAGACGCAATAACTAACGAACAGGCTGAAACCTTTAAATTTAGATCCCCAGTTAAAGATCAACAGAGATACTGCAACATAGCAAATCCAAATAGCGCATTCTATAAACATTAAATTTAAAAAAAAACCGACACAAAACATTTTTTTTTGTCTATTCATTTTTTTTACTGAAACCTTGGTGGGGAGGGCTTTTTTTTTTGGGGGGGGGGGGGGGGAGGGAGGGGCTTGCTTTATAAACATTTGAGCTTAAACTTCAAGTCTCTAGCTGTAATAGAGACCAAGATCCCTACACAGGCTCTGATGAAACTTAAAGATCTTGGAAACGGCACACCCGATTTCCACCAAACATGGCTAAGAACCATCTCAAAAATACCAGCTTTTGAAACAAAAACCGCTTTGAAATAGGTTCAGCAGTCTTGGAGCTACGATACCACAGACAAAGGCTTCGAACTTATTACACGCCTCCTTTCATGTCGGGGGTTAAACATTTGATATTTATAACATTACTAATCACATGTGTTCGACTTATTCTCTTCCATAACCTCTCGCCTCTTTTGTTTCTCGAAAATATTAAATATCTGTTTATATATCTAATTAATAATGTATCTTGATTTAACATTTTTATGACGTATCCTATTCCCATTTCATGGTTTAATATAAATAAATATTATTATTAGTATACTCTAGTTTAGTGGACTAAGAAAACAGATCTAAAATCCCCTCCTCCCTGTTTATCCACCTAAATAGTTGTAAAGAGGTAACACAGTGTGGGCTGTGATGGGTCTATCGCCTCACCTTATAACCCAGATCTGAAGCAACCTTGGACTACCTACCATCCGGTCACCCTTATAGCTTTCTTTACATCATTATCGTTGTATTTTATTGATTATATTTAATAACTATATATATTGTGATTTTAAAAAATTTACACACATTAAGATTATTAATATATTAAAAAAATTAATTATTATAATTTGTATAAAAACAGCTGTTAGGAGTGAAGTAACTTAAATAGTGAATAAATATACAAAGATGGAGGGCGTCGGTAGCTCAGTGGTAAGCGTGCTTGACTTCTGAGCTCAAGGTCGTGGGTTCGTAGCCCGACCGAGGCCCTTAGTTTATTTTATCTGGGAGGTAAAATAAACTTAAGCACGCCGTCCTTCGGATGGGACGTTAAGCGATGGTCCCAAGCCTGTACGATGTCAGGTACTCGTTAAAGACCCCTACCCTATATAAAAATTTAGGGTAGGCAAAATTTAGGACTCCCACAGTAGAGTCGGGCTCATGTCCACCAGAGTGACGAAAGAGCGCTCTGGTAGTAGGCGATATGACCTCGTAGTTAAAGCCCGGGCATGAGTCATAAAACCTAACCTAACCTACAAAGATGGACTAGTCGCATTTTGTTTTAAAACCAATGAATGGAGAACAAAATACGACGATCAGCTGTTTTATGTAGTGAGAAACAGTCTAAGTTGGGTTGTGGAAGTGGACAGTCTAGAGAGAGAAGTGTTTTTATGGTTAAGGTGTAGTGAACCAGTCTGAGTGAGAGAAGATGTAGGACTGAAAATTATAACGTTGGAAGTACGTAGAAGAGAAGAGGTATTTTTCATTTATATCTATGTATGCCCAAAATATAAAATAATTATAAATAATGGCCTCTATAAAACCGAAAAAAATACTGATACAGTTTTAAGTAATTAGTTCATAAGATTTCTTTTTGTAAATAATTTGATTTTTTTTGTTATATCTAAATATTAGTTATTAAATTTATAATGCAGATTAGTGTAAAATAAACCCAATATTTGTTCTCTTATTTTATGCTATTCAATTGCCCTGTGAACCCTGTAAGATAAATTATACCTTTGGATTAGATTTAACATTTAAAAAAACAAAAAAAAAAAAAAAAAACAAGATGGCATCTCTTTAGTAAATTAGAAAAAAACTAACTACTTCTGTTACCTTTTATTTAAAGCTTAAAATAAATTATTAAAGTCTGGGCTAAAAGAAATAAACAATTATTCTTTATTATTATAATTATTATACAGAAAAACAAAATACGACAGAATCAACAATTTTACTAATAATGTACATTAATGTTTACAACACAAATCTTCTTAAAACATTATAATATTATTGTGAACTATTACAATTAAGTTTAATAATAGACAATAAAGGTATAAGAGTTAATAAAAATAAAGAAAAACATTAGTTTCTTCTTCATTTTCATTCAAATTTTCTTAATAAAGACTGTAGTAAAAACAGTAAACAATGATACAAAAATAAAGTACTATAGAATTCACAATTTTACAAAAATGTACAATAATTCTTATTCTTAAAAATATTAAAGTTTTTTTAATAAAGATATTTCTATTTTCTTAGTCATTATGACTTATGCCCGGGCTTTAACTACGTGATCATATCGCCTACTACCAGTCTTCGTGACTCTAGTCGACATGAGCCCGACTCTAGAAGCCCTAAATTTTTATTCACCTAACCTTTACCGAGTACCTGACATGGTACAGGCTCGGGACCCTCGCTTAACTTCCCATCCGAAGGACGGCGTGCTTCAGTTTATTTTACCTACCAGATAAAATAAACTAAGGGCCTCAGCCGGGTTTCAAGCAAGCATGCGTACCACTGAGCTACAGGCGTCTCATTTTCTTAATAAAGACTTCAGTAAAAACAGTAAACAATTATTCTCAAGATATAAAAATAAATTACTACAGAATACAACAATTTTACAAATGATGTAAACGACTACTACAATTTTTAACTCAATCATGTCAATTTTTGGAGTGCGCCGTCCTTCGGAGGGAATATTAAATGATCCGGAGCCGGATGTCCGGTACTCGTTAAAGACCCCTACCCTAACTATGACTGGATAGGCAAAATTTAGAACTGCCACACTATTGTCGACAAGAACGAAAACGATAGCTCTGGTGGTAGGGGGTAGAACCTCCTCGCTGAAGCAAAAAAAGGTAATTTTTAGTAAGTACCTATGTATATATTATTTTGAAAAAGTTTTTTTTTTCCCTCGAGTCATTGTTCTTATAGTAGACACTAAAAATATTACTTATGCAACCCAGAGACAATCATACAATAGGGATTAATGTAAATTCAGTTAACTTTAGACATTCCTAATCAGTCTTAAAATTTATTTCTTTACAATACTGAAAAGCAAAATGGGCAAATAAGTCTATAGTTGTCAACTGAAGTGACCCAGAAAAAGTTTATAGTTCATAATATGAAATGTTTATTTTATGAATCATAATGTAAAAAAATATAGGAATAGAGCTAAAATAATTCTGGACTAAAAGTTTCCTCAAAAGCATCACTGTTAGACATTGCGCTAAGAAGCCTTTCTATTTCTTCTCTTTCTTTTTTAACATTCTCATCAACTTTTTCCATTGTTTCCGGTTTACCGACTGAAGGAGCGTCTCGTTGGTTGGTCTCTTGAGAAGGAAATATATCTGCCAGTATTCGCAAGGCGTCCTTGGCTCCTTCTGACAGAGGACAAGGGTTGAGGATACTGTCAACGGAAGGAGCGGAAGGGGTGAAGGAGACAACCTCTGGAAGTTGGCCCGTGGCCCGGAGAGAGAGAGCATGACAGCGGGACTGAAAGGTGGGGTCTCTCAGGAGGAGTCCCTTCCCCACTTCGTCCAGATCGTCCGGGAGAATCGACGACTTCATCAGACTCAGGATAGCACTCCTAGCTGCCGCATTGTTTGGCGGAGGTAGAGGTTTCGCAGGAGGCAGCGTCTGGATCCATTCCGCAAAAGGTAACTTCAAGAAATACATAGCTTTACCCGACTCATCGGACACAGGAAGAAGCGCTCCAACAACTACTTTCCCATTCTTGACAGCCACTCTTCGAGCCAGGGCGTATCTATCCAGCTGCAGAAGAGAATCGACCAAAGCTACGAACATTGAATGTGCCCGGGGATCTTTGTCAGGCAGTATAGCATATAAATCCCGACCAACAAACATATGTCGTGGAACACGCTTTCTTTTCACTGTACCTAAAAATGTAAAACCAGGAGGTCCTGTCTGTCTCTTCATTGCTTCCATGTCTGCGTAGCTCAGATCGACCAACGTATCACCAAAATTTGTTGTTTTCTTCAAGTCAGTAACGTATTCAACTTTATAATCAGAACTCTCTCCAGCAGGCTTGTAATTCCAAGTTGTTTTTTCAGGATTTTCTGGCATAACACGCTCCCATTTAAAACGAGTTTCTTCATTGGTAATCTTCATCCATCTAACCGGAAGTTCTATATCAGAGCCGATCATTAAAGTGATACGATTTAGTCTTTTCATTTTTCGTTTTTTTTCGAAATACACCAGTTCACTTTCAACTTCTTCAAAACTGTAAGTTATCGCTAAATCTCCCAAAGTATCTACAACTTTAAATATTAAGCCTAAAGAGCTGGAAATTTGGGAATCCGCTTCTATGTATTCTTCTAAATCAATACCTATTACAACGAATTTAATTTTTTCACCTTCCAGTATATCAATCACAGGACGTATGGTTTCCATAGTTGCTTCAGTCTCAACATCAAAATTTGAAAAAATTATCAATTGTTTCTCTCTAAAGCGCTTACCTTGGCTTTCAATCTTCAGAAAATCCAAAGCAACAATTAAACCTTGTATCCAATCCGATTTTGAAAGAGTACTCGTTCCTAATCGATCCACTTTTTCATGCAATTTCCAATTGGGCAGGCAAAGATTACTCAAAATACTTATGTTACGATACATTTCATTTCGCGCCAAAGTATTGTTCGTCTCATTACTACCACAAAGAATTACACCCATCTCGTCATTATCCTGTGCAAATATTTTCCTCAATATCATTTTTTTGAGACAATTAACAGACCTTTTAAAATGTGTTTCACCATTACTAGTCGGCGTATTCATAAGTATACTTACATCAACAAGAGCAATACTTGCGACCTTATTTGAGCCCATTATGAAATGAAACTGTCACTGCACAAAAAGAACAAAAAAAACTAAATAACCAGCAGTCTACAAGTAATCATACTACAAATTAATGTAATAATTGAAATCAAAATGACCAGACTTCAAATATTGACATGATAAAAACATAAAATATATAACCTCTTATTGTATATATAACCTCCTTTCACTGATCGAGCTTTTAAAAACTCGATTTTAAGAACTAATATTTTAATTTAAAAAATTTTGTTGAGAACAGATGTACAATGATAATACAACTAATTTTTTAAAGAAATTATATTTTACTTCAAATCATGAGTTATGAATTCATTTCTATTTATAATAATTTCTGCAGTAGTCTTAGCGTTTTACTGCTCATGGTGGTTTGTTCCCTTCGTAATTGTCTTATGTAACTAATTAACCAAGATAAGCCAAGAATCAATAACACTAATCGGTATGTTGAAAATTCTTCAGTACTATATAACATATCTGGGAGGTGAAAAAACCTATAGCACGCAGTCCTTCGTTAAAGACTCTTTCCCGAAAGTGAATAAACCTAGATAGGCAAAATTTAGGACTCTACTAGAGTCGGGATCAGGTTCACCAGGGCGACAAAATAGCGCTCTGGTAGTAGGCGATATAACCTCGTAGTTAAAGCTCGGGCATGAGTCATAATAAGTAACTACATATAATGTAAAGCTGAGTAAACCGGTTTTCTTATTTTTATTTTAGCACTAATAAAATATAACCAGTAAAATACATACATGCTATACACAAATATATAAAAGAAAGGATTTCAAATAGGAAGTCGTGGTTCTGTCTCTTGAGTCGTTTCCCAGTTGGCGCACCTGGACTGCAGTGTACAGCCCCGGAACAGTTCGCAACGCCTTCCTCGTGACTCTTCACTGGCTTCTCGATGTGAGCTGCAAAAAGAAAAAAAATCAAAAATGTGAGTTTGTTGGTATTCGGATTACTTTGTTTGAAACGTTTATAGTCAGTTCATATTAGTACCGATCCAGAATAGACAGGCGTGTGTTAGAAGTGGAAGTAGGAGTGTCTTGTTTAGCAGAACGGTACATGAATTTTTAAGAGGGTTTTTTTCTGTTTGAGAGGGTATAAGGTGTTAATTTGCTAATATGCTCGCTGTTTTCTGTAAATGTGTAGTTTCCATGTGGGTCATCAGTTCAAAAGTACTCCGAGATAGCGAACACATTGGTCTTCAGGGTTCTAGAGAATTGGGAGGTAATCATTTTGCAGCTGATTTTTTTCTTTTATAGAGAATTTGCGGAGTGTGAAACAGAAAGAAACTTATGTCAGAACTTTCTGGAGCTGTTCAATGGCGACGGAGAGGACACTATGCTCAGACTATTGTATCATCTGCATAGGTGGGTAATTCCGAAGTGGGAACTTCGAGGATATACAGGTTGAAAAGCAGAGAGCTCAGAATGTCACCATGAGGGACCCCAACTGTCATACTTTTCTTCTTATTCATAGAGTCGCTGGCTCTCACATGCCTATCAGTCTTTGTCTTAACCATGAGTGAGTTCTTCAACGCATCGGAGAAGTACCTTTCCTTAAACAGCCATTGTCAGATATGCAATGCTTCTTGGAGGCAGGTTCTTCAGGACGATGTTTAGGAAAATGTCTTCTCCGGAGGCTTTCTTCTTGGGGAGTCTCCGGATGCATTCTGTGATTGAGGTTCTACGGTGTGGAGTGGGTTGGAAAGAAATTCATGGACCATAGTATTTCGTGATCCTATTTGACGTCACAGCGCAGTACCCCCATTTTTGGCCTTATCAGTAAACAAATTTTTAGTTTTTTTGCTGTTTTTTAGTTAAAAATTTATGCATGTCATCCATTCTAGAAATAATAAAACGGAAAAAATATATATCTATTTAGAACAAACATATGTTCTATGAGTACATAATAAAATGCTGAAGGTAAATTACGGAAGATTTTCATTCAAAATTGTGTTTACCAAATAACTTGATGGAAAATAAACCAAAATGGATTTGCTAATGATTCTTCTACTTGGTGGGATCCTTGCGCTTGTGTGTGTGCTCTCTGGAGGATTTGTTTTGGACTTCGGACGATTCCACTCCTCCTGTTGCACCTAACGGTAATTAATTCATTTTTGAAACTCTCAAACAAAAATTGCCCTCACAGTGAATTATTTTTCTCTGGAATCGTTCCTGATCATTTATAATCCGATGGTTGATCAGTCCGTTTTAAGGAACTATTGTAGTTTCCAATTGGCTCATTTCTTAATTCATTGTTACCTATCAATGATATTTTAGAGCTAAAGAGTTAGTAATTTTGTGAACATATAGAAAATTATTTTCATTCTGTACTTCTTTATTAGATCATTTCTATGAATCAAAATCAAAGACTAATAGGATCAATTTATTTCCACCTTCGAGGGAAAGTCGCAAATACATTTTTATGGTGGAAAGAATTGTTATATTATACATACATATGTATATCAACTATCTCTGTCATTCCTAATGACTTTTAATGAAAAAATCAATACTTTGATACTCAACAATATTTTAATTATTTGCGAACATAAAATACGGAAAGTGCGATAAAAACAGTGGCACAAGTGATTGCTGTCAGGAACTTAATAATTTATTTTTGTTAATTTCATGCATTCTTTGATAATCTGCAACGACCCGGGACAATTTCCAATTTTAACCTTAACATTCGAACTTAATATTTCTTTAGAAACAAATGATGAAAAAGCCCGGGCATCAGTAACAAAAACAAACCAACAAACTTGTACCAGGTACACAATACTCGTATGTAGGCCATCAATATCATCTGGAGTATACCGCTCTTTATAAATAATTGTCAGAGCGAAACGAGATCTCTTTTTGTGTTATCTGGTCTCAGATAAACACTAAATTTCGCACACAAATGATAATTAGTTCAACGGATAGACCCTATAGGGATGAGTTATAACGCTTAGTTATAATTTAACTAGGAAAAGTTCATTAAAAAAAATTATCTAAGTAAGCAGCTTTTGACTGCATTGCAACCATATTCTTGTAGTGATGGCTGATGTGCGCTGATCATAAAGCCAGAAAAGGGGAGGAAAAAAAAAAAAAAACATATTTTTTGAACGAATAGAAATTTAAATATCTTTGAATCAAGAAAATATTCTACGATATAAAAATATATTTTATATTGGCATTCATTGCAAATCGTATGCTTTTTGCATATTAAAAAAAACTATTTTAATACTAAACACCAAACGCAAACTTGGCAACATTGGTGTCAGTTGAATTTGTTTCGTAGATCGAAATTTTGAGTGTAATCAAAATCAAATCATATAAGTATTTATTATTGTTTATTTGAAAAGAATGAAACACAAAATAAGACTGACTATACTTGAAAATGTATTGTGGAAAGTTTTTTAAATAAGTTATATTCTTTTATTCATCGTAGTTATTTTATCGATTAAATACATTCAAAATGAAGAAAAACATGTTTTTTAAATTATTGTCTATTTCACAAAATATATATATAAATATGAGAGTACTACGAGATTTAGCAAATACTGATCAGTATCGTGGCTGAAGAGTACTTAATACCGAAAGTACTTGTTTCACATCTCTGTAGAAAAGTTAAGTATCATTTTACATTCATCTATTTATTTTGTTATCTTCTATTTTCTTACTTTGAATAATTTAAAATCTCTGTGTTTCTATTAAGATTTCATGACTTTTTGTAACATATTTCTATTTAAAAACAACGGAGTTTAACTGCATTCACACGAGGCTTATTTTTTAAATATTTTTTTACATTTTACTTAAATAAACAAAATTTCTTCTTGTTAAATAAACACATGATTTTAGTTAAATTTTGAGTAAAAAATTGATTTTGTGATAATTCTATTTAAAATTAAAAAAAAAAAAAAATGGATTGGCTATTAGTTCTTCTTATTGGTGGACTCATTGTAATCTTTTGTATATTGACTGGCGGGTTCGTGATGAGGTGCGGAAAGTATCGCTCCTCATGTTTCACATAACGGTAACTATTACACTTAAAAATAAAATTATTAAATTGTAAACTATAGTTCTTAAGCATTTTAAGAAAAAATATTAGATAAATCCAGATTATTTTTCTTTACGAAATTAATTACATAAATTCTTGCGTTTCAAGTAGCAGTCAAATTCAAGTGATATTTGGGTAATTTTTGACAGTTTTGCCACTCTCGTCCCGGGTCTTTAATCGCTATCTTAAACTTTGAAAAATAAAAAATAAATGAGAAATTCCTATAACATTCAATGTTGTGGGTCACACGATGTTTTCGAACTTCTTAAGTATACGCGCTCCAACTGTAGTAATAATAAATGTTGTAGAATTACTTGATTTCCTTTGTACTTGCCACCATTTTTGAATGGTGCTCAATAAGCCTAGTTCTTGACCAGTAACTTGGATGAAATTCTTGAACTTATGGAGACAGTTTCATGGCTATGTAACATTTTTGAATATTCTTTATACTTGAAACAAAATGTATATATATATATATTGTGAAATTTGACGCCTGGTTAAGGGTATTTTTCCAGAACGGTCATTTATAAAACGTAATTTTGAAATGTTTTCAAATTCTTTGACATACCCTATTCGCAAAACAAGTAAAATTAACATTAGAAAAGTATAATAAGGTGTTAAGGATAAATAACTTTCAATAAATATGTGACTTTTATATCTGGAAAAATAAAATGCCTTCCCGTCTGTCCTTTTAGTTCAGATAATTGTGAATCGAGGCTTTTTGTGAAAAGTCCATGATTTATCCGAAAGAATAACATTTTGAACATCCTTTCAGAGAACTTCTACTGCTTCACTAAAAGTTTCAGTATTCTTTCGGAATAATCTCTCGTAAGAACGTTATAAAATAAGTGGTAGGTAAATTCTGTATGTAGGGAGAGATGGTATCTGGTACCCCCCACTAATTTCATATTAATTTTTTTATAATTCTGAAACATTTGAAGAAAAAGCAGGCGTCAATATACTTCCTTTGCTTACTGTATACTGGACATAAATAATTTATATTAATTATTAATAAAATAATGTATTATTTATATATTAATTATTAATAAAAGAAAGTATTTGTTAATGTACTTATACAATTCAAAATCTGTTACAGAAAAAGGTGATATGTCAAATGAAAGATGTGCACTCAGAGGAACTTGCGAAGGTTTCATTATCGATCGCCACATAATGAAGAGAAGAAAGCAAAACGTTCAAATCTGTGTACTTGAAAATTATTAAATTGAAAAAAACATTTTTATTGTAAATATTTATTTTGTTTTGTAAAGAACAGCATAACGTCAGTTAGCTTTTTTTTTTTTTTTAATTTTACATTATCTGTATCTAATCTATGAGTTGACAGTTCTCTATCTTGAACCAAGAAATATCTATAGCAGAAATAAGTTCTCAACTATTACTTATATTGTTCATTTACTTTTACAAGATTTACATATTTTCAGTGTCGAAGGATGCTCGAGATCAGAGCAGGGCTTATCCAGTCTCAAGTCTAGTCCTGTCCCGCAAATCAACTCCACCCTGGCTTCATACAGCAGACATTCGAGAACTACATGTTCTGCAGTCTCAATACCACCGTAAGAACAGTTCAGGTTGTTTTTCCTCTTAAAGAAGAAGAGTTTGGAGTTGAAATCCCCGTGACCTGATAATATCTGGAACAACCAGTGGTCAGGCTGTACCCACATCGAGTCAAGGCACAGTTCCGAACGTCCATGAAAGTATGCGTTTGTCGTTCGGCCATCCGTTTTCCCGCTATTTATTCCGGAGCAATGTGCTTCCAAGGCTCTAGTATGGACTGTCTGGGGTGTTACGTCAAGTATCACAAAGATAAATAAATACCCAAAAAACCATCTATATATTTTGATGCTGTGCATTCTTTTCTCACAGCTTCAGAGTCAATCTGAAAGACAAAATCTCAGTCAGGCTTCAATTACGAAGTCAATTTGCCTCTTTCGTCGCTCGGGTGAACATGAGCCCGACGTCTATGGGCGTTCTGAATGTTGCCTACCCGTGTTAAATTAAGGGACTTTACTGAGTACCTGATAAAGTATATGCTTGGGAGCACCATTTAATGTCCTCTTTGAAGGACGGTGTGCTCAAGGTTTTTTTTATCTCTCAGATAAAATACCTAAGTGGACTGAGCGGGAATGACCCTGGGTTCCAATCGGGTATCGACATTAGCAGACTAGTTTTTTCCCCATTTAGCTATAAAGATAGTGTGCTTGCCTGCTGTGCTAAAGGTCGCGGGTTAGATACTCGCTGGGGCCTTAGTTTTTTTTAAAAGGGTAGGTAAAATACCTTGAGCACGCCATCCTTCATAGGAGAAATTAATTAAATGACGGCTTGCAACTGAGACATTACCTCAATTAAATAGGCAAAATGTAGGACTCCCAAATAACACGAATTTGGAGTCCAAAATTAGTCAGATTCAGGCCCACGAGAGCGAGGAACGATCGCTAAGGGTTGTAAGCAACATGGCTGCGCAGTTTTACCCCGGGCATGAGCCGCCAGGAAAAAAAACCAAACTATTCAACTTCGATCATGACAGTCTCAGAGCTGTCTAACCTAAGTTTTACTATAATCAAATCAAAAATCAAGTTAGCCTAGCTCGTTTTGGAGAGTGGAATAAAACAATAGAAAAGTAAAAAATAAAGACAAAAGGTATGTTTTTTAAAAATATATTGTTTACTTCACTATATATATATATTTAACATTTTTTGAATAAACATTTAAAAAGTTAAATATCAATAGGAAAATAGTTTTTCATGGAATTCAAAATTTTGGTTTACGGAAACATTAACTGAATATATATCAAAAAGGGACTTGGTAACCCTAAACAAATCGTATGACGTTAAGCGATGGTCCCAAGCCTGTACGATGTCAGGAACTCTACGTACCTATCCTAGGTAACTAAACTAGGGTACGCAAAGTTTAGGACTCCCATAGTAGAGTGGAACTCATGTCAACCGTAGTGAAGAGCGCTCTGGTAGTAAGCGATATGACATCACAGTTAAAACCCGGATATGCTTCACATAAACACAAAAATAAATAAATTACTATAAAAAGAATATTTTCCTTTTAAATTTGGGATTTGTTCTAATGCTGTAGGAGCATCAAAAAGTTTATAAATAAATAAAACATACTTCTGTTTTGAAACAGTCTAATCCACAACATTTTTTTCAGTTCAAATAAATGAAGGAAAACTCGAAATTGTTCACACTTTTTGATATGTAAAATAAATTCAACCAATGCCAGAATTCAAAATAAAATGTATAGTTAATTATAACCGTTTTGAATTCTCAAACTGCCCTCTACAGTTCGGATACACTATAAATTTTCACACAACCATTTCCCTCCATTACACAAAGAAAAAAAAACAAAAACAAAACGGTATTTAGAGAGTGAAGTCGTTTAATTAATGGCGAAACATAAAAGTCAGAGGTTAATAGAAAAATCTATGGTTTTATTCAACAAAATTTTCAAGAATATAAGCAAGATCATAAAAGAATAAACTTACAAATATATAACGAGCTCAATAATTTCTTAGTTCATAAATACAATATATGTGTTTATTTTGTGGAAGACAGTCCAAAAATTCTATTAACATAACAAACACTATCCTAAGCGTTTCTTTAATAGAAATAAAGTAATAATTAAAAAAAGTAGGTAACTAAAATAGAGAGAAATATATGAAAATATATATAAACCAAGCCAGTCTATCTATATCACAACAGTTCATGCAGATTTAACCTTTTCAACGACTTTCTGTGCGGCTTCATCTAAATTGTCAGCAAATGTAATAGGAAGGTTAGAGTCGTGGAGAAGATCTCTAGCTGCCTGTACGTTGGTACCTTCCAGGCGGACCACAAGAGGAACCCTGAGTCCGAGGGACTTGGTGGCGTTCACTATACCTGAAGCTATCGTAGCACAGTTCACAATCCCACCGAACACATTGACCAAGATGGACTTTACGTTAGGATCAGAGGTAAGGATCTGAAAAGCGACCAGAACTTGATTTTCATTAACACCGCCTCCTACATCGAGAAAATTGGCAGGTTCACCTCCATGAAGTTTTATAATGTCCATTGTAGCCATGGCAAGACCTGCTCCATTCACAAGACATCCAATATCCCCATTCAGTCTTATATAGTTTAAATTGTGTTCCGCAGCTCTCAGTTCTTGTGGATCTGTTTCACTCGACTCATCCATAAGGAAAACAGCTTTTTGTCTAAACCTTGCATTATCGTCAAAATTAATTTTTGCATCAACTGACACAACTTCACCAACAGATGTTTCAGCAAGTGGATTTATCTCAACTTGAGTTGCATCAACGTTAAGAAATAAATCGTACAGTCTTTTAATCTCTAGTGCAGCCTTTTCTTTCATAACTCCCTCAAAGCCCAAAAAGGAGGCAATCTTTTCACCTTTCTTCATAGTCAGTCCTTCTTCAATGTCAACAGGATATGTTCTAATTTTTTCTGGTGTTTCTTTAGCAACATTTTCAATGTCTGTGCCCCCAGCGGGCGATGCTATAACTACAGGACCATCATGAAGCCTGTCCATAACTATACTAAAATACGTTTCTCTAATAATGTCTACAGATTCTGCAACCATGACTTTTTTGACTAGAATACCTTCTTTTGGAGTTTGTTTTGTAATTAAACGATGTCCTATCATATTTTTAACGATGGGAAGTACCTCTTCTGGGTCTTTTGTTAAATGAACACCTTTTTCAAAACCGTTGTCAAAACGGCCTAAACCTCTACCACCAGCCAACACTTGTGCTTTAATCACATATTCATCCACTTTAAATTTTGACTGTACATCGTCAGCTTGTTCCAAATCTTCAATAATGAAAAACTTTTGAACATTCACTCCATAATTCTGTAATAAAACTTTACTCTGACATTCTAATAAATTTAAATGTCTTACTTGTTGAATATATCTCTCTTTTAGACTGTGCTGATACAAATTACCAAGTCTTCCAATAGAACGTATCGTACTCAACATTTTGAAGAAAAGTTAACTTCACTTTTACAATTGAGTTCACAATAATAACTAGTCCTTCACAGATGTCCTTCGACTTTCAACTGATGACAAAAGTAAAACTTAAACATGTAAAAAAAACTATGTCTCGAACTTATAAAATACATGAAACTGTTTTATCATATACATCAGTTATCTCGAATGGTGCAAGTATAACCTGGTCGACACAGTGCCAATGTTGCCACACACAAATCCAAACAAAACTAAAAATACTTATCAACTGTAATAATAATGATAAAAACCGAGTCCATTATTAGATAACTGATTCATTAACTTGTTAAAAATATTTTGGTTCAATGGGCTATCTGTTTATCTTCTCCACTATGAATACTCGAGCATTCGTTAATGGGATTTATTGTGAGTGATCGTATATTTTCTTAAATATTTAAAAGATGCAAAACTAAAACAAAAAAAAATATTTATTTATTTTATAAGTGGGTATATAAAATTTTTGTGAAGAACTGATATAGCAAGTACATGAAAGGGTTTAATTGGTTTTATGATTGATTAACCATAAGTCAATAATTAATTCAGATTCAAACTATTTTCCCTATGCGCGGGCTATCAAGGAACAGGATTTGTTAGCTTTTGCTGTTTAAAAGGGCAAGGTTCACTATAAATATGATATGTTCTTATTCAGTGCCCAAGACTTTTAATTTGATACTCTACTTGACATGATTATATATGATATAATATATAACTGATTAAAACATATATTTTTTAATCAGTTAATGTATGATTAATTAACAATAATAATTATTTTGGGTTCCAATTTTTTCGATGCGCAATCCAAGGTGCATCTTTCTGTAAAAATGTTGAGTCAGAGTAAATAGAATGGTCAAAATTTCAGTCGAAAATACAGTCAAAAAAGGTTCTCCATATTGGTTTCTGTTTTTTTTTTAAACCAATAAAACCCTAAATAGGATCTCAATAGACTTGAGAAACAAAAACCGAAAATT
Organism: Aradus depressus; assembly: GCA_963662175.1. Lineage (NCBI taxonomy): Eukaryota > Metazoa > Arthropoda > Insecta > Hemiptera > Aradidae > Aradus > Aradus depressus. The sequence continues at coordinate 10,093,459 of OY759222.1, forward strand.
CCAGTTACAAGGTTTCTTGATAATGGGATTTACTATGGGTATTTTTGTGGATGGTTTTCCAAATTTGAGCAGAAAGAATGGACTATAATGTACCTCCAGTTTCTTACTGATTGCCATCCCTATATCAAGAATTATTTACTAAACAGTTTTCATTTAAGTTATCGGTGAACTTGAACAAAATTGACTTACAATTAGTTTACTTTCCTTTAACCTCAATTTCTTAAACAACTTCGGAGTTGTTGCAACTTCTGCAGGCTCTTGTATGTGCATGTGGTATTTTAAAAAAATCGTTACTTCAAATATGTACTGAACTTTATAGATAACATTTTGGTCTCCCCAAATTAGAAACTCGGAGTTTGTATCTGTTATGGTTATTTTAGGAGACCACACTGTTGTTTGTATACATGTTTTAATTGCATTTAACCTAAAATGGGACAGCATTTAACCTCTGAACTTCCGATCTGTAATCCATAGATAATGTTTATCCTGTTTATCATTCCAATATTAAAAATGACATGAAATAATTTTATTAATCTATTTGTCCTCTTGGTGTTTAATTAGCGTAAATACTCATTGTTGTTACTAATATAATAAGAAACTGAGAATATATTCCGTGGACGGGAAAAATTCTCCCGCAGATCATGCTAGAGAAATACTTATTGCTCAAATTATATTTGGCGCGTTCTTTTCCAAAACGAGCCCCACATCAATTTTTTTCCGAGATACTTTTTTAATATTTTTATGAATCACAATAATATATTTTTCAGCAGCTATATAAATCTTTAATTTATTTTTTCGGTTTTTAAAACCGAACAAATATAGAGGATTCGGGAAGAACTCCCAATCAGTATCTCTCTTATATATTTTTTTTCAGAGAATTGTACTTTTGAGGAAATTTTGAAATTCACAATACATTTTTTCAAATTTATATTTTTTTGTGACGTATATTAATCCATATTCCATTTATTATTTTTGTTTTTATGACCTAGCAAAAATAGACGTTTCGGAAGACAAATGGTTCCTATAGGATGAAATTAGAGATGGCAAGCAAGAAATATAATGGAAGAATATAAATAAAATGTTTACAAGTGTTTACAGGTTGTAAACCAAAAAAATAAATGAGAGATTAATATAGCAGCAGAACGATATAATATTGTGAATTTCAAAAATTTCTTATAGAGCCCAAAAGTAGTATTTGACTGATCCTATCAAATGGTGGTACAATTTCTCTCCCAACCGTTTAAAATATGAGGGAAGGATGAGGTTCTCTGCGAAAGTGAGCTACATCCATAGTCCCTGTACGAGTATTAGACTCAGGTTCAGTTTGAGAAGAAATGACATTACATAATGTACTTATTTATAATAGCTTATCTCAACAATGTGCCAATCCAGCTTCACAAAAATAAAATCAACACTGAGAAATCCGATGTTTTTCCATCAATCCATATTCCTGAACTAGAGCGCGACGTGGACAATTTTTTTAGAAATATTTTGAGTGTACATTACATGTACAGTTATTAGAAAATAATTGATAGAACATTCAGAAAAAAGTCAACGTAATTTTTATAATTTTTTTTTATATTTTATTTTGTCATTTTTGTGAAAGGCACTAGAATGCCGGGCCAATAAATTACTTTCTTTCTTTCTATAATACAATTACAATGTAAAAGGCAATTTTGAGATTTTATTTGAATTATTTATTTTTTTTATATTATTTGTAAAATATTCAATTATTATATAAGCACTTTTAGAAATAAATACCTCATATAATTATTTTGAAAGTTAAGAATTTCCAAATATCGATATATGTTTGTAAAAACAGATTATAGGGATCAAAGGAATTCAGCAACATTTTTCATATAAAAAATTGTATTATGCACCAAAGTATAAAAATAGAAAACAAATGTAAAACAGAATTCTGTACAAATGTTAAAATTAAAAAGAATTAAAAAAAAAATTTTTAAACTGTTAAAGTTTGTGTTTAGTTTGTTTCTTTGTGTTGGTGGCGGCTTTCTTGGCCGCGAGCTCTCCTACGCAGCTCGTACACAGACAAGACTTTGGATTCGATACTTGTTTTTCAACAGTAGTTCCATCTGCACAGGCCAATGATATCGTCAAAATATCTGCCTCATTTACTTGACAACATAAACATTTACTTTCGTGACTATTTGTTCCTGAAAAAAAAAATATATACATAAACATAAGTCAACATTAAAATAATTCAAGAAACAAAGTGTTTTAATTTAGTATTTGAATATAGAGGTCGACTAAATAAATATATTCTAAAAACGAAGATTTTGATTGTATATAAAATATCTTACGCCAGTCATATTCAGTTCCTGAATCGCATGTTCCTCTGCACTCCTTAAAGTTCAAGATGTAGTCCAGGTTGGTGCAGGGCCCATGTTCTTCACTGAATATTTGTACCAGTCTTTGAGTTGCATTTAATGCTACCGGCTCTGTTGTACAACCACCTGAAAAAATATTTCCCAGAAAAAATATTATACCTCGACATAAGAAGAAGAATTTCTTTAATTCTCTTTACAGAAATAGTTACAGTGGAGTTTTTCATGACATTTACAATTTAAGAATTTTACAAAAATACATAGCAAGTTCATCGAATAGATAAAATAAAATAATGATGTTTTAACATAAGGGAAGACAAATAATAACAAATTGGTAGATTTTTCAAGCAAGATATAAAAAAAAAATTAAATATACATAATAAAGCGAAATGTACATTAAAAAAAAAAAATCGTCAGGGAATCACTTCAGAAATTAATTGTAATATTTATTCACTCTTCTTCTAAACTATTTTCTTGTTCGACCAGTTTGGGTGAAAATCATCAATCAAAGTGCCTCAGTTAGGGACTGCTCAATTCTCAAAAAATTTCTTGTTAATAATTCATAACATTAGCAATTACTAAGATTATTGACCCCCAACTACTCTGATCCCCACCTATCCTTAGGCTGTACTTCATGTAAGGATCATATATACTTCAGATAATTAGTTAATTTGACTGCAATAATAAGTAATATTGAAAATACTATCAGTTTGTTCTTTAGTTAGTTTAAACATTTTTTTACTTTATAAGCTTTGTAGCAAGTTTCTGTAAGTTTATACTAAATGTTTTAGATCTTCTTTATCATAATTATTATACAGGTTATTATAATTTTGGTGGGAGGCAATAACAGTACAAGTCAAAAAAGTCAATTTTTCAAGAGAACAGATAATGTCTTTTGCCACAAGACATTACCGACTTTCCTCTTCTCGTCACTTCTAGAGATTGACTTCACATTGTGAAAAATTTAATAATACTGTTTTGGACAAAAATGGACTTGTACTCTTTTTTCCGCTCATCCAAGATATTAGACTTGAAGTTTCTCTTGGATTCAAACTGAAGGCTCTTTACCAGTCTCTGGGATCTTGCTTCTTGACTTATTTTGGAGATTAAATAATTAAATTAGACAATAGACATACCAATGATACATTTTTCTATAACTAAACATTGTCCGTTGCTAATGAAATCGAAAAAATTAAGAATTGTCGTCGGCGAATCACCGGCTATGTACTTCCCCAGCACGAATTAATATATTACGTTTTCGCTCTCCCTCCACAACCAATCGACCGTTGTGGCTAAAACTCAATATTTGACATACATAATGGCTTCTGAATCCTCATACTAAATTTTGTGTCGATGCATTCTATACATATGCAGTTATTAGAGTTGATAAGTTAAGCCTCCCCACTAACCCTCTCCTCCCCTTGAACCGATTTGACTGAAAATCAATAAGTGTCGTTCTTAGAGGGTTCATGGTACACATATAAAATTGTTTTATGTTCACAGACATTTAAGGAATCAGAAAACATGGAATTCCGACCGATTACATAACTTCCCCTATACCTCGAATAGCTGGAAGTAATAATTTTAACAGATTTCCTAATTTTCTAATTAATTTTCTCAATGTGACTTACTTTGATATTCAACCTGGGTCCTGTTGCACTTCTCACAGCAGCCATCAGTGTAAAGTCGATCCTTTGGACAATCTTCAACGTCCGGACAAGACTCACCAGATGACACTACTTGCACCTAGAATCACCAGTAAACAATAGTGACAATGTTCAAAAATGGGAAAAACACATAAAATAATCTTAAAATAATAATTAGAAGAGTGAGAGGTGATTATTTCACAGGTTGTAAACTAAAATATAGTCTGACCTCTCACAGATTTTATTAATTTTTGCTAGCCGGCTTTCGAGGTTGCCCTTATCATCAGGCAGTCTGATAAAATAATTTTGAAAACAACATAATTTAGAATGATTTAATAAATACGGTTTAAAAATTAAAATAAACATATATGAAACTATAAAAACACAATTTAACAATTAAATCAACAAAGTTCAAGTTGTGACTCAGATGGGGAACAGGAGTAACATATCTGTCCCCATCCATGAAATTTTAAATTGTTAAATTGTGTTTATACAGTTTTATATACGTTTATTTTAATGTTTAAACCGTATTTATTAAATCATTCTAAATTATGTTGTTTTCAAAATTATTTTATTAGACTGCCTGATGATAAGGGCAACCTCGAAAGCCGGCTAGCAAAAATGATTAAAATCTGTGAGAGGTCAGACTATATTTTATTTTACAGCCTGTGAAAGAAATCAAATACTTCAGTTTTACAAAATAAATAGTAATGTCAGAATACATTTTAACGAGCTGTGTCGATATAATAAAAAAAAAAAATAATAATAATAACATAATATAATATATAAAAAGCTACCTGATTGTTGTCTATAATACAGGAATAAGTAGTACAGTTATCGGAGGACTGCCAGGTGGTGTCTTTGAGATGTAGAGTCGCATTGACGACACAACCAACAGGGACACATTCACCACAGCAGAGTCCTGAAGAGATGGGAGGCTCCGAGTAGGACCATCCCTGGAGAGCATACATTTGAGTACAGTTGATGCTCACAAATAAATAAATACATTTAAACTTATCTATTCAAATAAGTTCCTTATTCATTAAAACGTGTGTAAAATCATTAAAATGTATTTGGTCTCTATATTATGTATCAAACCCGAAACTTCTGAGAAAATTAGTTTGAACTGTATATTTAAATTGAATGAATATATATATTGCTTTAAAGATACATCATGTATCATGTGATGGAGATATATAGTTCTTTGAACAATAAATATTTGGTAATAAACATATACAAGATTTGAATATTAGAGGACCAGGATCATTAGGTTCTTTTATCGGGGATGTGAAAAAAATTGAGCACTCCGTCCTTCGGATGGGATGTTGGTCCCGAGCCTGTACGATGTCATTAGGGCTATTTCAGTCTTATTAGGGTTAATATATTTGTTTAAAAAATAATGTTCAAGGAAGGACGGTACAATAACAATTATCTTTCTGCATGAACATTCAATAATGTTCTTCAGGAAAAAACATAAATTTCTCATCAGCGATAACTGATCTAAATGTTTTTTTGTTTTTTTTTTCTGACAAACTGAATTTGAGAAACTACTTGAATTTTATCTATGTGATAGTTAATAAACAGGTAATCTAATCATGTCCTTGTGAATCTATAATTAAGTTGAAAGACGAATTTAGAACGAAATCAACATACTGGCTAAATTATTTTTATACGATTCAATTGTATATATGATGTTATATATGAGGAATTTGGAGCCAGAGCGGACCAACTGGTTGAAACTGAACAGGAAGAAAATGGCAATTGAAGCGGTCATTGTTGAAAGGGGATATGTAACAAAAATTTTGGGAAGCTCAATAAAACTTCCTAAAGAATTGCGTCACATACCTCCTTTCAACAGTGACTCAGATATTCTCAGCTCCACCACAACCAAAGAGCGCACTGCACATGTCTCATTTCAACACAGAAGATGTGTTCAGTCCTCAAGATTATGAAAATATAAAAAAGTCGTTTTGACATATGATGTCACATATCCCCTTTTAACAATGACCGCTTCAATTGAAAATTGAGTACATTTTGTTTATCTTCATAAATGGGCCCCAAATATTTATTTATATTTGAAATTTTAGAATAGTTTTGGATGAGTGATCCCTTTTTGTGTTCTATAAAGTTTTTGAAGGCCGTATGATCCATTGTGACTTTGAAAATATATGCACAAAATATTTGTGGACTACACTTAAAGTGCTGCTATCTATCACTGAAGTGAAGAAACTAAGTGATCCACACTGGTTTTGAAAAAGGGAACCTATGCCAACATCAGGATTGTAATAACTCATTTTCCGAAAAAATTGTGGGTTGGTCCGCTCTGGCTCCAAACTCCTCATATATGAAATTATATTTTGGTCTTTATTATAAATAACTCTCTTTTGATGGAATCATTACAGACTGAATTAATAAACATGTATGCAAAATTTTGTGAAAATGGCGCTAAAAGTTTGTGAATATGATATTACTAGTGAACAATCCTTCTTGCAGGTCTGGACCGAGTCTTGTTTGGTTACTTCACCTCCAGAACCGACGGTACATGAGCAGTTTTTGCACCGATCTCCATCCGCCTGCCAAGTCTCTCCAATCTGCAAAACGTTGTTCATATCTTATAATAAATATATATTATATATCTGGATATTAGAAATAAATACCCTTTTCAACATTAATAACAATAATAAACTCAATAATCTCATGCTCTACATAGTAATGGCGTTAAAAATTAGAGGACGTTAAATAGGGTACAATTTTACTAGAAGAATTACATTTAATTGTTAACGAAGCGCTATGTTTTATTTCTTTGTATTTTATTATTATCTTTTATAACTCTATTATTTTTTATGTTTTTCTTATTTTTAATGTTCAAAAATGTATGGCCGAAGGCGTTTCCTTTCCTAAGGGTTAATAAAGAAACTGAATTGAATTAGAAATACAATATAAAATTATTTGGTTTTCGTTAAAGCTAGAAGGGTTCTTCTTTCTAGCTACCCGGTAGGCATAATGCATACGACAGATACAAGTTAAAATTTAAATAAATATGAACACTAATCCTGTTCTTTTCTTCGGTCGATTTGGCTAAAAATCAATAGGTGTCGAACTTATGGATAAACATACATTTTTTTCGAGGGTTTAGAAAACATAAAATAGATAATGAAAAATATATTAACTCTAAAGAAAAAAGTTATTTAGTTATCGATAATTTGCGTTTTTGTAACTTTGTATGAAGTTGTATAATTTATACCAAAATATAATATAGGAATATATTAAAAGAATTATACGTAGGATGGTTTATTGATATACAGATACATGAATAAATAAAACAAGCTTATTTTTTGAAATGTTGTCTATTCCACTAAAGATATTTATAAAAATACAACAACAGGTTACGGCTTCACACCATCATAACTAGACCTGAGTTCATAACTAGACCTGACGATGGTGTGAAGCCGAAACCGGTTGTTGTATTTTTATAAATATCTTTCTCTCTTCTCTTATCTTAGTGGAATAGACAACATTTCAAAAAATAAGCTTGTTTTATTTATTTATTACAAATTCCACAATATGTCCGCGTTCCTCAACTTAGAAGATACATGAATGTTAAGAGGGCGCCGGTAGCTCAGTGGCATGCGTGCTTGTCTTCTGAGCTCAAGAACGTGGGTTCGAAACCCGACCGAGGCCCTTAGTTTATTTTATCTGGGAGGTCAAATAAACTTAAGCACGCCATCCGTACGATGTTGTACGATGTCAGGTACTCATTAAAGATCCCTGCTGCCCTAGGTAAATAAAAATTTAGGGTAGGCAAAATTTAGGACTCCCACAGTAGAGTCGGGCTTATGTCCACCAGAGTGACGAAAGAGCGCTCTGGTAGTAGGCGATATGACCACGTAGTTAAAACCCGGGCATGAGTCATAAAAACCTAACCAAACCAAGCCTATAAATATTAATAATATTGAAGACTTAAACGCCTTTTCGACCAAGATCCTCCAGTTACATGATCTTATTTACTTAGCAACAATAGAAATGTTTCCAATACAAGTAAAAATATTGTATAAATAATTATGCGTTAACTCGAAAGCTGACCCGGCGTTGTATGGGACTAACTTTGGGTTTTATAATTGAGTGGGTCAACTTAAAATTGGAATCCCAAAATGGTTAGCAGTCAATGTAGAAGGATATGCAAAATTTGACCAACGTTTCGAAAACTATTTATTTTCTTCTTCAGGGCCTTATAATGACTTGAGTGGATGTGTATGGTGACGGTGCTGTGAGTTTGTGTCCAGTGTAGTGAGTGCTATGATGTCGTGTACGTAACGGTCGAGGGCTACCTCATAGGACTCACTACACTGGACACAAATTCACAACACCGTCACTACACACATCCACTCAAGTCATTATAAGGCCCTGAAGAAGAAAATAAATAGTTTTCGAAACGTTGGCCAAATTTTGCATTTTCTTTTACACGACAGAACCTCGATTTCCTTCTACATTGAAAAGATACTGTCGACTCTATTAATCATTATGGTTAGCAGTCACTTTAGTCATTTCGCCGCCGAGGCCAAATCAGGGGAGTGGAAAACATAAAATTGCAATAAAAACAATGAATTTCTGAACTATTTTATAACTTCCCCTATACCTCATAGAGATGGGGTAGTAAAAACTTTAACTACTTCAAATTTATGCACTCAACAAATTTTTCATGAAAACTACATATGGAAATTTTAAAACATAAATTCACAATTGTTCAGTTTGAATAATTAAAACAAAGATAGACAGTTACCTGATAGATAGTGGTTCCAACCTTGCAAGCAACCCGTTTGTAAATAGGACAACATTTACCGTTGGCCATCTCCGGTTTGTACACATAGTTGTCACTCTCCGGTGGAGTTGAGCATATTTTCGTGGTACAGCTGGCTGTCTGACTTCCATGGCGACATTCGCACCTCCGGCAGGGTCCGTCCGTCCATACATCTCCCACCTATATCAAAATAGTAACATGGTATTGGTTGAACAAACAAAAACGTACATCCCCAGACCGATTTAATAAACTAACATTCGCTCCCGTACCAAAACTAGTCGAACGTTTGGCTTAATATTCAACAGTTGACTTACATAAGTGCTCCTAAATACTCTTACTAAATTTTGTGTCGATAAATTCACAACATCGGCAGCATTAGGATTTTTGAATTAAGTCCCCTCTCCTGAACCCCCCTTTATTTGGGTGATATCTCAAAAATTTGACCGTCATTTGGTTTTGACTTCAAATATGAAATTTCATGTCGATGCATTCATTCTATCGGCAGTTATTAGAGATTCTGTGTCAAGCCTCCTCGCTAAACCCCCCCCCCCCCCCCCCCCCTCCCCTCCCATTCCCTTTAGTCGATTTGGCTGAAAATCAATAGTTGGTTGTCGTTAGGGGGTTCTGGATTCACGTATAAAATTTCGTGTTGATACATTCATTTTTTTTCTCATACTTGGAATTTGGAAGCTTGATAAATATGAAATTCCGTTGAAAACACGGCATTGAATTTTTAACCGATTCTACTTCGTATATCTGGGGAAATAAAATACTATTCAGTTGATCCCATATAATAAGTGCAATTATAGTGATATATAATGTTTTATTTATTATTATTTTTTTATCGAAATGTAAAAAAATAACATACAAGTTTCAAAGTGGATTCTTTCTCATTTTCTTTTCTTCTTCTTTCGCCTCCTTTTTCACTATTCATATACTCGTATTCATAGAGACACTTCCCTTCTTCAATTCCTGAAAATAACAGATAACAATTCTAGAGTTTGTATAACTATGTATGTGAAGCATGACTTCAGAAGGAAATAATGTCAGCATTCTATCGATAATGAAAAATAGTAAAGTTGTGCTCTACTTTCTTAGAGTGGTTAGGAGTGAAGTTGTGGGAACTAATACGTTATATAACTAGAATGCCTTCAGTAATTTGTTTAATACGTTTCCGACTCTAATATGGGAGTACTATATACAATATATTAATATATACATTACTAACCATCAGATTTACCGACTTTGACTGGTTAGTAACATTATATGCTCGGTTTGTAGCATTATCTGCCCAGTAAGTAACTTTAGGATAGATGAATCTAGAAATAAGTTGACATTTTCAATGGTTTTAAGGACGTAGAAATGTTTTTTTTTTTTCGGTTTCCATCCAGGAACTGGAAGGGATTATATTTAACTTCATGCTCATATGTATATTGGATGATTTAACACAATTTAATTTTGAATTTTACACACATTAATCTAGCTAGATAATTAATTTATAGTTCATCAAAATTAATCTTCTGTACAAAGTCCAAAAATTGTTTATAAAAACGTCGCAATAAAACAATTGGTGACCAAGTTCACAAGTGGATATTATAATATAATATGTTCGATTGTCTGCTTCTGGGTGCCGCAGAGGCGTAGAAAAAAATGGGGAAAAAAGTAAAATAAAAACAGGTTTACGAGTTAAAAGCTTTTAGGTTATTCCAATATTTTTTAAACTATTTTAAATTAAATGTCTAATCTAAAAATTATGATCATACTGGTCTGGTATTTACTCAACAAAAAAAAACGAACTTCACGATTTTTTGTTATTTTTTGAGTACTTGTCATAAAAAATGTGGCTTAAACGAAAGATGACTTTTTAAACGGCTATTTAAGCCCTTTCTGTTTGGAATTTCGTTTTTCCGAGAAGGTATTTTGAAAGATCTGATCTGAGCTACAACTTTGGTCCTTTTAAAGATGTTGATATCTCCCTGATTAGATATTTTATTGTGGTTTCTCATAAAATAATGTAAACAAAATATGATTATTATGCATGGAGAAAAATAATATATATCATTAGTTCTAACCAAAATGAAAGTTCTCAGTAGGTTATTAGACTCTAAATAACGTTTTAGCCTAATAAGTATAACGTAACATGTTTTCTTTAAAGCTTTAAAAAAAAACAAGGTGAACTCATAAACCTAATTTTTCTTGGAAAGTATTCGAGAGGAAACATCGAGTAAATTAGGAGTCACAGCTGAGTGATTCCAACCATATAGCAAATTGAACACAGAGATATGTATAAACAAAGTAAGGAAATCTCAATAAGGCTACTTTTTGGAAAACAGGAGGAAAATTAAAGTTTTAATTGACTCAACTCACCGCATTTGTACTGAGGACAGCACTGTTCGGTGTCTCTCTTAATGGGGACGTGAAGTGGAGGACAAGATGGCGGAGCAGGACAGGTTTGAGGACGACAGTTGACCTGGACGACAGGACAACAGCTAGAGTTGTCAACCTCGGCTATCATGCCTGCAGGACGCTCCTTAGACAGTTCCCCAGAGATTTCATCGCAGTCCTCCACAGGCTTGCACACTGTCAACAGTATGGGAAAATATTACTGAACATAATTTCATTTTGAATCCTTCCTTCAACTATAGTTCCTTAGAAAATAATGGGGTGTATTAAAAAAACGACAGTTTTTCATTATTATAAAATAAGATTAATTAATCAAAATATAATCCATTGTGATCCACTGTCATTAGCCATCTTTCAGCCAGTAGCTCAAACCCGCTGGTACTATTCATTGGGATGGCTGTCCAAAAACTCTTGTAATGCAATTTCGACTTCTGCAAAGTTATTACATTTTTTCTCTTGAAAAAAGTGAACCATGAATCAAAACAAATAATAATAATAAAGTCTACTGTTCTCTTTCACGTTCTCCATGTCGTGTAGATGGCGACTGACGGTGTCACTCTACACTCGCTTGCAAGTATGCGAGCACTTGTGGCTGGATTTGATTCTACAGCTTGCTATATCCGTTGATGGTCGCCCTGAGACCTTCTTCCTTTCCAAGGACGTATCTCCACTGTTGAATTTTTCAAACCAACGACGCGTTGTGCGCTGGTCAAGAACACCTTCCCCTCATTTTCAACAATGTCTTAAAATAACGAGAATTTTGTAAGAAACCATCATATTTCTTTTTCAACAGAAATAATTGAACTAAGGCTTTATTGACCCATGGAATGTTCATAAACAAGCTTAGATAGTGCTCTACAGAGTTTTAATTATTGGTAAACATTAAAGAGGATTTACAGTCATTGGAATTCGTCCATTTGATAAAACGGTCATTTTTTTTATACACCCTACTAAATGAAGTACAAAATAAATACTCAAGAATGATTACCACAAACGAAATCCTGACAGCCAGCAGAAGAGTCTTCAAGTTTCATAATTTGTCCGGGACCACATTTAGGCTGCTGTGGCTCTGGGCATTTCGGACCTGAGGTAGGCTCTGGCACTGAAACACAAGAAAAGGGAATATAAGTATAAAAAAAAATTATATTTCTTTATAATAACAATATTATTTTTATTTCTCCTCAAAAATAAGGAACATGCTACAAAAATATATCAGTGAGTCACTTCCCTAGAACGAATTCATCATTTAAGTTGTCGCTCCCCTCTAAAACTGATCGACCATCTGTGCTAAAATCAATAGTTGACTTACATGAAGCTTCTGAATCCTCTTACTAAATTTTGTCTTGATACATTCAACAAATCAAAAGTACTTGAAAGAAATAAAACTTGTTTATTTATAATATTGTCTAATTTCACCAACTATATTTATATGGGAGTATTTTCGGTATTTCTACCATCCTCAGCCAAAAGCATAAGACTCAGTCTTATCTCTTATGCTTTTGGCTGAGGGTGGTAGAAATACCGAACGTACTCCCATGTAAATATAGTTGGTGAAATTAGACAATACCACAAATAAACGAGTTTTATTTCATTCAAGTTCATTTGAATTATTTCACAATATCTCTGCAATAATGTCAGTTTTCACATCAAAAGTAATTAGCGTTTTTGAGTCGAGCCCTCTTTTGATCTCCCCCTTCTTTTCGGCCGATTTAGCGGAAAATTTATAGGAGCCGCTTTCATAGTGTTTTGAACTTAAATATAAAATGTTTAGTCGATACATTCATTACATCGGCAGTTATTGAGTTCTTTGAGTTGAGCCCCCTCTGACTCCTCTATTTCCTTCGGCCGATTACTGTCGGTGATCTCTTATAGGGTGTTGAATTTAAATGTGGAATTTTGTGTCAATACATTCATTACAACGACAGTTAACAGAGTTTTTGTGAAAAGCCTCTTGTATATTGGATACTTTAACACAACTTAATTTTGAATTTTACACACATTAATTTAGTTAGATAATCAATTTATAGTTCATTAAAATTAATCTACTGTACAAAGTCCAAAAATTGTTTATAAAAACGTCGCACTAAGGTAATTGATGACAAAGGTCACAAGCAAATATTATATGTTCGACTGTCTGCTTCTGGGTGCCGCAGAGGCGTAGAAGAAATGGGAAAGAGGTAAAATAAAAACAGGTTTACGAGTTAAAAGCTTTTAGGTTATTCCAATATTTTTGAAACTATTTTTAATAAAATGTTTAATCTAAAAATTATGATCATACTGGTCTGGTATTTACTCAACAAAAAAAAAAAAAAACGAACTTCACGATTTTTTGTTATTTTTTGAGTAGTTGTCATAAAAAATGTGGCTTAAACGAAAGATGACTTTTTAATCGACTATTTAAGCCCATTCTGTTTGGAATTTTTCCCAGAACGTATTTTGAAAGATCTGATTTGAGCTACAACTTTGGTCCTTTTTAAAATGTTGATACTTCCCGTTGGCCGATTTGACTGAAAGTCAGTAGGTGTCATCCTTATGGGGTTCTGGATACACATACAAAATTTCAAGTCGATACATTCATTCCATCTGGAGTTATCGTGTTCACAGACACAAACAGACAGATTTTCGTTTTTTTTTTTTTTTTTTTTTTTTTTTTTTCATTTTTTTTTTCATTTTTGGAATTTCGTTTTTGGAAACCCAACAATTTGTGACCAATTTCATAACTTCCCTTATACTTGGTTTCGCTGAGGAAGTACAACATTGATACATACCGCAGACATACTGAGGACAGCAGTCAGTCTCGGTTCCCTTGACAGCCACCGATTTGAACCCCCTCGTGCACATTTTGTCCGTCTGGGTACACTGGATCCGCTCACACTGTACACTACTCTTGGAGCAGGTACATTTGGTACATGTGTCTGGGTTCCACTCGTCTCCAGGATAGTGGCCTTCCGTGTCACAGGGCGAGCACTGACTTTCCGGGGTGCAAGTGCCGTTTTTGACAACCTAACAAAAAAAAAATAATAATAATAAAATAGAACTACAAACATTACTTAACTAGTAGATCTATCATAGATAACTGACTGCACGATATGAAGAATTTAAGAAAAGGGAAGACAAATGTATGCATTGATGACTGACAAGAACATTGAAAATTACAGATAGTAGAATAAGTATTCCAAAAATGTAGGTGCATTATACAAGCAGCGACCGAAATACAGCAGAAAACAGGCAAGGACCTCTAATTTGCTTGAAGATATATTCATGGATATAATTGATTAAATATATTAAATTTTAGAGTAAACATTTAAAAATAATATAATATTTTGAAAGCGTTAAGTCTTCGATATGTTTTTTGACAGAAAGACAAATTAAACTATTTTTTTCATTATGTTGATATGGTTCAAAATTAAATAAAATTCATATAAAAAATAGAACAAATATTAAATTTTTTAGATTTAGAAATTATAATTATTAATAACAAATTCGGATTTAGCATTTACAGAAAACTTATACATCCTACTTCAAATTGAGAAATACTTATCCCCTATACTAAATATATATAAAATACATATCAAGTTCACCAATTCGGACCCTCCTCCTCGAAAATAAATTCTAGCTATGCCACTGGTGTGCATACTGCAAATAGTTATTATAACCGACAGCAAATATTATATAAAAATTGGAAATTTCATAATGCAATTTTTGCAAAGAGCAGCTCTTTTCTCAATCTACTCTTTATAATTAATTCTCTATTTGTAATTATTTTTATTTGCTCTATCTACTATATAACTACTATAATTTTTAGTAATATATGAATTCAGCCAAAAAAAAAAAGTTTACCTGGCCAGGCGGACAGAGACAAGTATCCCCGCGAGGTGAGAGGCATTGGTCGGGGGACTTTCTATACAGTTCGTAGTTGTCACAGGTCTCAGTGCATCCGAGACCACACGCCTGGTACTCCAAACCTAGCAGACCAAACAGAAATTAGTAATAAAAATGGTTAATTAATTAATAAAAAATAGCTATTATGATGAGATGCGACGTTTATACTAACAGGTAATTATTAAAAAATATTGTAATTTTGTTACATATACTGAAGAGATTGATATACAGGGTGTTTCAGGGTTAAGTAGCCAAACTCAAAATTTGAACTAAGGACCTAAAAACAAGGAAAAAATTTCCTATGGAGGTATGTCCGCAAACGCTTTGTTTAAGAGATATTCACATCTAAAGATTTTCATTGTTATGAATTATTTAGGCATAGTAAATAAATAAAACTTATTTTATTTGTTCCAACTACTTTATTCATTAAATGTAAACACTAACATTCATATTAAGTGTTGTCCAAAGTGATTTCCTTGAGCATTAAGACAGGATCGGCATCTTTCTTCAACAGCAGCAGTGGCAGAACGGCACTGGATATGTGTTATTGTTTCACAAGATTCAATTATCCTTCTTCGTAAAAAATTAAGGTCATTGACCGGCCTTGCATAGACTTTTTGCTTAATGTCACCCATTGTGTAGGAAATATTTTTTTCTTGTTTTGAGGTCCTTAGTTCATATTTTCGGTTTGGCCACTGCTGCTGCTGAAGAAAGATGCCGATCCTGTCTTAATGCTCAAGGAAATCACTTCGAACAACATTTAATATGAATGTTAGTGTTTACATTTAGTGAATAAAGTAGTTGCAACAAATAAAATAAGTTTTATTTATTTACTATGCCTAAATAATTCATAACAATGAAAATCTTTAGATGTGAATATCTCTTAAACAAAGCGTTTGCGGACATACCTCCATAGGAAATTTTTTTCTTGTTTTTAGGTCCTTAGTTCAAATTTTCAGTTTGGCTACTTAACCCTGAAACACCCTATATATATATATATATATATATATATATATATATATATAATTAATCCATTTATCTCTCTAGATCACCTTACAGAAAGTTACACATCGTTTGCATAAATGGACAAACGAAAAAAAATAAAATAATCATTAAAATAAAACAAAAACAAAGATAATGCAACGTTTAAATGAAATATTAAATGTCATCTGCAATCAACACTCAAACTTGAGTACTAAACATATTGCATTTATTTATTTTTAAACAAGAATGATAATAATAATTTTTAGGATGAAATGAAGTAGTATAAAAAATATATAATAATAATAATAATAATAATAAATTGAATGAGAGAAAACATTTAAAATATATAAATATATATAAATCTCTTCAGTATATGTAACAAAATTACATTTTTTAATAATTGCTGTTAGCTTGAACGTCGCAATTCATCATAAAAATATGCTTCATTAAGAGCTATTTTTATTAATTAAATATATATATATGCAAAAAAAAATATAATATATATAAGTGAGATAAACTGAACTTATTATTATATTTTTTTCAGGTAAACTAGGTTTAGTAATTCAATAATTTTATGACTATCCAGCGATATGAAGTTTAAACCTCTCATCTAAATAAGTCACATAGCTCACTCCCAAAAAAAACAGAGATATTTGGTTTTTGTGACCTATTTACCTAAAAAGGACTAAATAGAAAAATGAAGTATATATTATGAATAATATATATTCGTGTTTTAAAAAGACACATTTGTTGAAGTATTCTGAAAAATTGAAAATGTATTTAAAATTAATCACCCGTTCTCTAACTGACTAAAATCTCCATATATTATATATAAGTATATAAACTATTTTTAAAGATAACGTTTATCCAACAAAAATGATAGTCAAATAAATAAATTAAATAAAAAAATAAGAAATTTTTCAACTTTTATTTTGTTAAGAATATATAACATGCACCGGTTTCAATCACAAAGTTCAAAAGAGTCACATTTGATGTAATACATATATATACTATATATTTTTGTGGAATAAGACAATAAAAAATTTAAACAAGTTTTTTTGTTTTTATTTATTTTATTAGCTTTCCACTAAACCGACACATATCGCAAAAATCTATACCGAAACTAATAAATTACTAAACCTAGTTGACATGAAAAAAATAAAATAATAATAATAAGCTCAGTTTACCTCAGTTATATATTTTTTTTTCGCCCTCTAGAAGATTTAAATGTGTATTTGTATTTAGATAGTTAAAGCTGTTTTAAATAGTATTATGAATGGTTGTCTAAGTATTTAAAATGAATGAATGTTCTCTAAACTAGCGTACCCCGAGGGCAGGGGTAGGGACAGAGTGTTTGTGAGCGCCACTCTAGACAGATGCCCTCCGTCTGACACTCCTTAGCATAGGACTCCAGCTCAGTACACTCATTGGTCACTCCATGGCAGAAGGCATCATGGCAGTTGGCTATGAAGATGGACGGGTCGACCACAGCGTGACACTACAATCAAACAAAATTATTCAAAGTTTAAGTTTATTTTGAAACTATTTATGGCTTTCATTCTTGTGACTCAGGGCCAGGCTTTAACTTTCGTCACTCTGGTGGACATGAGCCAGAATCTACTGAAATTTTGCCTACCCAAGTTTCGTTAACAAGGTCACATGACACCGCAGAGGCTCGAGACCATCGTGTTCAAAAGACACCATGCTCAAAGTTCATTTGATGTTTGCAAGCTAGGAGATGAAGTGGAATATTATATATTTTTGGATCTAGTAAATGTTTCTTGAGAAATAATAAGCTTTCGGGGTAGGTTTTTATTGATTCGCGACGAAGAGTAAAACCCAAAAAAAGTCCACTTAACTATAAAAATTAAATGAATAACTAAAATTTATCAGGCACATTTAACAGTATTTTAACTTATTCCGATATATTGAAAAGCAACGAACAAATTCTAAAAAAAAAAAAAAGGTTTTGCAAAAATCACTTTTTTATATATTGCTATAAATTATTAATCGCGAAAACATTAATTGCTTTAAAATGGGTGCACAATTTATAATTCGAAGCTGAACATATTTCATTTATGAGGTAATGTGAAAGTAACTAAAGTACAAAAAAACAGAAGCTCTTCAAAAAAACCCATTCTGTTTTCTTAGTCGTGTCCTTAAGTTAGCTGTAAACGGAGAATCCACTTGATATATCAACTTGGAAGATAATTACAAATATTTGTTGTCATGATAAGAAAAGGTAGTGTGGCAGTCTACTGAGCTCAAGATCGCGCCTTTAAAATTCCTCTCGTTGATTTTATATCCCGGAGGTGACAAAAACCTTGAGCACTCCGACCTTCCGATGGGACGTTGAGCGATGGTCGGATGTCAGGTACTCGTTAAAGACTCCTATCTCGGTTAATTAAGCCAGGGAAGGCAACATTTAGGAGTCCCACTGTAAATTCGGGCTCATGCTCACCAGAGCGCTCTGGTAGTAGGCTATATGACCTCGTAATTAAAGCCCACAATAACTAACTACATTCATATATAAGCTTACTTACCCTTCCAAACAGTTTTTCGTCCATAAGTTTCAAGCAGTGATCTGTCTCAGGCGGAGGAGGCATACATCCCTTCTCGACCAGGGGGGGATGACACAATTCTTGATTTTCTTTCTCTAAAACTAAAAAACAGTTATTTCAATTTCAATGTTTACATTAACAACTTGGTTTTTCATTTGGAGTAAAATTTATCAGATAAATTCAGTATCAATTATTATAATGCTATAATTATTACCAGAAGGTACATCCTTCATAAGCCAACTATATCCAAATTTATTCAAATCTTCTGTTATCATTCCACCTTGCATTTTAAAATCATCAGTATTATTCAAATTACAACTTCCTGAAAAAAAAAAATATATTATAATATAGTCTATTAATATCTATTAATATCTATTTTAAATTATTTATATACTATATATTTTCAGTTCAATTGCATTATATTATTATTTCTGCTTGAATATTCAAGTTTAATTATTCCTATTCCTCCACAGAGATAGGTAATACAAATATATAAATTTTCTGTTCCTTATTTAAATTTATTTTAATAAGTAAACTTAACAAATTGTAAATTATATATTGGGCTCAGTCCCGTCTATTATTATAGTTAGTTACTATGACTCATGCCCGGGCTTTAACTACGAGGTCATATCGCCTACTACCAGAGCGCTCTTTCGTCACTCTGGTGGACATGAGCCCCACTCTACTGTGGGAGTCCTAAATTTTGCCTAACCTAAATTTTTATTCACTTAGGGCAGGGGACTTTAACGAATACCTGACATCGTACAGGCTCGAGACCATCGATTAACGTTCCATCCGAAGGACGGCCTGCTTAAGTTAATTTTACCATCAAGATAAAATAAACTAAGGACCTTGGCCGGGTTTCGAACCCGCTAACTTGAGCTCTGAAACCAAGCACGCATACCACTGAGCTACCGGCGCCCTCTCTATTATTATATATATTTAGATTCGGAAAGTCAGTCATTTATGTAAAAGGGACAGAAGAAAAAAAAAAAAAAATCTAGTTGATATTTTACCACAAAGTCCTTCAGTTTTTCCAAAATAGAGATGAGAAGGTAACAACAGTTTAAAACTGTTATCTGCCGTGGACATTTCCAAATCTAGCTGAATTTTCGGCATGTGCAAGCTAATCCCTTTGCCAAATTGTTCGCTCACTGTGATCCATTTTTTTTTCATAGGTAGGCTCTCTGTTGTACCATCGATTTTGATAATTATCTAGAAAGATACAATACAATTATTTCCAGCTTTGTTGGTAAAGTTGATTCATTTTGAGTTGGCAGATGGGACAAGCAGGCATGCTTTTCTCATCTCCTGAAGTCCCCCCCCCCCCCCCCCCCCTCCCTCCCCAGTAACTGGGAAGGTAACACAATTCTACAACCAAAATATCCTCACTAGGATGATTATCTCTTCTGACAATTCAAAATGAGGCAATCATATACGTGTAGCAATACTGGGAACAATACTTCGTTTGGAAAAAAAATAATAATAACGCAAAAAACGTTTAAAATATTATGTAGAATATATCTAAAGAGCTTCTACAGGCTCGAAATTCGATTCAATTCGTGTAAAAATTGCGTTTCTGGGAGTAGTCTCTGAACCTCGACCATCTGCGGAAGCAGACTGAAGAAAATGAGGCTCAAAATGTAAGAATTCAATTTATTTTACAATTTTCTTCAATTTTCCCAGTTTTTGTTAGTTACTGTACATTTTGTACAAACGTTTTTCAATTTTACTAATTTTATACTACTTAAATATAATTGTATAGTAGTTTTGTCTATATATAAATATATATATATATATATATATATATATATATATATATATATATATATATATATATATATATATATATATATATATGTATATATATATATATATATATATATATATATATATATATATATATATATATGTATGGAATGGTCTGTCTTTTGGAATGGTTCCGCGTATTACGTCACATATTTTTAAACTGATTAAGATACTTGTTATACTTTGGAATTAATAATAGTACCGTTTTATTTTTGGTTCTGATAGCTTGTATAGAATGTTCTTTGAACAATATTGTGATAGAATTCGAGCAGGTTTCTGAAGGGTTGTCTCCACAAGGTCCATTTGTCACAAGAGCCTAAGAAAATACAAAATAAATTAGGACTCTCAATCCAATATGTTGCAACTAAAGTATATAAATTTTAAAATTATTTTTTGATAAAATTACCTTAAACTTTGGTCCCGAAGAATTTTCCAAAGTTTGTGCCAAAACATGGGTGCAGTTTCCATTGTAGGTATAGTCAACCTGGTCGAAACTGACAAATCTTGAATTTCCATAACCTTCACATTTACCTGTAATTAACGAATAGATATAGCTGAAATGAAAGGGGAGCCTAGAAATGACCGACTGAAATTAAATGACCTGTCTAGATCCTCAGAAGAATAAACAAAACCTCCGCTATACTTCGTATACTTAGGGAAGTAAAAATTAAGATTCAATCATGCTCATTATTAATCTAAAGCAACAAATACAAACTCTTAAATTAAGTCAGTTCTACTCACAGTCTCTGCACTCGGAAGGTTTGACACACTTCTCAAAACTTCTGACATAACCATCAGGACAGTAACATCCAGGGAAGCACTGCTTGGTCTCAGGACAGGCGTCTTGAAGCATGAGATCAGCACAGCAAGGCTCGCAGGCCCGGGTGAAACACTCTTTGTACACCAGACCCTCGGGGCAATCCACAGCTGCAACAACACACAAACTTTAGGACTATTCAAAATTACTAAACTTATATTTACAAATCTGAGGGAACATTCATCAAAAATTGAACGATGGTAGAGAGAAGAGTGGACATAAATTGAAAAGGTGATACCTGCCATACAAGGCTCGCTCAACTACGTCAAGCGCTACCAATGCTAACCGAATTAAGCAAATTACTATTATCTACTTTTATCATAATTACGATTTAATACTTTGGGGAGCTTCTAGCTCTAATATCTTCAGATTTCATAAGAAAGAGCTAAAAATAATAAATAATATTACTGAAAAAACAATCTGCAGAGAGATATTTAAAAAGACTTAAAATCATGCCATTACATGTTTTAAAAAAAAAATATTTGAAGCATTAATCGTCATTAGAAAAAATAAAGGACCAATGGGGAGCTGAGAGACCTGTACAAGAGCCCGGACCTGGTGGCCTTAGTGAAGCAGGGGCGGCTGCGATGGCTGGGGCATTTACAGAGGATGGAACCAGACAGATTGCCGAGGAGGATACTGGAGGGACATCCGGGAGGACAAAGAAGAAGAAGTAGACCTCGCTTACGTTGGCTGGAGGACGATGGGTGTGAGAAGATGGAGACGGGAGGCCGAGGATAGAGAAGAATGGCGGAAGATTGTTACGGAGGCCCAGGTTCTACAAGGACTGTAGCGCCAGGGAAAGTATACAAATATTTTTCCTATCACCAATACTAGTCATGATTATGATACCAGGAAGAAAAAATAATTTCAAATAACATTGTCCCTTTCTTTTTGAAAAATGTGTCACACATAAAGGAATCAACTGTCAGTGGACGCTAACACACAGAAACACATACCATCTTCATCCCACACATCTACTCAAGTCATAAGGCCCTGAAGAAGGAAATAAATAGTTTCCGAAACGTTGGCCTAATACTGCGTTTTTACGACCGAACATCGAGTTTTCTCAACATCGTAGACAAGATACTGTCGACTCTAGCAATCATCATTTATAAGCTTTTTTGATGTACAAGATTATATTACAGTGTAATGGTTTAATGAAAATTATTACAAATTTGACACAGACTACTTAAAGGATTAGAAAAAGGTTATAGTTATATTTCCAAGGACAGTTGACGGGAACCGATCTCATTGGTCGTTCAGAAGAGGGAAGCAACCTCATTGGTTCCCACCGCTCAGGTGTAAAGGTGCTTCTCTCTAAATAGGTTGATAAATCCCGCCTATAAATTCCTTAAAATAGAAGATAGATATCATAAATATTTTCCTTAGAATATTTCTTTAAAACTAAAAATAAGAATAATGTTGCTTTACGACAGTCATGAAGCATCCTCCACTGGGACAGATCCACGTCGGGGAGTCTGCTCTGACACTCGGTCACCGCCTCCAAGATAGCCTCACACCTACAATTCTCTGTGTTGTTGTTACTCTCCATACACAGACAGATCGACTCCACACACTGCCCATGAGCTTTGTCCAGGTTCACTCCTGCACCACACACAGACAGAGGCTCTTCTCTGCAACAATTTCAAACATCACTACTGGAAATATTCGCGTTTATAATAATGGCTTATGGCAGAAGCTATTGCATTTCAAATAATTATTCATGAGGGTTCAAAGTTCAATGTGACATCGTATCATTGTTCTGACTTAAAATCCATCATTGAACCTCTTCTTACCCCTTGGCGATTTTTTTCAATAGTACGCCATGTTTTCCTTTTCAAATTTTGAAAATATATTTTTGAAAAAAATGACAAAAATGATGTTGGTCAGACGCCCCATCCGTGATACTGAGCGGAATCTATGGCTATTAATTTTCGCGCGATGCGAAAAATGTGATAAAATGAGGTATTTCCTCATCGAACCTGTGATTCTAAGAACTAGTTTTGAATGATAACAATAATAATACATATTTAGAAATTTATAGCGTCCAATTCGAAAGAAAGTGTAGTTTGGTGTCGGAGTTCCCATCCCCCCACCCTATAAAATTTCGTGTCAATATATTCTATCAAGAAAAGTAACATTTTTTAAAATTTTTTGAATCAGGGGGTCGAAAAACATGATATTCCGGTGAAAAATCAACATCGAATTTCTTATCGATTACAAAACTCATATACAAAACATAGGTACGTACAGCTGAGGAAGTAACAATCTAATGGAATCGCACTATGACTGAAAAAAATAATACTAAGTTTTTGAAAACTGAGAAAAATTATAAAGAGCAATCTTACTTGACTATTTTGCACATTTCGAAAGCCTCTTTTTGGATGTGGACAGGGCAGGCCTTGGTTTCACAATCAGTATTGGTACCCCAGCTGTCTCCAAACTCAACACTAGTTCGGGCTGGGTTACCGTCCGGCTTCTGTTTGTCATTGGAGGCCGTCCCATCGAAGAAACCACACAGACCGTCCACCTCTCCTTTCGACTTATCTGGTATCTTTGTGCAAACAAATATAATAGAAAAATTAGACGGAATATTTGATTGACATATTCAAGTTAGAAGTTTCAAAACCGCTTCATTCTAAGAGAATATGAAAAAATGTAGGAAACAAATTTCCCAAATGGGAAGGGGGAAAACAATGTTCTGATAGTTATTATGACTCATGCCCGGGCTTTAACTGCAAAGTCATATCGCCCACTACCAGAGTGCTCATTCGTCACTCTGATGGACATGAGCCCGACTGTACTGTGGGAGTCTTAAATTTTTATTCACTTAGAGTAGGGGGTCTTAAGAGTACCAGACAACGTCCCATACGAAGGACGGCGTACTCAAGGTGTGCTCACCTCCCAGATATAAAAAAAAAGGGCCTCGGCCGGGTTTCGAATCCGCGATCTTGAGCTCAGTAAGCAAGCACGCATACCACTAAGTTACCGGCGCCCTCTGCTAGAATATTAATTTTAAATTGGGGAAGGAATGACCAACGATGTAACAGGAAGAAGGATAAATCAGATTTGTGGTCGTAGAATTTCAGCCAAGCTTACGGCACTGAGTGTGCCTTCTTCAGGGCTTATATTGACATATATACATTATCAGTAAGGTTATATAAGCTGCAATTGCGTAAAGGTATAACAATAAAACTAAATGTAACTAAACAACAAACCTACATCAGTGGCGTAGCGATGCCAATGCAAACAATGCGGTCGCATTGGGGCCCTTGCCTTTGGGGGGCCCTTTCCAATTCAGTATTCTAAGGATTTATCCGAATCCTTATTTCACGAGTTACTGCTTTTCGTGAAAAATTTAAGGCCGGAAATTTTGAAGATCAGCACCATCAGAGAATAGTCAAGCTGAACTGGCAATAGTCAAGTTCTACGATATGACAAGTAACTATCCCGAGGTTTGTTCGCTATTGGTTTTGTTTTTGACGATCCCGGTGACGTTGGCAACAGCAGAGAGAAGTTTTTCGAAGTTGAAAATTATTAAAAATTATCTTCAAAATTCCATGAGTCAAAAACGACTGTCCGACAGCTCTTTTAAGTATTGAAGCCAGAAGGGCGGAACATATGGATGTTTCCAAACTGATAGATGTATTTGCTTCAGCAAAATCAAGAAAGAAAACATTTTAATTTCAAACTTTTCTAGTTTTTCTTTTTTCCACCTGTAATCTATAATGCGTAGTAAATTTTCATGTTTTAAATGTAAAAAATTAAATTCAGGGGTGGGGGCCCTCTACCAACGCTTGCATTGGGGTCCAAATTCTCTAGCTACGCCACTGACCTACATCATAGGTGAATATAACTTTAAAATTATTTACACTATAATGAAATAAACACAAACTATTATATATAAAATACTCAATAACGGTCCTGAAGAAGGCACACTCAGTGCCGAAAGCTTGGCTGAAACTCAACAAGTTTGTTTTTATCGACCACAAGCCTGAATCCCTCCCTCATCTTATTAATTTTAAGCCCAAAATATCGGTTTTTATATATATTTTTCAATTAAATTAATTTCCTTATATATTCTCTGAAAATGAATAAATTAATATTAAAAATACTTACAATAACTTTGAGGTTTCCTTGTGTGTCCCAAATGACAGTGAAGTCAAGAGTACTACTAAAAAGAAGGAATTTGTTGCTGACTTGTTTAATTGCAAATTCATAACTCTGGGAACCAATTTTTTGCATCTACAAAAAATAAAAAATGAAAATATAAACATTAAGTATATATAACAATTGAGAATGGCACAATTAGTGTTTATAAAACCAATAATACCTGAGGCACAGTGTAAGCGTATCCATCCATGGTAATTGACAAATCCGAGTTCAACTGTATCGTGTGATTGTCGTATTTAATTAACAAATGTTTCCTACAGGGTCCAATGTATTCACAGGTTTTTATTTCTGAAATGTATATAAAAACATTGTCTTTAGTACAAGACAAGTGTAAAAAATAAATAGTTACCTATGGTATAGAAATCGATAAAAGATTCTAAATAGAACCTCATTCTGTAAAAGGGGCAACCATTAATTGTCCTGAATGTTTAGATATATTTTGAGGGAAGCATTGACATTCAGAAGTACTTAATGAAACTTTGGAGATGTCTCTAAACTGGAAACACAAGCTCGAAAATGGCAGTTGTTAAAAAATCGAATCTAGCAGGTAACCCCATGAATGATAGAGATCCTGAAAAAAACATGGAGTATCTACTCATATCAAGCGATAAATGCGTTACAAAAATTTAACTTTAATTTTTTTAATTTTTACAATGAACGATAACATTTTAAACAAGTTCTTTGCTTTCATTTGTTTTTATTGTTTTCACTAAATTAACACAAATCGTAAAAATGTATTCGGACATAGTTTTTTATTTATTTTTATTTTTTTCTATTCAATCGAGGTGTTTTTATTGTCGGAAATGGGAAAAACCGGACATGTACTTGTTGCAGTGCAATATATTCGGCGCTTCACCAGAAACGTGTCTGAAGAAATAAATGTTTAAACTAAAAAGTAGGCTTAACTGGAGAGAAATACAAATATTTGGATATTGTTTAACTTAATGAAGTTAGCGAATTACTCTTACCTCTGATTTCCCATTGCTGGTTGATTCGATCTCTGGCTATGATGTGATCACAAATATCATATTTGTACTCCATACCATCAAATGTTGTAAACGTTCTTCCAGTGATGTTGCACTTTCCGTCAGGTTGCGGGATTTTGAAGCATTCATAGTTGTCACAAACTTCCCCATTAGTTGCTTTTTTCACCAACAGATCGTATCTATTGTAATACACATAACAACTTCTAAGTTGAGGAATATATTTTTCAAAAAATAAGTTTGTTTTATTCATTTAATACACATAAAACAAATTAGAGTCTACATTTCAAAGAAGACTTTCTGAACGTACTAGTACTGAACGTACTAAAGTACTAATTCACATCCATCGGTATATGAGCTACAATAAAACTGTAAAATAATTGCGTAGTTGATGACAAGAATGCTTGAAGTTGTAAGTAGGTGAAGGCGATGACACGGTATTTAATAGTCGTACTTTGAAATATGAAAATTAAATGCAATAAACGAGAAAAGAGCCACGACTTAACTAACACAGATGATGGTATCAATACAGAAAGTACTTCCGTATATAATATATATTTTGTGAAAATGTACATTTTTTCGTTATTTGTAATAAGTGTTTCACAATATCTCTGCAGATAATGTTAAGTATAATCTGTAGGTAAGGATTTCAGACATATGTTTATATGCATTTTTTTCTCTAGAATATATTCACGAAGTATTGATCAAAGTTCTTATATAAAGGTTCTTAGCATACATACCCAGGAGGACAGTTTGGTTTCTCAACAGTACAGTCCTTCGTTTTACATATAATTTCTGGACACTTGGGCTCCTCTACAATTTTGACAGGTTGTGCTGTTTTCTGCCCCTTATGAGAAGTTTTGCCTCCTTTATGCCCTCTCCAACCTTTGTGACGGGCCCCGAAGTTCTCCCTGGACCGAGGGTTACCCTTGAAGTAAGAGCCCCACTTTGATTTGGTGCCAAAAGGAGACCAGACAGGGGCTGCTGTCGTTTCAACATCGTTAACGACCACAAGAATGGCCTCAGTGCCCGGCGGACAGACCACAGGAGGAGGGCACACTGTTGGCAACACTGCAACAGAAAAAAACAGTCGTCGATGAGACACCGGCAACGTTGAGAAGTACGTTTAGAAACACTCACGAAGAGAATTTAAAAAATAAATAAAGAAAAAGTAAGTTTTTAAAAATATTGTCTATTTCAGAAAATATATATAATATATGGGAGTACTTTCTGTATTGCTACCATCTTTAACCACGACTTAACAAAAATACATATAATACAAAAAATAAATACGGTATTTGTCAAGTCGTGGCTGAAGATGGTAGCAATACTGAAAGTACTCCGATATATTATATACTAGCAGCAATACCCGGCGTTGCCCGGAAAACTTGGACTTTTCTCCTAATATCTCTAGCTAGTATGTAGTTAGAACCGCTGGGCACCACAGCTAGTATGTGCCTTGCAACGGCGGACTCCACAGCTAGCACGTAGTTAGAACCGCTGGGCACCACAGCTAGTATGTGCCTTGCAACGGCGGACTCCACAGCTAGCACGTAGTTAGGAACGCTGGGCATCACAGCTACTACTACTACATGTGAAATTTCGTGACAATTCGTCCATTACCTAATGAGCTACCACTTTATTTATGCTAACGCCCAGCCCCACAACCCTTCTCCCGTTCAACATTTTGGGACGCCACTTAGCCTATTATTTAATCGGGTTCAAAAGGATGCTACATGTGAAATTTCATAAAAACCCGTCCAGCCGTTTGGGCGTGATGCTGGAACAAACTAGCACCGTTTCAGCTTTATTAATAGAGATATTTTGTGAAATAGACAATATTTTTAACATATAGGAAACTCAGCAGAAAATGTTAAGTATCATTAAGAAAGTTTTTTGTTCATTATTGGAATGGTCGGTCATAAAACATTAAATTCCGTTGAGAACTCAACGAGTAGATGTTCCAGTTTGGGTAATTTCGGTTTCATCCCCCTAGTAAATTATGTGTTTACCTGTAGAAATGATGAGGGTGGTTGGGAGGGTGGGGGGTGGTACTGTGGTACAGTTGATCTCATCATCAGGACAGTCGACCACCCCGTCACACCAGGAGCTAACGTTGATACAGATGTTGGAGGTAGGACAGAGTCGAGTGCCCGCCTCACATGGCTTGCACACACACCCGCAGCTTCCTGTCAACTCACTGCGCAGCCCCTAAATAAAACAATATGTACATATTAATATAAAAAACAAAGAAACAATTTCGTCAATTAGAATAATAAGAAAATAAGATCAATTCCAGAAAATGTATGAATGGAATTTTGCATATAAACCGAAATTTAAAAAAAAAAGTAGTTTGTTGAAAATATCATTTCTATGTTTTCACGATCAGTTAATAAGGCACCTATAAAATGTAAGTTTGTTCCAACGAAGCGTCTTAGAAGCCTCTTTAAATAACTCCCTTCATGTTTTGGCAAAAAATCAGATAGTTTTTACGTAAGTTCAACTTCGTAAATTTTAGTATACCTCAGAGGAAGACATCTTATACATTCATAAGAAGAAATAAAATGTGGGGTAAAAGAAAATAATATTGTAGTGTAAATCTAAAAAAATTTTCAATATAATATTTCAAGGTTGGGTTAGGTTTTATGACTCATATCCGGGCTTCAACTACGAGGTCATATCGCCTACTAGCAGAGCGCTCTTTCGTCACTCTGGTGGACATGAACCCGACTCTACTATGGGAGTCCTAAATTTTGCCTATCCTAAATTTTTATTCACCTAGGGCAGGGGTCTTTAACGAGTACCTAACGTCGTACAGGCTCGGGACCATCGCTTAACGTCCCATCCGAAGGACGGTGTGCTTAAGTTTATTTTACCTCCTAGATAAAATAAAATAAGGGCCTCGGTCGGGTTTCTAACCCACGTTCTTGAGCTCAGAAGACAAACATGCATACCACTGAGCTACCGGTGCCCTCTATAATATTTCAATATATTATTATATAATATTGTTACCTATTAATATATAATAATATTAATAATAACTGCTGAAAATATCGATCAATAAATAATATATTTGTTGTCATATTGTTACAACAAATAATATAATGTTTTTACCCATTTCAGGAGATACCGAACAGCTTATTTCATTTTTAAATGACAAACATAATCTACAAATGAATACGAATCGAAGCATTTCAACAATAAATTCCAAAACTACCATCGACGCTGTATTCTCGCGGTATTTAGAGACACTACAATCACAGTTGTATATATCTTATTTTAGCTATCACAAACCTATAATTTCATGTATAAAAGAAATTGAAGAACAATACATTTGAAAGTTTAATTCCTCATACTATTTTTCTTATTGTAACATTATAAAACAAATTTTAATCCAAATCCGTGCACGACAGCAAATTTTTGAAACTAAAGTAGATGTTTACACTTCAATTCTCGTGATTACCGCGTCACTCACACATTAGCTTTTTTTAAAATTCAGTTTAATGTTTTATCGTAAAAATGACAGGTTTGAGAATGGGCTGAAACCCTTTAATAAATTATTAAAATTTGGAAGTCTGCATTCATCCACTTTACTTGTCTCCTCTCCCTCTCTCTATATATTATATATATAGTAAAATATATATTTGTAGATATTAAAAATAGCTTGCCTGGGTGCACGGTGGACATTCCTTTTTCTTACAAAGCTCAATACCTTTCATTCCACAAACACACTGTTCACATTCTTCGTTGTCGAAAGTCGTTCCAACAGCATACCTGTGTTTTTAACAAAAGAAGTGAGTTGTCGCGTATGAATTTATATCTTATATAATTAAACTTCAATAGATTTGGTTTTCTAATATAAAACTTTATTGAAATACAAGTAGAAAAGCATTACATTATTAAAACAATGAGTATCCTGTTATGTCTTTGGTCCAAATATTTTGGTATAGTTTGATATAGTTTGAAATCGGGAGATTGTCAGTATCGAGAAGTTGAGTTACTAAACCTCCATCCTTATTTATGATAATATTGTGATTAATGTTGATAATATTTGGTCTTAATAAAGAATTCAGAGAATACTCATTTTAATTTTTTTAAAGGAAGGTTTCAGGAGCCATGTTTACGGGAAGTTTTACTCTATTTTGAACTTTTAAATGTTTTTCTGAAGTTTGGCGTACTCATCCTGCTTCACTCTGTTTATATAGAAAATAGTTACATATATGTAATTGATTCATGTATATTTCGCAAATAAAAACAGTTAGGGTGAAGTATGGCAACATCGGAACAAGAAATCTGATAAGGTGAGTAATTTCGTAACTTAATGGTCCAAGGTGTCACTAAACCTAATTCTTCCATTTGTGTATCTAAGGTAGGCCTAGGTAATGCTAGTAAATATGCATAATATATTTATTTGTTGAATAAATAATAATGAATAAACTTACGGAATAAATCCAATATAGCAAGGACAGAACGTTCTGGAGGTACACTGTTCGCCATCCCACCACTCCTGCTCTGAGCAGGGACACTTCTTAGAGGTAAGTGTCGCCCCAGGACACAGGTTACAGTCCTGGCGTACTGTCGTGGTGGGAACAGTTGTGGTCGTCAGAATAGCTGCAAAATACACGCTCAATGTTAGCTGACTTTAAAAATATTAAGAATTTTAAAAACAATGAAGTCGTCTGATTTACTGGCCATGTACTTCCGCAGCGCTGTGAACACGCTGTTCACTACAAGATCCTAGAGATGTCTACAACTATTTAATACCCAATTTCCGACATTAAGGCGTGTTGTATCTGAATTGAAAACCATATATGTCGTATTTTCCTTGCTGACCTCTAATCCCCATTTTTCGTAGACTTCCAAGAGTTTCCGAAGCATATATTCTGCATCATACTCATCCTCAGCCAGGAAATTAAATAAAAAATAAATACAACAATCAAATGTGCTAAGAGAGAGATAATGGCAATGTCAAGAGGGGAGAAATCACCGAGTGGCGACACTCTCTAATCACTGAGTAACTCTCATTTGTAACTAATCACTACCAATGCTGCTGCTAAGGAGGTCTCTAGGTCAGTGACGCTTAAGCCGTAGTTGGGGAAGTGTGGCAGAATAGAGGGCACGGACAAGAGTATTATTGTGGGAACTAAGAGAGGAAAATAATTTTTTATACCTACTTGAATAAAGCAACTTCGGTGACAAATGGTAGTACGTTAAGGTCAGTCTGAAGAGTTGGGTTGGAGACGTAATAAGGAGCATTATGAGAAGGATTTTGGATTGAAGGGATTGGATACGCTGGAGATAGGAAGCCTTAGCAGAACCCTTGAGTTCAAATCAGTAAATCCACTTAGAAACATATGGAATATATTCAACTCTACTGCCTTTCTTCAATTTTGTCGAAAGTACAATATTTGGATATGGCATGAGTGATAGTGACTTCCTCGGGCCATTATATTATATAACTGCAAATAAAGAAATAATGAATAAAATGGAAGAGGAAACTTACGATAAGGTTCATAGCAGCCTAGCATTTGTCCTCGAAGTACTATAGCATTGTGCCATTTTGTAGGATGTATTCGAACATACCGGGCATGAATAGGTCGTTTGAAAATGTGAGTTTTCTCACTTAGGTTATCATTGTTACCGATGAATATCTACAATCAACAATTAACTTATTATGACCACTAGATAAAAAATTGTGTTATTTTCATGAATAATAAATTATAATAAAACCAACCTGTTTTTTGCCATTTTGATCAACAAATGGATTCCAGTTTTTGCCATCATGGCTGAAAGTAATAGTGTAGGCAGTGACCCATGCAGGTGCGGCCTGACTGGTCTTGGAGCCACTCCCCAGCGTGGTGATACCCGTCAGCGTCCGTTTGCCCAGGAAGTCAAACTGTAAATAATATTAACTATAGTAGAGACCAAAACCACGTGCTGGGAGCTCCCCTCCCTCCCACCAACCATAGCTCCACCCCTTCACCAGCCAACTTAGCCCAATAACCTCCTTGTAGAACATTGGATAACTTTAAATGATAATGAAACAAATAAATAGCAAAGGTTTTATCAGATATTGTTATCATACAGTCTAAACTTATATATCATCACATTTTTACATATC
The DNA here is from genome assembly GCA_963662175.1 of Aradus depressus. Lineage (NCBI taxonomy): Eukaryota > Metazoa > Arthropoda > Insecta > Hemiptera > Aradidae > Aradus > Aradus depressus. The sequence continues at coordinate 10,125,984 of OY759222.1, forward strand.
ATTTACCTTCAATATACACTTAAAATAAAATAAAATATATCTAAGGTGACCGTTCTATAAAATTAATATTTTATATAAATATAAATAATTAGTTATTTAATTCCATTGCATTCGCCACGCCTTTGGTTCATATATATGGTAAAATATATTTTAAACAAAAATCACAGTCTATGTACTTCCACACCACTAATTAATCAATTACGTTTTGCTCTCCATTCAAAGCCATTCTACTGTTTGAGCTAAAATTCAATATTTGACTTACAAAGTAGCTTCTGAATCTTCACACTTAATTTCATGAAACGGTCACATCAGATATATTTTCTTTTCTTTTAAGTCTATATTGAAGGTAAACGATATGTAAAAATATGATGATAAATAACAAAGCCAAGTTCATATCTGGTATTTTTTTTCTTTTCATGCGTACATTTGATAACATAGTATTCGTTTTTCATGTGGGGATTCTCCTCATTCTGAACTGTAAAAACGTGGTAAGTATAAGAAAGCCATGTTATAGACACATCAAATATTTTTGACAAAGTATTTTAGAGAAAAACAAATAGTTGATTCATCCAAAAATCTTTATTACTGAAGAAATAAAGGTTTACTGTTATTATTATACATAAATGAACAGTATTGTTTTTTTTTTTAAAGAGCAGAACTGGAAACAGTCTGTTATTATTTCGGCTGACTAAGACTAAGATAATCTAATTATTTAACCATTTATTAAAAGTATCTTCTTTTGATGGATGATCAACATGACTTATAGGGTCCTGTCCAGGGCTAAATCTTTTAAATTTACAATTGAATTGTTAAACACAAACAAAGATGGGGAGCCAGCGAATCAAATTGAATGAATATTTGATGATTTTCTAAAATTAGCTGATCTATTTTCAGTTATGAAAGTGTTTATTTTCCATTAAATAATTATCTCACCTGAAGCCATTGGTTTGGATCGTTGACCTGAGTTACCCAGCCATGATCACCGTGGACAGACACCAGTGAAGCAGACAACGGGGCATTCTTTATTGAAGATACTTCTATTTGTTGGTCGTTCATAAAGTTGGACATTTTATCGGTGCATACTGAAAATAGAAATAATGTCATTATTAGAGTCCGGATTCCCGTGCAATTGCATTTTTTTTTTTTTTTTTTTCGCTTGAAATCATTAAATAACAATTTATTTTTACGAATTAAGACATCCTGATTAATATACATAAATTATACGTTTTAGGTTTTTACTGCACAAAATTGCATATTTTGTCAAAATTAGAAAAATTTGTAAGTTATTTTGCAAATATATACATTTGTTAATCGACAAATTTACAACAGTTTTAAGAAAAAAATCCCGGATATGACCAACTCAAAAAGTACAATACGGTCATAAATGGTGAAGATATTGGATTGGATCTACAACCTGACATTATAAGCAGCTACAAAAATGCCCCATCACAAGCGTCAGCGTCGAGAGATCGTTTTCCCAGCTAAAACGCATATGTACTTAGCGCCAGACGGCACAGTTTTTCAAACAAGAATTTTAAAATGTATTTAGTAAATTTTAACGCATCAAATGCTTAAGTAAAAAACAAATATCAATACTGTATTGTATATATCTCTAGTATTTTTTTTAATCAAAAATTTATACATATAAGCTATTGTAATTAAAACATGGAGGTAAAAAAAACACTTGTATTTTCAGTACCTCTTGATTAATATTGTTTATAAATTGTATAAATTCCTTTAGACATTTTATTTTATAGATTTATTCATTCATTCTATCGCTAGTTATCAGAGTTTTTATGCTAAGTTTCTCCCCTAATCCCCCCTTCCCTTTGGTCGATTTGTCTAAAAAACAATAGGTGTCATCGTTAGAGGGCTTCTGGATTCACATATAAAATTTCGTGCCGATACATTCATTACAACGGCAGTTATTAGAACTTTTGTCTTAAGCCTCCCCCCTAACCCTCCCATTCCTTTGGACGATTTGGCTGAAATAGTTGTCATCCTTAGAGGGTTCCGGATAACATATACAATTTTCTGTCGATTCATTATATCGGGAGTTATCATGTTCACAGACAGACAAACATTTTTTCCCCCATTTTTGGAATCAGTAGGTCAAAAAACATGAAATTCCGTTGAAAACACATTATCAAATTTCTGTCCGATTACATAACTTCACCTATACTTCGTATAGATGGGGAAGTAAAACATTTTCACAAACAATTTTTCAGGTGGATGCCACTTGTTGTATTATAGTTAGTTATTAAGACTCATGCCCGGGCTTTAATTACGAGGTCATATCGCCTACTACCAAAGCGCTCTTTCGTCACTCTGGTGGACATGAGCCCGACTCTATTGTGGGAGTCCTAAATTTTTATTCACCTAGGGCAGGGGTCTTTAACGAGTACCTGACATCGTACAAGCTCGGGAATATCCCTTAACGTCCGATCCGAAGGACGGCGTGCTTATTTTTTTTACCTCCCATATAAAATAAACTAAGGAGAGTTTCGAACCCCCAATCTTGAGCTCAGAAGACAAGCACGCATACCACTGAGCTACCGACGCCCTCTTATAAATTATATTTGAATGTACGAACCTGGTGGTGAAGATGTCCAAGTAACTTGGGTTGTTGTCGGTATAACTTCCACAGTCGTCGCCTGCAGTTCGCAGCCGAACAGTTCTATCTTCATGAAGGGTCCACCCACCCATGCAAGAGGGTTAATCCTTATATAGCGGGCCTCAACTGGCGTGGAAAATATCTGAGTTACTGGTTCCGTATATATTGCCGGACCTTTAAAAACCTGAAAATATATCCAATACATCGCAATCATATATTTGAAAATTTCAGTACTTCAGTAAAACATTAAAGAAATATTTGTTTCACTATAATTTAGCCAATCAAAAGAATCATGTAGTTCTTATAGAAATAAAAGATGTTGTCTTCCCACTGTTTTATTATTGAGCAGATCCGGTTTTCAACGCAACAGATAGAATAAATATAATATATTGAATAAATATAATATGTTGCGTTGAAAATGAAGACTTAAATAGACTTCTTTAGAAATAATGAGAAGTATAAATCTTAAAGCATCAGGGTACAGAGTAACAAAATGAAAACAGACTTACCCCACCCTTACAGCGTAGCGGTTAAAAGACAACTGGCATAGCGCAAAGGGGTGGGGATAGCTAGGTTCCGTCACTCTACATACAAAAACATTCATTCAAATATACACAATAACCATAAAACAAATTTATGTAGAGATATTATATTATATTATGTAGAGATTTGTTTTATAGTTGTGTATATTAGAATGAATATTTTGTATGTAGAATGAGTGAACCTAGCAATCCCCACCCCTTTGAGCTATACCAGTTGTCCTTTAACCGCTTGGCTGTGTGGGTGGGGTAAGTTTTTATTTTGTTATTCTGTACCCTAATGCTTTAAGATGTATACTCTTTATTATTTGTATATTATATTTATTCTATCATAGATGTACCACTGATGATGACGATGTTGCGTTGAAAACCAATTCTGTTCAAAAATAAAATAGTGAGAAGACAACGTCCCAAGGTCCCCCTCTTCCCTTCTGCTCATTCCCCTGAAAATTAGTAGATGTCGTCCTAATGGGGTTTGGAATATACGTATGAAATTTCATATCAATACATCAATTACAACGGTAGTTATTTATTGTCCCCCCCCCCCGCCCTTCCATTTGGCCGATGTGGCTGGAAATCGTGGGGTCGTTATGGGGTATATACACATCTATCGTGTTCAAAGACACACATACACACAGATAGATTTTTTTTTCGTTTTTGAAATCAGGGGGCAGGAAAACAAAATTCTGGTGAAATGTCAACATCACATTTTTGAATGATTACGTAACTTCCCCTATATATATTTTGTATGCATGGAGAAGTAAAATATAGAATGTACCTGAGGTATATCGTGAAAGGTGACGTAGCTATAGACAACATTGTCCAAACTGTGAAGTATGTAGAATGATTTGACAAATTCATTACGAACTAAATCTCCTTTAACAATAACGCCGTAGACATTATCAGCGTGGCCCAAGTCAATTTGAAGATATTGGGCATCGTTCAGAACTCCAGGCCTCCAGCTACCGTCTGGGGAGAAAAAAATATTGTATATTTAATATCAAACAATATTTAAAAAGAATTCGTCAAGTGAAATATCGTACTTGACGTAGATTATTAAAAACAGACTAAAGTTTCCTCATTTATCGGGAAGTAACTACTTCAAGAACGAAGTTGCAACTTAGACAAATATAGAACAATAGTATACAAAGAAATAAATAAAAATGACAATTTTAAATTACCCAAAGAATTAAATCGGACATTATATGGAGCGTAGGTTCTGTCGAAGTAAATGGAGGAGGCGCTGAAAGCGGATGGTGGTAAATCTTTAATTAAAGGAACAAACCTGAAAAAAAATTTGGTAATTGTTAATATTTCATTTTTATCAAAAAACATAAATGTTTGGTTCATATTTTTTTGGATGTTCCAAAAACCTATCTAAGTAATTATATATACCAATATATAAATAAAACAAACTCATTTTTTGAAATATTGTCTATTCCACTAAAGATATTTATAAAAATAAAACTACCGGTTTCGGCCTTACACCATCGTCAGGTCTAGTTATGAACTAGACCTGACGATGGTGTAAGGCGGAAACCGGTAGTTTTATTTTTATAAATATCTTTAGTGGAATAGACAATATTTCAAAAAATAAGTTTGTTTTATTTAGTTATTACAAATTCCACAATATGTCCGCGTTCCTCAACTTAGAAGTTGTTAATATACCAATACGTTAAATAAACACAATATTACCTGTCCTCAAAGCAGAGCTGTGGAGGAGTGACAGTTGACTGTATGATGATGATCCCCTGAGTAGTGGGCAGTGTAGCCAGTGTGGGAGGTTCTGTGACAGTAACAGCTGGAGTTGTGGAACATTCAGTCTCATCGCAAGTGTAATGATTGGATAAACATTGGCAGGACTTACACAACGACTCCTTAATCACAGATCCAGGCTGATAAATCAAAGAAATGCAGGTTCATTAAAAATAAATACACCAGAGATCGTGAAGGGATCACAACAATTCGGTCTTGGGTGATGCCATGAAAAATAATCAACGAGTGAGTGAGCAGATCACTTGAAGAAAAATTATATTACAGTAAGGGCAATGAAAAAAAAACGTGAAAATTTGAACAAATAAAACTGTAAAATAAACCTTCATAATTTCGCCAGTGTTGGATCGGCAGGTACAGTCTTCTATTTTGACACATCTCTCAGAATCTCTCCATTTGTGGCCAGCTGGACATGGTTTTCTGTTGATCGGTCGACATCCTGTAAGTTAAGAAGAATGAATGAATATTCGCGCTAAACGTTAAATAAGATCCAAGGACTTTGCTCCATATTCTAATTCTGGAAAACATTTAAACAAGGAATTGAAAAACAATATCTCAAAAATCCATACTTTAATTTGGATAATTTTTTGTACGTCCCTTTTCAGTGGTTTTCAGGGACACGTTTTTCATTTTCCTGCAGTCAAATTTTTGTGTGGAGCATCCGAAAATCAAGTAGTTCGCGGAAAAAAAAGAGAAGGAACGTAACGGAATTGCAATGATTCCATGATATTTAAAGTAAACTAAATAAACAAAAACAATTTCCCCCCTAGAAACAAAGTTTCTGACAAAGTTCAATTAAAAATCCCTGGTATATTAAAAATATCGCAAAAAGCTTTGGGATCTTTTTTTGAGAGAGGGGGAGGCTGTTACGAAATTACAAAATTTCATTAGATTCTAAGAGGTTGAGGTCTTTTTTGATTTGTTGAGTGGTAAACAAAAAATTCGAAATGTCGAAAATTGAGACTTAGTAATGGGTTTAATTTTGAACATGCCAATTTTTTTGACGATAATTCCGTCTCTATGGAATTATCGTCTAGATGAAAAAGAAAAATCTACACGTTCGAAATAAAACTAATTATTAGTCTCATATTGCAACATTTATATATTTTTTGGTATAGACGATAATGAAAGTAACAATTTCCAAAATGGAGAAAAATATAGTTTGAATTTTCTTGAGACAAATTGAAAAATCCGACAAATATATGAGATATAAGAGTTTCAGAATAGCAGTCAACTCATGAAGAACTAAATATCAAATTGTGTACATTTAAAACAAACTCAATTTAAATTCAAAATCATGAATACCTGGAATACACATCTCTCCACCAAACATACAAATTCCTTTTTGGAAAAGAGTATATTCGTAATAATGGCAAAGTTGGTCACACTGTATGGCGCATTCGTCCCACATTTCTCCATCCAAGCATCCTAGAAATAATTAAATTATTAATTTTTTCAAACAAGTGTTTCTTTAAAATAATTTTCATTTCTCACTGTGTTGTACATTAATTTAATAAATTAAACAAATAATATACCCTGTATATTAATAGTGCGATTTGCTGTAGTTTCGTTTTTAACAAATTCAACTGAAAACCAAAAAAAATACATGTAAATTATTAAAATTGAAAACAAAGCAAAATTGTCATTATTAAAATCGAATAAGTGTTTTTAAAATGAAGAAGACATCAATTATTGCAAGTATCTAACACAATAGTTTTACGCAATATGGCCGACTTTGTGACCTCTCGCATACTACATCTCAATGTATTTCATTTAATGGGTTCTGTTTTCCCCTTTTAAAACTAAAAAATAACTCATGTCTTCATATGTTTTTCCATTGGAAAGAGTACATTTCTCTCACTAAGTTTAAATTAAGTTAAAATTATTTTAAAAATTGATGAATTCTTGCGTTCAACAATGTATTTATTCTTCCATTTTATATTTATATTCAACACCTGTAAACCCACTACATATTCACTCGCTTTGTCAGAGGTATTATTAATTAGTATTTATTTAATTTATACAACTTTTCTTTGTTTTTTCTCTGTAATATTACTCTTAATTTTTTCTCATAATCACTATTATTACTTTCATTTATTTTCCTATTTCAATTCATATTAATTTCATTTATATATTTTAGACTTTATTTTCACTTTTAACTATCGATTTAACAAATGTATTGTTTATTTTATTTGTTATTAGTTAATCTTACAGTCTTGTACATTTAGTTCATTTATTTAGTCGTTCAGCTGATCAATCTGTAATTTTGAATGTGTTAATAATGTACATAAACGTAATGGTCACTGAAAACACCCTTTCAAAAATTAAAATATCATTATTATGTTTTTTTAAAGTGTTAACTATTTATGTATATAATTTATAAGATATCTAAATTTTTTTATGAAATATCCTATTACCATTTTATGATTTAACGAAAATAAATAATATCTTACGCCTATTTTTTTCCAGGAAGCAAGCTGAAGCAGAATGCTCTGTAGTATGTAATAATAATTTGTTTCTCAAATAAAACCAAGTAAAGTTAAACTTACCAATGGTTTCAGTTCGCTTTTCCACATATGGAACAAATTCAGTAGTTGATGTCCAACTAACTTTGGAGGTCGGCTCTTCAGTTGTCGTGCTAGTACTTATAGTTGTTGTACGCTTCCTTGATGGCTTCACAGTAGTCGTTGGAGTGCCTAGAATCCCAATTTGTCTCAGAATAAAACTAAATCTCAATTTAAAAATAGCATCAGGGCATTACGTGACAAAAGTATAGATCTTCTCTGACTGACTTCTTCTCCATACTAACTTGACCTGATAACTATCTATGTAGTGTTCTATAAACAACAAGACCGTTTTTGGCAGTACAGTTTTGACTTACTTTTAATTCCCATATGCAAAATTTAAATACATTTTTGTTTTGGATATGTGAACATTTTTCAGCACTCCCTGTCAAAAAAAATCTATCATCTAAAGCTAATGATATTTTGACTTTTTGAGAAGTTTATCTACTGAATAAGAACTGAAAATATAAACTTCATATAACTCCTTCGAGATGTATGTAGCCAGTAAAGTGGTATTCAGTTTTAGAGCTGGCTAGAACACTAAAAGATTACAAAACCCTTCGAGTCCTGGCAAAGTCATCCAGCCCAAACAAATATAGACCGCTCCTTGTTTTGACATCGGGAATTGACCTTTAACATATTAAACTCATGTATATAATCTAAGGGGTTAGTTCCGCCAGTAAATATATTACTATTGTCATACCTTTCGGTGGAAGCCGTCGTCACTGGCTGCTGGTCGAGTACTGTGGGCGAGCGCTTTCGATGTGAAGACATCTTCAAGCCACTGTAATGTACTGAGGTTAGTCCGTGTTTGTTGTCTTATATGGGTCCGTTTCAGGTAATTTGTTTATTTCTGTGGTCGGTCTCAGGCAGTCTATTTGTCTATGAGTTCGGTCTCAGGTAGTCTGTTTGTCTATGTGTTCGATCTCAGGTAGTCTATTTACAAGTGTAAGTGGTCTAAGTTGTTGGAGCGACGTCTGTATATATCATGTTTGGGTGGTTTCCACCGAAAAGTTTGACAACAGTATTACACTCTTCCTAGAAGATTGTCAAACTCAAAAAAATTCAATTTTAAGTTAGCAACACCGTTACATTCACTCGTAGTTTTTACGTTACTTACATTTTTGTTTAAGCTTCTTATAAAGAAAAAAAAAAGTTATTTTATATTATTTGTGTTGTGCAAATTTATTTGATTGTTTTGGTCGTTTATAATGTAATTTTATTTATTTCTAATTTCTGCGCATTCCAATCTTGGAGAACTATTCGAGCAAGTCGTTCATATCTAGAGTATTTTCCTATGAGATAAATAAATAAATTTTAAGAATATATATAGAAAATAATAAATAAACAAAATAAAATAAATAATTTTATTATTTTATTTATTTGTATTGCTTTTTCAATTATTTAGTTATATTTTTTCTATTGTTAATTTGCGATGTAATTTTATAATAAACGGTTCGTCGTTCTGTCAATTGATTGACCATCCATTTTCTGATAAGTTTCAGTTGATGTCTGGTAAATCGATGTACAAAAGCACGTCTGCTATAATTTATCGATACGGACGATATAAAAAAAAAATAAAAAAAAAATATGAGTTTTCATAAAGTTTCACAACTCTGAAATACAAAAAATATACGGATTGCTAAACTTTAATGAGTGATTTTCCGCAATTTTTTTTTTTTTTTTAGTTGTGACAATCTTCTGGGAAGATTGCGATATATTGACATCACTTAGTTTCCAGATGCATACAAAGAAAAAAAAAACATATATACTTACCACATTCACAATAAACCCGTATTTCGTAATCACTACAACCATTTTGGCAGTAAAGCCCTCTTTCTAAACTGCATTCGACATCTTCACCAGTTTTTTTTGGAGCAATGTGTGTGTTGACTGTTCTACATTCTATGTTTACCATATTATCTATGGGGCACCTGGCACCGTATTTCTGAAAAAAACAAACAAAAAAAAACATGTATACAAGACCAAACATTTTTTCTTGAGGTTATATAGGCAGGGGGACAACCCGGTGGTCTTGAGTGGTCGAATTTTGTGCCATATGGGTGTACCAGGTGTGTATATTTTTTTAAATACAATATTAGAAGTAAAATGTGAAATTGATAATATTGATTTTAATCAGAAGAATAAGGATAAAGAGCTCAGGTAATGTTAGACAAATTATTGTTGGCGTAGCACCAGTACTGTAAGGAGTCTAAATGCACCCAACACAGTGTCCATTTAGACTCCATACAGTATGGGTGAAGTGGCACTGATGATGACGCAGTTGTGTTGAAAGCCGATTCTGGTCGGAAGATAAACAATGTGAAGACATATTTTATTTCTATGAGAACTCTCGTCCCACTTCTTACTATCACATATGGACACAGGACTTCCTATAGTGGTAGCGATTGCAACAAGGAAACTTTTTGAACTTCTGAACGGCCACGTTTAACCGATAACGAAACCGATGTGTTAATTAAATATGATAAAAGATACTGTGATTAAAAAAAAAAATATATATATAATAAAGAAGGTTACCGTTTTGCCTTTTTTGATGGAGAGTACATCTTTGCCAAAATCCGTGAAGAGCGGAAGAGGTTCTACGTCTTTGTTCACCTTGCCTGGGGCGGGATGATGTTTGTTTGTCCACTTGGACCATCCACTGACACATTTCATTGTGTCATCCCCGATTTCTTCGGTATGGTCTTCCGGAGTCCACGGAGAGCTCTCGGCAGAGGTTACTTTAGTCGGCTCTTCTGTCGACGTGGTAGCTGCAGTGGTGGTACATGGCTGACCGCTACAACTCTTCTTATGTCTTGAACAGAAGCTGTACAGAAAAGACGTCAGTGATAATATTCAAAAGAATAATTTTTTGTAACTATTTTCCGGGTTTCGCAAGAACTCGTATGAATCCAAGTACTGACGCCGTTGTCAAAAATACCACTGTCTTTAAAGATTTTTCTGTATTTCAAAATACAGGAATTACACATAAAACTGTTAGAAAACCCCAAAATATTTTGGGTCAAATCGAACCCCACATCCGATCCCTGTTTGTAAGCAATGCGTGTATGTAGATCAAAAATATAGAAAATTTCAAGAGAACCTTTCTGGTTTAACCTTTCAAAGGTCTTGTTTTTCTTTGATTTGAAAAAATCTTTAAAGATGGATAAAATATCAAACAAATGATATTAAACATCAGATTCGAAAGTAAAAAAGCAGAGTGGTTGCCTAAAGGGAAAATATAAATGATTAGAAATAATAATTAACTAGGGACCATGGTGGCCGTGTGGGTTAGAGCGTAGGGCTTCGGTCGCATGGTCCTGGGTTCAAATCCTGTTCGGGAGTGAGTTTTATTTCATAGATATAACTCCCTCCCGGGGCCATGGATGTCGTGAATAAATAGATAACACAGTGACATGGCTAATATGCACTGTACATAAGTCCAATAAAAAAAAAAAAAAATTAACAAAAAATATGATTGACATATTGAAAGAAAGGGATTTATTTGAACCAATAATTAGAACAATAAGATTTTCTTATAATAATAATCCTGGAATTACGACGCAGGATAGCCAATACTTATTTTTCATCAAATGTAATTATGGACAATTTTCAAAGCATTAAGATAAACGAGTGTTTATGCAATATAAATATATAAGGCGAAGGTTTCATCGATTTAACAAACTGAAGACTTTTTGGTGGATTGTCTCAAAAATATGAACGCCTTGATCATTTTAACTAAACAAACCCGATCCATTATATTTCCATTGATCAGAGAGTTCCACTGACTTATCTTAAGGACATGTTCTTTCAGAATGAATCTGTACTCCATTCATAAAACTTACCAACTGTAACAGCCATCTCCTTCCATCAGATCCCCTTCATTGTAAGTTGTTCCATTGATGACCATACAGACTGGCTTACACATCGACTCCGGAATGCAGACTTGTTTTGAAGAGTTACTGTACACTTCACCTTTCGAACAAGGTTTGTACCTGCAACCTGCCACAAAAACAAAATGTCAACTACCCATGTGCAATAGGACTAAGAAAATGTATTTCTGAGAAAAAAATAATTCGACAGTAAATGACTAAAAACAAGGAAGAATGGAGATAAATCTGGATGTATTCATCGAAATGAGTTTACTCTAAGGAGTTGAATTTTCTGTAAATCTTAAAAACGGATATCTCGTATATCATTCGCAAATGCTACAGAAAAACGGCTTCACCACAATTTTTGTATGTTTTTTTTTCATAGGCCTTGACGATTTATAAACTTGGATTTCAACCAGTTATAAAATTTACCTCTATAGAAATATAATAAAAATTTCTGAAAGTTATGGGAGATAATGCGATATGAAACGTTTTACTCACACAATTCCTGGATATGCCACTGCCATTATAATAACTAAGAATTTACTATTAGGTTGTGTAAGGAGATTCTGAATTCTTATACAATATATTCATCATAGACAGTATCACTTCTACCAATTTATTTATTTTTTTTGCTTTTTAAAAAATTTAGAATTATAGACGTTTCGGGACGTCTCCCAACATCGGTATCTATAATTAATATGTTCTTTATGTTAACATTTCTTCTATAAATCAGAATCTTCCTAGAACATATTAATTGAGTCGACCTCTAGTTAGTTATTATGCCCGGGCTTCAACTACGAGGTCATATCGCCTACTACCAGAGCGCTCTTTCGTCACTCTGGTGGACATGAACCCGACTCTACTATGGGAGTCCTAAATTTTGCCTATCCTAAATTTTTATTCACCTAGGACAGGGGTCTTTAACGAGTACCTGACGTCGTACAGGCTCGGGACCATCGCTTAACGTCCCATCCGAAGGACGGCGTGCTTAAGTTTATTTTACCTCCCAGATAAGATAAACTAAGGGCCTCGGTCGGGTTTCGAACCCACGATCTTGAGCTCAGAAGGAAGCACGCACACCACTGAGCTACCGGCACCCTCGAGTCGACCTCTATATTCAAACATCAAGTTTAACAGAAGTTTTGACTTAGTTATTATGACTCATGCCCAAGCTTTAAATACCAGTTCATATCGCCTAATACCAGAGAGCTCTTTTGTCACTGATTCTACTGTGCGAGTCCTAAATTTTGCCTATCTAGGATTATTAACTAAGACTAAATGGTCTTTAGCAAGTACCTAACTTCGCACTGGCTCAGGACCATCGCTTAATGTTCCATCCGAAGGACGGCATGCTCACATTTTTTTCACCCACAATTTTGAGCTCAGTAGGATAGCACGCTACCTCTGAGCTACCGGCGCCCTCGTTTTGACTTGGTGTTTCGATATAGAAGTCGACTAAATAAATATGTTCTATAAAATGAAGATTCTGAATGTCAACTTGAAGAACATATAGATTATAGATATCTACTGATGAAGAGAGTAGACTATAATTGCTAATTTAAAAAAATAAACTGGGAAAGAAGTGATGCTGCGAATAATGTATTATATACATAAGAATTGTGAATAGAAATTTTTGAAATAAGGCTTCCATCATTGTATGTAGTTGGTAATTTCCACGGATTTCCATGAATCAGGGAATAGTAATTATTAGCAAAAGAAAAAGATTCCTTTTTTTAAATTTCTGCTTCAAACGGTTAGGTAGTATTTGCAAATAAAGTTAGGGGCGCACATTTCGCTCAACTAGCCCTAATTTAAAAATAGAATTATATTTTACCTTCAACGCATATATCCTGACCGCACATTTTCATAAGACTTTTATGTTTGAGAATGTTGTCACATGTCTCCGGAGGACAAGTCTGAACACAGGGGCTGTACTGGGAGCACGATTCATCACACTGTAAAGCTGGAAAGGTCAATTTAAACAACTACTGTCTTTCTTCTTTAAATATATATATAAGCTATATTTGATTCAAATTACTCCAACTTACGACACAACTGTTGACTTCTCCATTTGATTGGAACCCCGTGGGAGTTACATTCCTGAGCATAGGCAGCAATAGCGGTACATAAACATTCGCAGTCGCCTCCTTGATCGCAAGCGCAAGAATCGAATATGCATCTGCAAAAAAATAGATTTGCTTACCATAGTACATCGTGTACACTCTGTAAGGTAAAACTAATGTATCTGAGGTTGACATGCTTCAGTCCTTTCCAAAAACAATGATCAGTGTTTTTAGATTGTGTAATACACCCTTATTTGACATACCTCAAGGAGGAAATTCCACTTCGCCAAATATAACAAAAAAATAATGTAGTTTTTGAGCAGATTTACCTTTCCATGTATGCGTCAAGAGGAACTTCCGAATGGCAAGGCTTGAATAAAGAAGTTTTTAATATGGAACATTTTTCAACTGCCCACGCTTTTCTATTAGGACGAAGTCCACAAGTGTCCTGAAAGAATATAAAAATAAATATTATAAAGCATCTAAGTGAAACTAGGAAAGTGCTCATAGTAGCGTAGGAATATAAACAACAAAATATTGAGTACCGAGTCAGCATTTCTTGATTCGAATCACCTCTTTAGTTGATAGCTGGTGTAACCACTCAACCATCGAGAGGCCCTCAGACTAAGTTAAGTGATACGAGGAAATACCATTTTTACAAAAATCACTATCTTTTTATAGAAGTATTAACATTGATATTGATAGCCAACGCTGTTTAAAAATACTATCTACATATTTTACAAAATGCATATAAACAATGGGAGTAGTTTCGGTATCTTTAGCAATGTACTTCCCCGAAGTGGCTGAAGATGGTAGCGATACCGAAAGTACTCCCATATTTTATTTATATTTTGTGAAATAGACAATATTTTAAAAAAAATACGTTTTTATTTTTATTAAGTGTTTCACAATATCTCTGCAGAAAATGTTAAGTATCACAAAGCTGTTTAGAATTTCGATCCACTTATAAAATATGATTCTTTAAAACGGTGTGTAATTTTCCCTGTGTAAATTGAGTTTCGCATGTAAATGAATGTAACTTCCGATTTACTAGTTTCAAAGGTATGAGAAGCGATGCAAGTATATATATATGTGAGTACACAAACATATAAGAAGTTTCAAAAACATTTTTTTTTGTACCTGACTTTTTGATCTAATCCTAAAATATGAAGAAAAAAAAAATGAAAATTCAAATTCCAATATTTTTATTATCTATTATGTAATAAAAAGTAAAGCAAGATGAATGAAATATTTGAAAATATGATTTTATAAACTTTTGAAAATTCTCTGCGCTCCATCAAGAGAGACAATCGGCAAGCAAATCATTCTTTTGCTTCAAAATCCAAATTATGCAAAATATGTCTTACTTTGATAGGCTCGGATTTAGGGCAGTAGTCATACAGTTTCCAGGAGTCACCAAAGAGTTGAGCTGAGACTTCACTGATCCCTCCAGAAGGAGTCTGGAAGTCGTCACTTTGGTCGTCGTTGTAATTACCACACAGACCCTTTATCTGAAAAAAATATATAAATATATTATTATAAATAATATTTACCATAACTTTGGTATCAGTTATTTCATGAATTCAAACGAACTACCTACTTTTCCTTTCCATTTTGGGTCAGCCCTGAGCATGAGTCGTGTACCTCGGTCCCACTGAAGTACCAAACCCAGGTCACTCACATCTGCGAATAAAAACAGTCCTGCCTCTCTTTGCAAAATCCTAGACCAGAGAAAAAATATATCTGTAAGATATGTTGTTACAAGCAGATGCATATGAAACATAAAAATGTGCGAAAGAAGAAATGAGCAAAAATGTATGATCATTAATTTCAAACAATTGTTTGAGTAATACATTTGAAAAAAAGTCCCAGGAATAGCGTTTTTATAAAGCTCCTAAAACCTATAGTAACAGCTATAAGCCTAATATAATAATATTTATTTCCGTTAAATCATAATGTAATTCGTAATACATTTTGTTCATCAATATAGTTTATAAATTATATACTTAATTAAATCTTAGAATAAAAACACATGAGATGAATAATAGTAGTTGAAGAAGTCTTCTTTCAGGACGATATTTAGGGGCATAATTTGCAATGCATTGAAAAATATATGGCCTATTATTATTATTTTTTCTCTGACTGTCGAGCTTCAATTATAAGACCAACTACCAGAGTGCTCTTTCATCGTTCTGGTGAACTATTAGAATCCTAAAATTCTGCATACCGAGGTATGATTAGGGAGGGGCTTTAACGAGGACCTTACATCGCACAGCTTCGGAACCTCGGAAGGACGGCCATGGTCAAGGTTTTTATCTTCCAGAAAAACGTTTGTTTTTTCTCAATTAGTTGACAGCAGTGCGTCGATCATAGCGCTTTCTGCCACATGCTATCTGCCTTTACCATTCCACCTCCAATCTATTGCCGCCCGCCACAGCATCCTGTTTCCAAGTGTATCCTACAGGCTTGCCTTAGTTTTACATCATTGTACTTCCCCACAGCCCTTTTCCTTTTTTTTGCCATGATAATTTCACTCTTTTTGACACCTTACCAGTACAGCCTAATCAAGTTCTCCCTGCAAATTTTGTTCAAGATATAACCAGGGAATATGCGACAATCTACGCTACCAGAACTAACAACTGGCAAGGGTCTCATAAGAACCTCCAGAAACACATTTTCCATTAAGTTACCAATGTTTACTTTTCATCCCTCTTTCTCTCTTTGGCATAGTCCATAGTCACCCAATAAACAAAACCTCAGGGCCTCGACCAGTATCGAGCCCATGATCTCGAGTACAATAGACGTTACTTCTGTGCTACCGGTACCCCCTTACCTATTATTGTTAGCTAATGATGGAGTCCCTCTGCCGTCTGCAAAGACGATTTGTTCTTTCTGATCATTTGAGCCCACAGTAAGTTTGACAGACTTTGAGCAGCTAACTCCGGACGTTCCACATGGCACCATCTAAAATTTGTAGCACGATAATACGAAATTAAAAAAAAAAAAAATGGTGGCTAGTAGAATAGACTCAAATTACAAAGAAAAGAAACCATAAATCGGAAAATATTGATTTTACAAGAAAGGCTAAAAAAAACGAGACAAATATAAAAATTGTCAATTTTTAAAAACAACAGCCGTTAATAGTAACAATTGGCGACATTATGGACTAAGTATAAACTAAAAAGAGCGATGTACCTATCTTGGTTCGTTCACAATCCACTAGAGTGTGTATACTATAAACGAACACAGTACTTATTTTAATGTATTCTTTATTGTTTTGTATTAATAAAATTATTGAATACAAACTGGATTTTTGTACTCATTACTTTCAGCTAGATACGTTATAAGTAAAGTACCAGATTACCTTTTTTTTGAACGATTTTTTATTAGTTATTTTATTTTCAACACTGAAAATTTTCGAAGTCTATTTTCTCAAACTGTGATTCCATAAACTCCGTTTAAAACAAAATTATAACACAATTTTCATCCAATCATCTTATTTATTTTACTTTATTTTAATTCTCTACATAGCTACAGAATAAAATGCACTCAAAAAATGAAAGCGGATTTTTCCGACTTACGTTACTTTTTTCTGAATCTTTTTTATGAAGGTACCTATTATTGTTTGTTTATTTTATTACTTAGACTTTAATTACTTATTCTTTGATTATTGAAGATTTCGCCTGAGCTATTTAATCTTTCCTTTACTTAAAGTGTACGTCACGAATCAGATGACATCTCCTCTTCCAAAAACTACCTTTTCGGTAAAATTCTAATCTCCTCGCAGAGATAACAAAAATTACCTCAATGACAACAATAAATGACTCTTCAGGCGACAGAGCTCCTTTGGCCAAAACATAATCACAGGTTCCTTGGAAATCAAATATGTTGTCGTCAAACGTTTTAAAATGTGAATCACCCCATGTGGTGCAGACACCTGGACACACATGATCAGTGCAAGTCCATTTTCCCATATTGCAAACACTGAAACAAATATAAATAAAATTACTTTAGAAATGTGGAAAAAAAATGCAGAGAATTTAATGAGCGTATACGTCACACAAACATTTTTTTTGGGATTTAACTTACTACCAAGCCTTGTAAATTGATCATTTTTTTCATGAAAACAAATATTGTTCAAATATGTCAGCGTCCCAAAGGATGTAAACTAAATGTCTATAAGGAATATATATGTGTAATTTTTAAATCGTAACTCATAGCAACGAACTTTAAAACATAGTTTATGTACTGATAATTGTTTTGAAAAATTATAAAAATTAAGAAAAATATATGTCATGGGGCCATTAAAGGCCTTTCTTATATCCACAACGCATTCAGATCACTCTCTCCCCTTCTTAAAATCATTTCATTTTGTCTCTGAGTAATTTTGAGAGTAGACATTCTTATACACTTTAATGCCAGTATGAAATAATTTTGAGAAGGAGGAGGAGGAAAGAAAGTGATCTGTAAGCGTTGTTGGTATAAGAAAGTCCTGTAATGGCCACATCACATATTTTTTATATTTATATTATACTATTATTTTAAGTTGCCTGTAGACAATGAAATATACGTTTAAAAAACGGTATACTTAGGTAAGTATATTAAGAAAAGTGTAAGATACAGACCAAGTGTTGCAGTCTTCTTGCATTTTTGCGCCATCTTTGTAACTGCGGCCGCCATGATGGCAAGGACACTCATCAGGACGAACACACTCTTTTGAAATAGAATCGAGAACATAGCCTCTCTTACAGACACAGCCTCCATAGCAGATTGCAGGGGTCACTTCGGAGCTTGCACTGTGCATGTTCTGAAAGAGAGAAAAAAAATATAAAATAGTCTCTTTTCGTAAATTTGGACAAGACAGCTGAAGGGAAAGGTTAGGTTAAAGCGTTATTCTCTCATAATCCAATCAAATTCCTTGTAAATTCTGTCAAGTTAAGGGATGTTTACCAGTTTACGGTTGCAAGAAATATCATTATTCCCCCAAAAAATAGTGAAATAGGTGAAAAAGTGGCCAGTTAGGTCCAAGCAATATTTATTTTTATTAACGTTTCGACCTCTTATGGGCCATTATCATCAGAAACGATTGCTTTTAGCATTTATGAGAAATGTGCCTCCTACTAGGAACGCAACGTGTCCATTTCTAACTTATAATTTCTTATTTATGATAAATTATCGTAATTATCATAATATTATTATGATAAGCAATCGTTTCTGATGATAATGGCCCATAAGAGGTCGAAACGTAAATAAAAATAAATATTGCTTGGACCTAACTGGCCACTTTTACACCTAACGTTAATAATTATTTATTTAGATTATATTCACTTAAGTATATTGTAATATAATATTATGTTCATTATATTACAATGTAATAGAGCTGTATCTGAAGAATAAATACAATTAAGTAGAAGACAAATAAAGCACTTTTTTATTGAACGCTTTATTGTCTAATTCAACAAACGTATATATAAGTGTGTGTCGATTTCGGCTTACGCCATCGTCAACACAAGGTTCAACAATAATGGAGATATGAGCTAGGCAGACATATTTATATTAACTTAAGAGTACCTGGGGTAGGAGGGGTCCTCCTCCCTAGGGGGTGGTAATCTCTATTCTAACGGTAATGACCAACTGTGGATATATTTGAAAACTGAGAATAACAAGAAACCAAAATATTATAAAATATAAAATTGTAAGCAGTTCTATGAAATCAATATAACAAACATGAATGTGGAGAAGAATATTTAGTTATAGGACCCCTCCTACCCCAGGTATTCTTAAGTTAATATAAATATGTCTGCCTAGTTCATATCTCCTTTATTGTTGAACCTTGTGCTGACATTATGTATATGTATGTGGAATTAGACAATATAAGTATTCAACAAAAGTGCTTTATTTGTCATCTTTTTAATTTTATTTATTAGTATTTCCACTACATCGACACAAAACGCAAAAAATGTATTCGGACATGAAAAAGAAAAAATGATTCAAAATGTCCATTTTTTTATATATAGTAGGAACCAATATTTACGTTTTCTGTCATTAAACCCGCTTCAGCCCCCTGAAACTCAGGCAGGCCACAAAAAACGAAATATTTTTTTTCTGTGATGCAAACCGGCTACTAGTAGTCTAGCCCAGGGACGCAATTCGGACCTAAGAACTAAAATGAGTCTCAACTAATTTGCACCAATGAAATGACCCATAGCTATAAAACAATTACCTGGCACGTGACCGGTTCTGGAGGTTCGCAGTGTGAGTAGATCTGATTCCGTGTGGCACTGCATTTAGTTGCCTCTAAAGAATTATTTGGATATTTTTTTAGTTCCTCTTTTGACGCCAAATGACATTCCCATTGAGCGCTTTTGCAAGAACTGTAAAAAAACAAACAATTAAAAATGGAGCAATATTTTAGGATAATAGAATTAGAAAATTATTGAAACTTTCCTCTAGAAAAGCCGTTCCAAAATTGTTAATAGGTGAACCAACTTCTTAAAAGGGTCTGAAAGGCAAATACCATCTAATATTTACATGGGGAGGGGGATCTAAATCAATCTAAATATATTTTAAAATAAAACTGTCGTCCAAATATCAAGCTTTTATGTAGGTAAAAATTGACAAATGTCAGAATAGAATTTAGTTCAGTATAGAATATTAGATACAGTCTAGTTTAATAATTTTTTATGCAGTAACGATACTTCTCAAATCATTCTGGTATGCAAAGTGCTACATTATGACACACTACTAAGTGAATGCCCAAGCCTTCTAGTGATCAATTGTATAAAGCTGAAGTTCCCTCTTAAATCGCTAGATTACACCAGCTTCAAGCGAGAATACTCAGGCGTCGCAATCAAGTTCTATGAGCCAATTAACAGAAGTTGGCAGCTGACTGAATATGATGAGTATTCATGAGACCGGTACCAGTAAACAATAAATAAATTGCACAATGCGCAAGTCTCTTTACCAAAGCTCAAGTCCTTTAGTTGCAGGTCTGATCTCAGCATGTCCTGCGGGATACTGAAGTCCATTGGTGGTACATGGACACTCTCCAATGGGGATACAGACACCACGATGATCCAGGGCGAGTCCTGAGGGGCAGTTGCATCCTTCCAGACAGCCTTGGTCGGCGCAATTCTTGGAGGTGCTCCGTGAGAGGTCCTGACAAGATCGGGAACACGACTTGCCACACGTGTCGTACACTTGACCCCTTGGACACCGGAGACCTACATTGTATAAAAATATAATAAGTAAAATATAATACTTCTACGTACAACAGTAGTCCGAGCAGATCAAGCAGTACATCATTATCCTATAGGCCAATCACTGTTCTCTATAAAGTTAGAGCAATACTTCGAAACCGAATAAATAAATTTTACAGTGATCGTCCTTCATCGCCTAGACAGTATTCTAAAGCATTTTTCACTAGCTAAGAGCTCATCTGTAAATATACTGGCAGTTGAAGGCAGGGGCCAAGAGCTCGAAACGCCGTCCTAGCACCAGGCACATCCTACCCCATCTCCTGTGTATATTAACTTATAATCGAAAAATTTACGTACAGCCTCGGTGAATAATTTTTTTAATATCTTTGGTTCTGTGTCCACCTTACCCCATTTCACAAGCTCTAAATAAACTTTTGGTGTTTGCAAAGTCCAGGCGGAGTTCGGCGGACCATTATTCGGAGGACCATCGGGGGGGATTATTATTATTTATTTTATTAACTACTACTATGTTCCATTAACTATTGTCAACAAATTTACATACATAGTAAAACATTTCAAAAAAGAAAAAAAATATTTATTATCATTCTCAAGAATGTGATTTTTTAATTTATTTTATTCTCAAAAAATTTTTTTTTTTTTATTCTTAAAAATGTGTTTGTTTATTTATTATTAAACATTTATTTAATTTTTTAAGCATTAAAAAAAAACACAAGTATTAACCACACTAACAAAAGCTAGGAGAGATTATGGTCCAACCAGACAGACAATCAAATTACTATTGTCTAATGATGAAGCCCAGTTGGGATGTTTTAAATGAAACAGTAGTTAACAATGATGCAAACTAGCTTTGAAAATATTTATAAAAGTCAACTACAAAAATATTTAATTAACTAGGTACTTATTATTTTGAACTAAATTAAAAGCATTTAGTTACCAAAAACTAGTTGACAAATAATTACAAGAAAATATTTTCCTCAAATTTAGTGACAAAAAAGTGATTCCCAAAAATATTTTATTTTGTTTTTATAAATATTCAATACTTCCCAACTCTGTGAAGTGGTTAGTGTTATATTTTTTTATTCATTGTATATTTTTATTTAAAATATATTTTTTTATTAAAAATAAGCACCTATCTATCTAAATGAATATTAGTGCAGAAAATTCAAGTAGTTGGCTAGAAATGCAGCATTTAATTTTTAAGTAAAACGCCGAAACGACTTTAACAAAAATCGGTATACAATCAAAGAGACCTGCCTTTTCAATGTATTGACATTGACGTTATGACATTTCTTTGAGCCGTTAAAAGTTTTTGCACTCTCGCAAATCCGAATGATAGTGGATTCGCGATTGTTTCTGAGAGCGAAACATTTTTGATCTTGGATTTTAAAATTTCTTTCACTATATTGCGCATCAGATCAAACCAAATACATTTTGTTCGTGTTGGTCTGTCCGACTAAATCGTTGTCAAACCTCTAACTCAATAACCACTAAAGGGATTTTTATGAAACTTTGTATTTATATTCTATTTGACATGTAGATGGTTCCTCTTAAAATTATGCAAAAATCGGATGATAATTAAGGGTAGCTAACCAACAACGATTTTTGAAAAACGTATTTTTTGTAGAAAGGGTACATTTTATCAGAAAATTTGCAATAATGGAAAAATTTCCACTTAAAGAAATACAGATAACGGTAATTCAGCTGAATAGTAATTAAATATTCGTTCAATTATCTGGCATACATTTTTTTTCATATTATTGATTGTTTTAATGTAAAGACAATTATGGACCTATTTTAAGAAAATTGAGTTTATTATACGTAATAAAGTCATTTTATTACAAAGTAAAAAAAAAATCCAGTAAACCGTCAAAAGAAATACAAGTTTCATGATAGTTAACTCATTTTGTTCCTATCATTATAAATCATGAAAATAACTTAAAAACTAATTTAAATTACTTGATAATGGGAACCTTGAAATAATAAATAAAAATAACAATAATAATCATACCGCACTCTCGAACTTTGGACCTCCACTCTATGGGTACTCCTTGTCTTGCGCATTCTTTGGCGTAAGCGGCCAAAATGGGGCAATAACACTCCTGTTTTTTCTTTCTGCAGGAGCACATGTCGTACAGGCAATTCTGATAGTAAGTGGCAGGATCAACAAAAAAGTGACAATCTGAAAAAAAAAAAAAAAAAAAAAGTAATAAATTATTTGTATTAATATTTTCATACTTCAGTTCAGTATTTATTTACATTAACTAATAAGGAACACTTATTTATCTAATTAACTCCATAAATTTAATGTTAACACAGTTTTCGCAAATGAACTAACTTTATTTATACATGTTTTTCCTATTAAAATTTACAACTTCAAAGATAATTGTAGTAACAGTGCTTATAAGTATGTTAAACGTCCTGATAAAAATTGTAAGCAGAACATAAAACGAAGTTTTCCCTAATTTTATCTGTCTATGAAAGGCGGTAAAAAGAGTGAATTCTTAAGTTAAGAATAGTAATTAAACCTAACAAAAAAAAAAAAAAAAAAAGAAATCAATATGAATTTATGAATATATACAATTTTTTTATAATAAAATGACTTTTTCCAAATAGAAGCACATATCCGAGAAAATCCGCTGGTACAAATGATTAGTTAGATATTCTGACTCATGCCCGGGCTTTAACTACAAGACCGCTTTCTATCAGAGCGCTCTTTCGTCACTCTGGTGGACATGAGCCCGACTCAACTATGGGAGTCCTAAATTTTGCTTACCTTAAATTTTTATTCACGTGGTGTCGAAGTCTTTAACGAGTGTCTAACGTACAGACTCGAGACCATAGCTTAACGTCCCATCTAAAGGACGGCGTGCTTGAGTTTATTTTACCTCTCAGATAAAATAAACTAAGGTCCTCGGCTGAGTTTGGAACACGCGATCTTCAGCTCAGTAAGCGAGCATACACACCACTGAGCTACTGGCGCCCTCTTGGTACAAATGGTACAACAAATATTTATTTATATGATTTTTTTTTATATCATGTGTTAACAATAAATTTACATTATGTGTTAACAATAAATTTACAAGCACCTTACTGTTGAAGTATTATAGAAAATAATTATCTTTTAAATGAACTATAATTGATTGCCCGAGGGCGCCGGTAGCTCAGTGGTATGCGTGCTTGCTTACTGAGCTCAAGTTCGCGTGTTCGAAACGCGGCCGAGGCCCTTAGTTTATTTTATCTGGGAGGTAAGGTAAACTTACTCATGCCGTCCTTCGGATGGGACGTTAAGCGAGGGTCCCGAGCCTGTACGATGTCAGATACTCGTTAAAGATCCCTAGCCTAGGTGAATAAAAATTTAAGATAAGCAAAATTATATGCTATAATAATATGCGAAAATGGTCAAAATATGTTCAGGGGACCTTGAAACGTGAAATCTCGTTGAAAACTCGATCCCAGATTTTTGCACGATTACAATACTTTCTTTATTTACATTTTCTCAAGTTACAATAGAACTTCTGAGAGTGTAATACTAATTTAAAGATTTTATCCTTGACTTGTTTTTATACAAAATATATTACCTAAAAATATATGACTTGAGATTTCACTGCATATTTTTTCGGCTTCAGCTTTATTCTGAACGTTGACATCACACGGGTGTTTCCCTTCGATTGTGTCCGCAATATCGCAACTCTCCTTGGTTTTCCACTTGTTCGCAAATGAGGTAGCATCCTGTTCAACGTCTCCTTCCGGAGTTAAGAAGTCGTCTTTTTGGTTGCCATTAAATGTGCCGCAAAGTCCCTGAAAACATTCAAATTAAATTGTTACAATTTAAAATTTAACAACGGCATATCGCGGCATCAAATGGACTTTTACTGCTCCAAATAAAGAACACACTCTTTATAATTTATTTCTCTTATATAATGACATATTCAGGAGTGTAACGCAAAATTTCCCTTTTTGATTGTTTCTATTTTTCTGGTTAACGATCTTGAGCTTTCTTTTACCACATTATTGTGGGGTTTAAAAATAAATCGCAACAAGCTTTCCAAAGTTATCGCGCGAACGACAACATATATTTATATTATACAGAGCAAACCGCTCTTTACTATTTTCTTTTGAATGAATATTTTAGTTAAAATATGTTCTATAAAATATTAAATTTAACTTTTAAAAAAACCGTCACAACAAATAAACATTTAAAAAGAAGGGGATCTTGAAGGGCTTGGCGTTATAAACATTTGAGCTCAAACTCCAAGTCTCTAGCTGCAATAAAGGCCAAGATCCCTACACAGGCTCTGATGAAACCTGAAGATCTTGGAAACGGCATACCCGATTTCCACCAATCATGGCTAAGAACCACCTCGCAAATACCAGCTTTCGGAACAAAAAAACCTCTTAGAAATCGGTTCAGCCGTCTTGGAGCTACGATGCCACAGACAGACACACACGTCTGGCGTTATTTAGTTTATTTTATCTGGGAGGTAAAATAAGTTTAAGCACGCAGTCCTTCGGATGGGACGTTAAACGAAGGTCCCGAGCCTGTACGATGTCAGGTACTCGTTAAATACGCCTGCTCTAGGTGAATAAAAATGTAGGACTCCCACAGTAGAGTCGGGCTCATATCCATTAGAGTGACGAATGAGCGCTCTGGTAGTAAGCGATATGACCTCGTAGTTAATGCCCGGGCATGAGTCATACTAACTATATATTTTTTTAAATGTTGAATGATAAAAGAAAGGTAAGAAACATGCCTGACGTTGATTAAGTCCGATCAACTAGTAGACCATTGCTTCCGAACAAGAACATTAAGAAGGGTTCTTATAGCAAGTCTGCGGACTATGGGATTAAAGTGAAAGGAAAGCGTGGAATGGACATTTTTGTAGCGGGATTTCATTACATTACGAAGGGAAGAGAGGTTATTCTGAAGAATAGAAATGGATCTACGATCTATAAGTCGTGATGAGAGTTTGTTTCGTCGATTAAGTCTAATTCGATTCTATGCCTGCGTCTGTAAATAGTGAAACCAAGACAGCCGATCACTGACAGAAGTACATGTTTCACGACACAAGGTGAAGGAGATAAATCATCGACGACTAACTAATGATTGCAAATGTTTCTGTGATTAAATATGCAAGACGGTAGCTACCTTAGTCTTTCCTTTGAATATCGGTGGAACATTTATGTATACTCGAGTGGTTCCATCCCACCAAACTTCAACCCCATCGTTGAGTTCAACTGAAACAAATGAAGTCGAACAAATAATTAATAAGTATTCATTTTCTACAAAAAAAAATATGGTACTATTGCATTATTTAGAGCTCATCCGGCTTGTATTGATTTCAACTAACATTTGGTTCGAAACGGCCAAGGCCCATAGGTTTTTGATCTGGGAGGTAAAACAAAACCTTCGGATGGGACGTTAAGCGATGGTCCCGAGCCTGTACGATGTCAGGTTCTCGTTAGAGACCCCTACCCTAAATGAGTAAAAATTTAGGGTAGGCAAAATTTAGGACTTCCATTACAGAGTCGGGCTCATGTCCGACGAAAGACCGCTATGGTAGTAGGCGTTAAGTCCTCATAGTTGAAGTCCGTGCATGACTCACAAAAATAAATAACCCATATGCTTATTCATGAATATATATCTCACTTATATTTTCGCAGCAGTCTAGTTTAAATTTAAAATTGGATTTCAAACATCTCAAAGTACATCCACTTTGTTAACAGAAGAACTTATTTGTATTCTAATTATTTTTGAATGTATGATATCTAATTAAATGTTTTTTTTTTGGCTTTATGTAAGGTGCCATGTCAATGTGTTATCTAGTTATTTACGACATCCATGGCCCCGAAAGGGATTAATTGAATGTTAAAGGGTTATAATATAACTAGTGGCCGACCGAAACAGGATTTTCAGCCGAAACCGAATCTTCGGCCTCGGTCTCAGTTTCGGCCGAAACCCTAAACCGAAACTTATTTAGACATGTTAAAATTTCCATTGTATACTGAAATGTAGTGTATTTTTTACACAAACACCTACCTACAGACAGTTACCTCGTGTTAAATTAAATAAAAAACAATAATTGAAGTATGTAACAAAAATAGTTATTTATTTATGTTACATTAACAATTTAACATGAACAAAAATAGTAAACATGTTAAAGTAAAGACCTAACCTTGTAAGTAAACTTTGTCAAAAATCAACACTTAGATCTTATATAAAATACAGGCTCCTTAATTTTTATTAATTATTAAGTAAGTAACTATTTTGTGTTCACAATTAATTTATTTTTTCCTGAGATCTTGTATTTAGCACTTGGTGATTAAAGAGTTAACTAATTATCAGTCTTAAACAAGGATTACAATAATTTGTACGACTATCAAGTAATTACTTAATTTAAAAAAACAGTTATAAAATCAAAAGAAAAAAAAACGAAATAGTATTATTAGATTACCAATTAATTTTAGTATTCGTATGGCAACCGCACACGACTCAAAAGCCACGAACTCATCCGAAGTTAGTCGAACGACCCACGACAAGTCACGAAAACTGATTTTTGGCGTGGCCGAAGTTTTTTGGCCGAAACCGAAACTATGGCCGAAACTAGATTTTTTGGCCGAAACCGAAACCGAATCTTCGGTCGGTCATTAAATATAACCTTTCTTCATGATCGATCAAACAATATTAGCTGAAATCGATTATAGCCTAATGGGGGATAAAGGAATGGAACAATACCAAAAAATGTTAGGATTGTTGGATCGCTTAACTAAAAAACTTACCCAGCACAAACAGGGATGAGGCTTGTCTGATATAACCTTCTTTCAAAGAAACAGGCAGTTTATGTTCTTCACCATTCACTGTTACGTCGTAGTTCTGTTTCAATTTTATAACTGTTTCTCCCAGTCTGATCGTTACAGTTTTGGTACAGGATGGCATATCTGGGGCGGTATACATCGAATAGCCCAAGTCCTGAAAAGATAAAAAAAAAAAATTATT
Source organism: Aradus depressus (assembly GCA_963662175.1). Lineage (NCBI taxonomy): Eukaryota > Metazoa > Arthropoda > Insecta > Hemiptera > Aradidae > Aradus > Aradus depressus. Next base: position 10,153,626 of record OY759222.1, read on the forward strand.
TTTATAAATAATAAAAATAAAATAATAAATTACAAATAATATAACACCAAATTGATATGACTGATGCTTTGGTTGACAAATATTGAGTATAGGGAACTATACTTATGGGAGAACCAAGTTTTACAGAAGTGCAAAATACGACAATTAACCTAAAGTGCAGCGGTCCAAAACGTTTTATTTGGCGTATCACTTAATGTTCTTGTACATATACTACACATTAGTCAACGCTTTCAGTCGTGTACATACGAATATATATAATTCATTGTTTAGTTAGAAAATCATATCCGAAGATTGTTAGCGATGAAAAATAAACAACAAAATGAAGAGTTGTGTATAATTTGTATTCTCCTACTAGGTCATAGACGGGGGGAGTTCGATTGTACTTAAAATTAACAATATATCCCCAGACAATTATCATACTACAAAGACTCATGCCCGGGCTTTTACTACGAAGTCTTATCGTCTACTACCAGAGCGCTCTTTCGTCACTCTGGTGGACTTGCGCCCGACTCTACAATGGGAGTCCTTCCCTGGCTTAGTAGGAGTCAAGTACCTGCCATCGCATAAGCTCGCGACAATCGCTTAACGTCACATCCGAAGGACGGCATGCTCAAGGTCCATCTCCTTGATAAAAAACTGAAGAGCCCTCGGCCGGGTTTCGAACCGAAATACGAAAATTATGATAGGGAATTAAAAAAAAAAAAATATATATATATATATATATATATAAGTGGTGGCAAATCTCGTTTTTCATGTCATCTCAGCGAACGGAGTATGCTGTTAAACATCCTTGTACACTATTAACTAGGATAGATCTAGCTGCAAAATCGACTCCCCAACAACGACAATCACAAAGGAGCAACCTAAGTTATTATACCATGAGGTGACTTTTCGGTCGCTCGACCAAGATCAAAGTGTAGGATCCGAGTGCAGATAATTTTACACCATTGTCTTTGAATTAGATCGATAATCATGGATCCAGGGGCGTAGCAGTTGTAGCAATGATACAGGGCCCCCAACATAGATAAGCAAAAAATCGTAAAATGTTATCCATAGTCATATTAATAAAAGCCAAACCTAAATTTCTAAACTAAAACTAATTTAAAATTATGTTAGAACTTCTATGGAACAAGAACGGCTATCGGACTTATCAATACTGTCCATAGAAAAATAAGAAATTGAGAATCTAATGTCTTCTTTAGTTATGGATGATATAACAAAAACGTTCGCCGAAAAAAAGACAAGAAAATTACCTATTTAACAACTAGAATATATTTTTTTAAATATTTTAATATGTATTGTTGTTTTTGTTATTATCAAATATATTTTGTTTTTGTTTATTTTCCGAAAAAGGGCGCCTAAGAAATTTTGATGCAGGGCCCACTCAGGCCATTGCAGACCACGCCACTGCATCGATCTCTAGTTATTTTTATCTATCTTTCTATCGAAAACATTCAAAAACATTAAACTTTCATTTTTTTTTTTTCTTTTTTCTTTTGCCTTATTAGCCATGACAATGTGTTATTATGTAGTTATTTACGACATCCATGGCCCCGGGAGGGAGTTTTATCTACGAAATAATACTCACTCCCGGGCGGGATTCGAACCCGCAAACCATGGTAAGACCATGCGACCAAAGTCCTACGCTCTAGCCCTCACGGCTACCATGGCCCCCCAACTTTTAAATTAAAAAAACAAAAAAAATCAAACCTCAGAAATAGTTCCATCACAAGGGACATTCTCAGCTTCGATGGAATAGTTGTTAGTCTGAAGCAGGTAGTAGGAACACTTGCCCATGAAGTCGAAGGTACGTTTGTCAAACGTTTTGTAATGGGGGTCACCAACCGCTTCACACCGTGCCCCGCACTCGACATTTGTACAGCTCCAAGCTCCCTCAATACATGTACTGCACAGATATCACAATATATGAGTTTCTTTATTGATTATAAACAAGAATAATCATAACCTCAAAAGTATATTTTTTAGAATCCGTAGGTTAAAAACGCAACCCTTGTAAGAAGCTGATTGTGTCGATCTGTTCGTCTCTATGATCAAAGCCAGAAAGTAACAGTTTCTTCTGAAATATCCAAAAATACTGCCCAACGTCTGAACAATAATGAAGGTCATCCCCAGAATTTTGTCTCTATGAGGGCAAACATTAGGCCGCAAACAAATATTTTGTGACATAACCAAAGGATGAAAGCTTCCTAAAAATAGGTATCAAATGTATTTTTTCCAAAATGTTATATGTAATAAGGCGGCTGAGAGAGGGGATGGGGGTGAAAAATAACGTTTTTTGTCTATCCTCTCCCACAGTTCTCAATATGGGACTATCATCCAAGAATATGTAAGTGGTTTTAAAAGAAGTAAGCATCTAAAATCGATCTACAATAAATACAACACAACATCAGAATACATCGGATGGGAGAAGTTGTCAGTGCATTGACACAATATGGTGTCAGTCACACTGCCTAATATTGTTCATTTCAAACCAGATCCTGTGGCCTACGTCTTTTTAGACGATGTGGATATATAATAGGGGAGTATTTTCAGTATTGCTAACATCTTCAGAGGCGATATACTTAAAAAAGAGGACTGTTGGGTAGGTTCCAGAACAAATAATACATTAGACACACATCTCAACAGCACTAAAGAAAAAATAAAAACAGAAGAAAAAAGTGGGGTTTACTATCTAAAATGTAGTTTTTGTAATTTTGTTTATGTAACTCAAACTGGGAGAGAATTTAAAAATAGGGTAAAAGAACACGTTTCAGAAATAGGCTTAAACATTGACACAACACACATCTCAGTAAAATGAAATCGTAGAAAAATCTAATTTTTACAAATTTTTAATTAGGTTTTCCGTTATTTGTAGTTTTCTTGTACGAGCAATACGTTTCGAGATATTGGTCTTTGAAGGTTGCGTTTTATGTAAAATCAACTGGGAGTGGATTCATAGAGAGATCTCAGCCCGCAAACAGGACCAAGAGTTAGGGCGACCCCCCCCCCCCCCCCCCCCCCCCCCCTCTCCTCCTTCCCACTGCTGAAAATCCTGGCTACGCCCCTGTCAATTTGAAATGTATCTTTTCATATTGAACCAATTATGTACTTTTATACTTCCCCAGTTATACCAGAAATAGGCTTGAACATTGACACAAACATAACCTCAGTGAAATTAAATCGTAAAAAAATTTAATTTTTACAAATTTTTTATGAAGATTTTCAGATTCTTCACAACAAAACTAGTTTTTCCGTTATTTGTAGTTTTCTTGTAAGAGCAATAGTTTTCGAGATATAGGTCTTTGAAAGTTGCGTTTTATGTAAAATCAATTGGGAGTGGATTGATACAGACCTCAGTCCGCAAACTGGGCGAAGAGTGGGGGCGACCCCTCCCCCCTGCTCAAAATACTGGCTACGCCCCTGTCAATTTGAAATGTATCTTTTCCTATTGAACCAATTTTGTACTTTTATACTTCCCCAAATGTACCAGAAATAGGCTTTAACATTGACACAACACACACCTGAGTAAAATTAAATAGTAAAAAAACTTTAATTTTTACCAATTTTTAATTAGGATTTTCAGATTCTTCACAACAAAACTAGGTTTTCCGTTATTTGTAGTTTTCTTGTACGAGCAATAGTTTTCGAGATATTGGTCTTTGATAGTTGCGTTTATGTAAAATCAACTGGGAGTGGATTCATAGAGAGATCTCAGTCCACAAACTGGGCGAAAAGTGAGGGCGACCCCCCCCCCCCCCCCCCCCCCCCCCCCTCTCCTTCCCACTACTCAAAATCCTGGCTACGCCCCTGTCAATTTGAAATGTATCTTTTCCTATTGAACCAATTTTGTACTCTTATACTTCCCCTTCTTCATCGCATTTTTTGGAGGTCAAAGCTGGAGTCCCCCAAGGAAGTTCCCTCAGTCCCCTACTCTTCTCTCTCTACACATCACACATTCCACAACACGAAGACACACTACTCGCTACGTACGCAAACGACACAGCCATTCTCTCGACACACTCAGACCCAACACAAGCAAGCTCACACTTACAGGAACATTTACACCAGCTAACAGATTGGGCCAACAAATGGAGAATAAAAATTAATCGAGACAAATCTCTGCAAACCACATTTACCCTCAGACACAACACTTGTCCATCAGTTTACATTAACAACCAGCCCATTCCTGCATCCGACACTGTACGATATCTAGGACTTCATTTAGACAGACGTTTAACTTGGACAACTCATATCAGACTGAAACGCACAGACCTCAAAAGACGATTTGGACGACTGAAATCCATCATCGGACGACGATCGACATTATCGCTTGAAAACAAACTTCACATTTACAACACTATACTAAAACCCATCTGGACTTACGGCATCGAGATATGGGGATCAGCCAAAAAATCAAACATACAACGCCTTCAGTCAATACAATCCATCATACTACGCCACATTGCCAATGCACCATTTTACGTTTCCAACCTCACATTACATAATGACCTCAATATCCCATTTGTACCTTCTGTTATCAAGACACGATATCAAAATTTTCACGACAAACTCCATCATCACGCCAATCCACTTATACAAGAATTATCTACAAACACTCTCCCCACAAATCCACCACGACGCCTCAAGCGGATATGGCAGAGGGACCTGCTCCAGGACTAGCCTGGACTCTTCTTCGGTCACGTACCTCAGCAGTACAGCCACGCACCTGAGACTGCTCTATTTATCACAATTGCTAATGGCACATGTTATTATGCCGTTGTAAATATATAAATAAATAAATAAATATACTTCCCCAAATATACCAGAAATAGGCTTGAACATTGACACAACACACACCTCAGTAAAAATTAAATGGTAAAAAAAAAAAAATTTAATTTTTACCAATTTTTAATTAGAATTTTCAGATTCTTCACAACAAAACTAGGTTTTCCGTTCTTTGTAGTTTTCTTGTACGAGCAATAGTTTTCGAGATATTGGTCTTTGAAAGTTGCGTTTATGTAAAATCAACTGGGAGTGGATTCAGAGAGAGATGTCAGCCCGCACACCGGGGGAAGAGTGGGGGCGACCCCCCCCCCCCCCCCCCAGCCACCACCACATTGCTCAAAATCCTGGCTACGCCCCTGTCAATTTGACATGTATCTTTTCACATTGAACCAATTATGTACTTTTATACTTCCCCAGTTATACCAGAAATAGGCTTGAACATTGACACAGCACACACCTCATTAAAATTAAATCGTAAAAAAATTTAATTTTTACCAATTTTTAATTAGGATTTTCAGATTCTTCACAACAAAACTAGCTTTTCGTTATTTGTAGTTTTCTTGTACGAGCAATCGTTTTCGAGATATTGGACTTTGAAAGTTGCGTTTATGTAAAATCAACTGGGAGTGGATTCAGAGAGAGATGTCAGCCCGCACACCGGGGGAAGAGTGGGGGCGACCCCCCCCCCCCCCCCCCAGCCACCACCACATTGCTCAAAATCCTGGCTACGCCCCTGTCAATTTGACATGTATCTTTTCACATTGAACCAATTATGTACTTTTATACTTCCCCAGTTATACCAGAAATAGGCTTGAACATTGACACAGCACACACCTCATTAAAATTAAATCGTAAAAAAATTTAATTTTTACCAATTTTTAATTAGGATTTTCAGATTCTTCACAACAAAACTAGCTTTTCGTTATTTGTAGTTTTCTTGTACGAGCAATCGTTTTCGAGATATTGGACTTTGAAAGTTGCGTTTATGTAAAATCAACTGGGAGTGGATTCAGAGAGAGATGTCAGCCCGCACACCGGGGGAAGAGTGGGGGCGACCCCCCCCCCCCCCCCCCCCCCACCACCACATTGCTCAAAATCCTGGCTACGCCCCTGTCAATTTCACATGTATCTTTTCCTATTGAACCAATTATGTACTTTTATACTTCCCCAGTTATACCAGAAATAGGCTTGAACATTGACACAGCACACACCTCCAAAATTTAATTTTTACCAATTTTTAATTAGGATTTTCAGATTCTTCACAAGAAAACTAGCTTTTCCGTTATTTGTAGTTTTCTTGTACGAGCAATAGTTTTCGAGATATTGGTCTTTGAAAGTTGCGTTTATGTAAAATCAACTGGGAGTGGATTCATAGAGAGATCTCAGCCCGCAAACCGGACCAAGAGTGAGGGCGACCCCCCCCCCCCCCCCCCCCCCCCCTCCTCCTCCTTCCCACTACTCAAAATCCTGGCTACGCCCCTGTCAATTTGACATGTATCTTTTCACATTGAACCAATTATGTACTTTTATACTTCCCCAGTTATAGCAGAAATAGGCTTGAACATTGACACAGCACACACCTCATTAAAATTAAATCGTAAAAAAATTGAATTTTTACCAATTTTTAATTAGGATTTTCAGATTCTTCACAACAAAACTAGGTTTTCCGTTATTTGTAGTTTTCGAGATATTGGTCTTTGAAAGTTGCGTTTATGTAAAACCAACTGGGAGTGGATTCATTCAGACCTCAGTCCGCAAACTGGGCGATGAGTGGGGGCGACCCCCCCCCCCCCCCCCCCCCCCCACCACCACATTGCTCAAAATCCTGGCTACGCCCCTGTCAATTTCACATGTATCTTTTCATATTGAACCAATTATGTACTTCTATACTTCCCCAAATATACCAGAAATAGGCTTGAACATTGACACAGCACACACCTCATTAAAATTAAATCGTAAAAAAATTGAATTTTTACCAATTTTTAATTAGGATTTTCAGATTCTTCACAACAAAACTAGGTTTTCCGTTATTTGTAGTTTTCTTGTACGAGCAATCGTTTTCGAGATATTGGTCTTTGAAAGTTGCGTTTATGTAAAATCAACTGGGAGTGGATTCATAGAGAGATCTCAGCCCGCAAACCGGACCAAGAGTGAGGGCGACCCCCCCCCCCCCCCCCCCTCCTCCTCCTTCCCACTACTCAAAATCCTGGCTACGCCCCTGTCAATTTGACATGTATCTTTTCACATTGAACCAATTATGTACTTTTATACTTCCCCAGTTATAGCAGAAATAGGCTTGAACATTGACACAGCACACACCTCATTAAAATTAAATCGTAAAAAAATTGAATTTTTACCAATTTTTAATTAGGATTTTCAGATTCTTCACAACAAAACTAGGTTTTCCGTTATTTGTAGTTTTCGAGATATTGGTCTTTGAAAGTTGCGTTTATGTAAAATCAACTGGCAGTGGATTCATTCAGACCTCAGTCCGCAAACTGGGCGATGAGTGGGGGCGACCCCCCCCCCCCCCCCCCACCACCACATTGCTCAAAATCCTGGCTACGCCCCTGTCAATTTCACATGTATCTTTTCATATTGAACCAATTATGTACTTCTATACTTCCCCAAATATACCAGAAATAGGCTTGAACATTGACACAGCACACACCTCATTAAAATTAAATCGTAAAAAAATTGAATTTTTACCAATTTTTAATTAGGATTTTCAGATTCTTCACAACAAAACTAGGTTTTCCGTTATTTGTAGTTTTCTTGTACGAGCAATCGTTTTCGAGATATTGGTCTTTGAAAGTTGCGTTTATGTAAAATCAACTGGGAGTGGATTCAGAGAGAGATGTCAGCCCGCACACCGGGGGAAGAGTGAGGGCGACCCCCCCCCCCCCCCCCCCCCCCCCCTCCTCCTTCCCACTACTCAAAATCCTGGCTACGCCCCTGTCAATTTGACATGTATCTTTTCACATTGAACCAATTATGTACTTTTATACTTCCCCAGTTATAGCAGAAATAGGCTTGAACATTGACACAGCACACACCTCATTAAAATTAAATCGTAAAAAAATTGAATTTTTACCAATTTTTAATTAGGATTTTCAGATTTTTCACAACAAAACTAGGTTTTCCGTTATTTGTAGTTTTCTTGTACGAGCAATCGTTTTCGAGATATTGGTCTTTGAAAGTTGCGTTTATGTAAAATCAATTGGGAGTGGATTAATACAGACCTCAGTCCGCAAATTGGGCGAAGAGTGGGGGCTCCCCCCCCCCACCCCCTCCATCCCCCCCACACACTGCTCAAAATACTGGCTACGCCCCTGTCAATTTGAAATGTATCTTTTCCTATTGAACCAATTTTGTACTTCTATACTTCCCCAAATATACCAGAAATAGGCTTGAACATTGACACAACACACACCTCATTAAAATTAAATCGTAAAAAAATTTAATTTTTACAAATTTTTAATTAGGATTTTCAGATTCTTCACAACAAAACTAGGTTTTTCGATATCTGTAGTTTTCTTGTACGAGCAATAGTTTTCGAGGTATAGGTCTTTGAAAGTTGCGTTTATGTAAAATCAACTGGGAGTGGATTCATAGAGAGATCTCAGCCCGCAAACCGGGCCAAGAGTGGAGGCGACCACACGTTGTGTATCTGGTTACGTCATTTCTGTACCCTAGTGCCCATAGACCCACTGCAGCACGCACAAGATGTTTCACGTAACCCACTGCGGCTGTGTCCCGATACAGTTTATGTTTTTTTTTTTTTTTCTAGGTAAGTTAAGTAAAATATAAAACAGAAAATTTGCTTGTTTGCTTACCAAGTATTGCAATCGTTAGGGACAGCTTCTCCAGGCTGGAACAGCTTGCCCCGGAGAGAGCAGGGACATGTCTTCTGTGGCAGACATGTGTCGTTATGAACGTAGGTGCCTGGAGGACAGAAGCAACCCTCTTCACAGAACTCTCGGTCGGTGCCGCCACATGGAGTCTCACTGCCACACTCGGAGTACACCCGGCCCTTCGTGCACCGCATCGCTACATTTGCAAAAAAAAAAAAATGTACTTCCCCTGCACGAATATATCAATTAAGTGTTCGCTCTTCCTCCAAAACCAATCGACCAATCTCTAGAGATTTCTATAGCATACTAAATTTTTGGTCGATACATTCATTACGTCGGCAGTTATTTGGGTTTTGTGTCGTCGCCCGTCACCTCTGATCCCTCTTTTCCCTTCGGCCGATTTAGCTGAAATTTAATAAATATCGTCGTCACAGACACAAACACATAGCTGGGGAAGTAAAACCTCCTCTGTGCTTCCCCAGTTCGAATTGTAACGTCATTATAATGAACTAAGTTTTCGCTTCCCTTCCTCGGCAGATTTGGCTGAAAATCGACAGGTGTCTTACTCAAGTACTTTTAGTTTCACATATACAGTAGAACCTCTATAAGTCGAACATCAAGGGAGACGCCAAAAAATTCGAGTTATAGAGTTTTCGACTTATGGAGGATTTCGACTTAGGCGGATTTTGATTGGACTTGTAGAGGTTAAGATTCATTCTAACTAGTTTTGAGTTAGAGAGGTGAAATAAATAAAAATTCAAGTTACAGAGGTAACAAAAATATTTACATATATTTATTATAAATCAACATTATTAAATAAGGCGGTTAGAACCAGAGTGGGCCAACCCACGTTTTTAGGAAAATGAGTTAAATACAGAAATGGGTGTGTAAGTCTATCATTTTTAAAACCAGAGTGGGCCAAAGTTAGTTCTGCTACTTTCTAACAGATAGCAGCAATATAATTAAATAGACCATATCCCTCAAGCTACAAACCCTCGATGCCATAGTGGGCTTTTGCAAGTTTGATTCTAAGTCTCCATACCAAAATTACGTCTACAAAGCCATCAACGTTCAAAAGTTGACTTGCTTTGTTCAATTCCCTTAAAAACTAACAGGTTTTTAAAATCGAGCGAATCTTAAGTTCTTATTATCTCAGCTGAGCCTCTCGAGGGGTTGGCCCACTCTGGCACTAACCGCCTCTTCTTTTGAAATCAAAACATCCTTTAAATAAAAAAAACGTAGTATATGTAGGTATTAAAAAAAGTCAGTAATTTTTTTTTGCTTTAGATAATTAGTAATCCTATTTATTGTATACTCCTAAATTGTTTTCCAAGAAACAATGGTGTACATTGTCGGCAAATTCTTAAAGTCGGTAACTTATTCTTCTTCGAGCTATAGAGGTAATAAGTTTCAAATAATCGAGTTGTAAAGGTTGTAAAATAAAACATTGCTATGTTCGAGATACAGAGGTCCAATTTATTTTTTTCGAGTTATAGAGGGAAATTATGTAGGTACCAAAATGGCTTGTTGGGATTCACTGATTATTTCGACTAATAGAGGGTTGAGATTTCGAGTAATGGAGGTTTTGGGGCTTGAAGGGAAAGGAACAAAACTTTTTTTTCGAGTTTTGGAGGTTTTCGACTTATCGAGGTTCAACTTAAAGAGGTTCTTGCCACTCATCCTTTCTATGGGTCTCTATTTGTTTTAAAGTTAAGCCTCCCATCTAATCTCCGCCTCCCTTTGGCCGATTTGACTGTAAATCAATAGGTGTCGTCCTAATGAGCTTCTGAAATCACTTACAAAATTTCTTGTCACACCGGAAGTTATCTTCTTTACAAACGCACAGCTAGATATCAGGTTTTTGTAATTTTTAAATTCCTCACAAAAAAAAAAAGTGTAGAAAGTAATTTTTAAATCCGTTATTATGAAATTTCAGTGAAAACTTAACATCGATTTTCTGACCGATTACCTAGTATTTGGTATATATAGTAGGAGAAGTAAAGATGTTGATATTTAGGACTTGAAAATGATACAACCGGAAAATGAAAACTCTCATGTGGGAGAATTGTACAGTTAGGGCGGTTTGAAGAACAGACATTTCGGAATCTATATTTTAGAGATATTTCCTGAGTTATTTTGATTAGAGCAATAGTCAGCTAATTTCGGGTGGGGGAATGCCCACAATATATGCATTGTCATTTGTCTGCGCCCGAATTTTAAAATCTGTTTTATCACTATTATACTTTATGCAGTAACTGTGCAGTGGCGGATTTCCATATTTGGCGCCCTAAGCAGTTTTCACAGTTCGCCCCCCCCCCCCCCCCACCCCCTCCACCCTGGATTTTTTAAAAACATTTTATTTTGAATAATTAATTTTTATTTTCATTTTCTTAAACATTGAAATTTATAAATAATATATAATTTATAAATTTCGCATTTTTATAATATTATAAATAACATATATATGTTTTCATAATTTATACAATCACTCGTCTCGCTTTTTGTACCGCAAATTGACTAATCACGTCGTTATAATCTATCGTTTTAGTTAAATCAGATTCAATTGCCAAGCTCGCTAACGCGTTCAATCGATCTTGAGATATCTGTGATCTCAAATAATTTTTTATCCGCTTGAGAGACGAGAAAGACGGTTCTGCACTCGCATTTGCGACCGGTGTACAAACAAACATTCGCAAAGCGATTTCTATGTTTGGGAAAACCTCTTGCATTTCACTATCTTTTAGATATTGCAATAATTTACCGGGGCGCATGTGTTCCTTATCAAAATTGGCATTATCACAGTGGGTTTTGAAAAAGTACGTAATTTTTCTGCGCTTTCACGAATTTCGTCGGGATTCAATCGTCGGAGTTCTAACAAAACAAAGTATTTTTCATGAATATGTTCGAAACAGGTTCCATGAAAATCGAGAAACACAATGAACGATTTGAGGTTAGGGCATTTGATTAGAAATCTAGTCGCTCAAATTGGTAATCGAAATGGCGCGAACATTTGAAAACGCACACACTTTAATAACTTATATTTTCTTTGAAGAAAATATTTAGTTTTTTTTTATTTAATTTTTTTATTAATCAATAGTTTTTATCTCATTAAAAAAATAATGAATTTCATTTTTTTCCGCCCCCAAAAATTTTCCGCCCTATGCAGGTGCTTACTTTGCTTCTAGAGAAATCCGCCACTGACGAAGTGTAGGGAAAGTAATCAGTCAAAAATTCGATGCGTAGTTTTCAACGGAATTTCATATCTTCATGATTATTTCATTTTTTTCGACCTCTAGATTCCAAATATGAAGAAAAAAAATGTCTATCTTTCAGTGAACACGATAACTCCCGATAAATGTATCGACACGAACTTTTAAATGTGACCCCAGAACCCTCTAACGACGACACAGATTGTTTTTCATCCAAATCGACCAAAAAGAAGGGGGATTAGGGGGAGGCTTAACTCAAAAACCCCAATAACTGCCGATGTAATAAATTTATCGGCACAAAATTTAGTATGAAGATTTAAGCGCCCCTGTGTATTATTTGAGATTATTAGCGCAAACGGTAGACTGGTTTTGGAGGAGGAGCAAACATTTAATTGATTAATTCGTTCTGGGGAAGTACATTGCATACGACATTTTGTTTTACTATTAAAAGAGTTAGGCTTAAGAAGAATTTCGGACTTACGACAAAGTGTTTCATCTCTCCAATTTTGAATTTTAACATCATGATTGGTACAGTCTTTGAGAAACATGGCCATCGTCTCACAGCCGCAATCCTCTTCATTCTTCTCTGAATCGCAGGAACAGTAGTCCCACATACACGCTTGATAGTACTCTTGTGACGAAATAACCTGACAACAGAATAATAAAATAATATAATGGCCGTTTCAAGTTTTCTTGTTCAATTTTGGTGAATGCCTCAACGCGAACAAGACAGAAACTAAGGTTTTCGCACTCTGAAATAAATCATGATACACTGACACCGCTAAACATCAACCACAGAAACATCCCCTGGACACCAACAGGCGGTGAAGTATCTAGGGGTGCTCCTAGACACCAAACTGACCTGGGGTCAACACATTAACTCCAAATTGACACATCCCTACACTAGACTCACCTCACTCTACCCACTTCTCAAACAGGAACCCTACACTCCGACATGAATGTGCCACACTACTCTACACCGCACTCATACGGCCACTCATTACATACGCCTGTCCGGTTTGGCTCGACACAAGCCAGACCAACATTAAGAAACTGGTCTGAGGTTCGAAAACAAAGTTCTCCGCCTTGCCGTAAACGCTCCTTGGATGGTAAGGAATTCTCAGATACGCAGGGAGCTGGGTGTTCCCGACGTTAGAGACTTCATATTGGAGTTAGCGACAAGGTTCAGGACTGGGCTGCAGATTGCTACCTTTGGCACCGTCATCTGAACCCCGGCTTCTACAAGGCATCATATTTTAAAAATATGCAATATGTATATATATACTTTTGTTAATTGTGTACAGCGCCCCTTGCGCTGAACTGAATAAAGTATTTTTTTAATGTACTTATGCCTCAAGGGTTACCTATAAAATATTCTAGTGTTATAAATCATATGACGTCACAGCGCGAAGATCCAATCAGCACACCGGTCTTAAAGTGCATATCCACCAAGCGCGCAAAACGTATGGAAACGCTTGTGAATGTTTGCAAATTCGTATACTTGTTTGGTGGAGACACGAACCACGCAAACTTTTGCAAGTATCTTTTCGTGTACCAACTGGTGTCGGTACATTAAAAGAAATTCATTATTTGTGCGCGTTCACTGGAGACGGACTTTGTAAGTTTGATGTATTGAATTGGTAAATTCTTTCAATCAAACGTTTATTAATTCACATTTTTTCTTTAATACATTTATATATTATTATTTACTGGATCACATCTAATATTTAAATACTGAATCAACAACATTTATGGAGTGGGACAACGAGAAAAGTTTGGAATTAATTGAGTTTTACCAACTAAAGCCAGAACTATGTCAAGTATCACATAAGTTTCATTACAACAAATTTACAAATTATTTGGCCGATTAGCGAAGTTAATAATTCAAAATCTTCTGGTGACATTCGGCAAAAATTGTTGTATAAACCACTCCTATCACTTGTTCTTATGTCAGTTAGTAGTTGCATTGAATTTCTAGTTTTCAAAAAATGGGATACCCCAGACATAAGTATAAATGCGGCACTTGCAATAAGTTTTCTTCTTGGTGTCATTTTGACAACTGTTTTCTAGTCGGATCGATAAGAAACGTTTGCAAACCTACTGCTGTTTGCAATCATTTAGTTGGTGAAGACAAAATGTAAACATTGATTACAAACATTCACAAACATTTGGGGTTATATATCAACTGTGATGCTACATTGTATCAAATATTCAATATCTACTTTTGAAAAAATAAATAAAATAATGAAAATAAGATTAATTTTAATTTTAATAGTGTCTCCAAAAAGTAAAAGAAACCATTTATTTTTCGCATAGTTTTAGATAACCTGGATAAGTGTACCTTATTGCAGCTAGAAAACTTTTTGCTGTTGAGTAACTTTGAACAGAATTCTTGAGCCTTTTGCTGCAATCCAGCGTCAGTGCACGGCTGAGTGTCGATAATTCTTTCGTCGCAGACATCTGTAATCAATCGTAAGAGAATAAGAAAAGGAGCTTCAAGGAATACTTAGAATACCGTTAAGCACTTGAGCATAAGATGAGGCTTAGGATACCGAGATAGAGGCTTTTATTTTATTAGGTTTTAAAGGAGGGTGTGTACACCTCTTCTTGAGGAGCTGATGCATTTGTCAAAATACAGTACTCAATGAAGGGTCGGGGAATTTTTTAAGTATTTTTTTCGCGTTCACCACACCAAGTTTCATAATTTTGATCAGAAATTGGTTCATTTTGCCCAAGTGTTCGCCGGTAGCTCAGGGGCAACATGAGCCTATTGAACTCAAGATCGCAGGTTCAGAACCCCGCCGAGGTCCTTAGAGTGACGAAAGAGAGTTCTGGTAGAAGGCGATATAGCCTCATAGTCCACGCTCAGGCATGAGTCACAATAGCTAACTATACTCATATCTTATTGATTGTCACACTCAACCAATGAGTTTTAAAAAACAAAAACATATTTTCTGTGTTCACCTTCAGTTGCAACCACTTTCGAAAGACTGGCATACTCTTGAAGATTTTCATGAGCCACCAACAGATCGTTATTGTAGCCATCAAGACGTCCACAAAGTCCTGTAGTTTTGTTCCAATTTGATTCACTCACTCGGATCTCAAGTGTTTCCTAAAAACAATAATATTTTTCATCATTAAGTCTTTCTTAACTCAGAAAAAATTTTTTTTTGCCATTGTAAAATACTCACCGCTAAGTTCCAAACAATAGTGACACCAGAAGCTTGTAGATTCGCCTTAATAGATTTCGATCCCAATTCAACGCGCATCCCTGGAATTTGCGATGGTACAGACAACTTCTTGTCACCATCTTGTATAATTGGCTTTCCCGAATCTGAAATTACACAAATTATATTACCAGTCTTGACTTGAAATTTGGACATAAGAAGTCGACTCAATAAATATTTTCTATACAATATAAATATAAACTACTATTTAATTCCAACATGACATCATCATCTATTCCAACAAGTCATCATCAGTCCACATCTAAAAAAAGGTGTCAGTTAAAAAAAAATAATAATAATAATGCAGTTTTATTAATAATGTAAGTGAAAACCATAAGAAGGGGCATCATGAGGCGCCAGGCGGTCACAGATCCATATTAACTGAATATATTGGAAATAACTGAACTTTAATTATTTATATTTATTTATATAATACTATAGAGGGCGCCGGTTGCTCAGTGGTATGCGTGCTTGCCTTCTGAGCTCAAGAACGTGGGTTCAAAACCCGATTGAGGCCCTTAGTTTATTTTATTTGGGAGGTCAAATAAACTTAAGCACGTCGTCCTTTGGATGGGACGTTAAGCGATGGTCCCGAGCCTCTACGATAAAGACCCCTACCCTAATTGAATAAAAATTTAGGTCTCCCAAAGTAGAGTCGGGCTCATGTCCACCAGAGTGACGAAAGAGCGCTCTGGTAGTAGGCGATATGACTAAACCTATAATATTATATAAATGTAATAATATATAAATCGTTTTGAGGTCATGGTGGCCGTGCCGGCTAGAGCGTAGGGCTTTGGTTGCATGGT
Source organism: Aradus depressus (assembly GCA_963662175.1). Lineage (NCBI taxonomy): Eukaryota > Metazoa > Arthropoda > Insecta > Hemiptera > Aradidae > Aradus > Aradus depressus. The sequence goes on from OY759222.1 coordinate 10,169,507, forward strand.
CTCACCATGATTTGCTGGTTCGAATCCCGACCGGGAATGTGTTTTATTTCGTGTGAATAACTAGATAACACCTTTATAAGAGACATGGCTATGCATCGAACATAAGGCCAAAAAAAAAAAAAAAATTATAAATAAAGGTTCTGATTGACAGAAGTAATGTTGACATAAATAACAAATGAATATTCAAATTAAATTATAAAAAATTCAAACATCTAATATAATAATTTCTTCAAACCTACCATTGGCTATGAGCTGGTAATTGTTATCATTAACATACAGGTTGATATAAGAGCATTTTTCTTTTTTCGGGTCGCAGTTTTTCTTCAAAGCAGGCGTTTGGATATGAAAAGTGTTATCAATATTTGTGACCAGAGTGTAGACACAATCACTTTTAAAGCTGAAATTTATAACAATTATAATAATAATAAATAAAATAATAAACATTTTAAACTATATAAAATAATTTTGTGAGACCAACTTTGTAGAATATTTGGTGTAGTAAAATCGAAGTAAGGAGACTGTAAAGTAAAAAGACGTTGGTGAATCACCGACAATGTACATCCCCAGAACGAATTAATTCATGAAATTTTTGTTCCCCCTTCCAGACCAGTCGACCGTTTGCGCTAATAGTCAACAGTTGACTTACATATGGGCTCCTAAATCCTCAAACTAAATCTTGTGTAGATAAATTCATTACATCGGCAGTTATTAGGCCTTTTTGGATCGTGTCCCCTCCTGAACCCCTCCCTTCAGCCGATATCGCTGAACTTTTACAGGTTATGTCCTCATTGGGTTTTAACTTTAAATATGAAATTTCATGTTGATACATTCATTATATCGGCAGACATTTGTTTTTTCGAATTGAACCCCCCTCTGATCCTCCTTCCTTTATGCCGATTCCGCTGAAAATTAATAAGTGATGGGGTTTTGAATTCACATATGAAATTTTGTGTTAGTAGTGTTTTTGAGTTAAGCCTCTCTTCTAATCCCCCCTCTCCCCTATATGGTTTTGATACATTCATTTTATCGGGAGTTATTCGTGTTCACAGACATACAGACAGAAATTTGTTTATTTCAAATTCGGAATCTAAAGATCGGAAAACATGAAATTCCGTTGAAAACTCGAATCAAACTTTTGACCGATTATATAATTTTCCCCTGTACTTCGTATAGCTCGGGAAGTAAAATGAATACTTGAAATTATTTACTGATAAATATAAATAATTCGTTTTTTTATAATTACCTACTATAAAAAAATTATATAATTACTATAAAAAATTATATAATTATTATAAAAAATTATATAATTTTTTTTAGCTGTACCTGATCAATTTCCCATCGAAAGTTTTAAAATGTTCCTTTTTCCAAGTTAAGCACATTCCAGGGCTGGGGATTTTCTCTTCATGTACTTTGTATTTGGAATCTGAGGTTATCTGAGTTTTGGAGTGTTTCGAATTTTTACTCGATTTGTGATTCAGCTGTACAAATTCTGTTTCCGATGATCCGTACCCATGTCCATCCTCAAATACGTAACTTAACATATTTTTAGCTGGAAAAAACAGAGTGGTGTGTGGTCAAATTGCACAATGAAAAGCTAACATTAATTAACAAAAAGGTTATATTATATTATTTATATTGGATAATAATAGTTAATAAACTTATAATAGAATTATTTCAAACTTTATTAAAAATAGAGTGCACCAGTAGCTCAGAGGTTGCATGCTAGTCTAATGAACACAAGATCGCGGGTTCTAAACCCGGCCAAAGTTCTTGAGGTTTTTGTATCTGGGAGATAAAAATCTTGAGCACACCGTCCTTCGATGTCAGATACTCTTTAAAGACCACTGTTTAGGAGTCACACAGCAGAGTTGGCGTCATTTCCACCAGAGTGAAAAAAGAGTGAAAGAGTCTATATTACCTTGTAGTTAATGCCCGGGCATGAGTTACGATAATTGTAATAAGTATAAACTATAAGAACTAACAGATCTAAAAAGGAAGGAATGAAATGATGGTTGAGTCTCCAGGTGCACACATCAGCCCAATATATCTTATTAAAAATATACCTCATATAAATAAATAAATTCAGTTAGTCATTGTGACTTATGCCCGGTTTTTAACAACTAGATCATATGGCCAACTACCAAAGCTCTCTTACGTTGCTCTGGCGGACATGAGCCCGACTTCACTGTGGGAGTCCTAAATTGTGTCTATCCAGATTTATTCACTTAGAAAAGGGGGTCTTTAACGAGAAACTGAGGCTGTCAGCCTGAACGATGTCAGGTAATCGTTAAAGACGCCTACCCTAGATGAATACAAATTTAGGGCCATCTACGGCCAGAGCGCAGATAATAAAAGTGAATCCCATTTTTATACGTAGAGCGCGCGAAGCCTCTATACGTCGAGAGCGCAATGGTTTCATATAGCAGAGTCTATAGCAGGTATACGCATCGTATACAACGAGAGCGCAATGTGCAGTATTCGGAAAAAAGAAAGAATCAGCGAGTTTCAACGCTAATACACAGCAGGAAGACGTCATTTATTCGACTATATTTTCAATGCTTCAAAATATTATAAAAAATAAAATTATAATAAAATATATATATATATATTAATTAATAATTAATAATTATAAAATAACATTTTTAATGTGGGCTCATTAGAGGCGGTCACAACCCCGCCAAAACACAGAGTGGAAATGTTTTTTATTTTTTGTCTTCGATTTTCTCTTTGCTTTGCCTCCTTTACCAAGACCAAGCATGATTTGTATACATCATGTCATAATATTGATGCAACAAGCCTAAGTGTCTTCACGCATGCGCCGCTCATAATCTTATATGGGGACTACACATTGCGCTCTCGTCGTATACCATGCGTATACCTGCTGTAGGCTCCGCTATACCTGATATATAAATCTTATATGGGACTACACATTGCGCTCTCGTCGTATACCGTGCGTATACCTGCTGTAGGCTCCGCTATATATGTATATAAAATCATTGCGCTCTCTTCGTATAGTGACCCTTATAATAAAAATCAGCTTCGCGCTCTCGCCGTTCTGTCCCAAATTTAGTTTAGGAAGAATTTAGGACATCAGTGGAGTCGGGCACATGTCCATCAGAGTGAGGTAGTAGGCGATATAAGCTCGTTGTTAAAGCCCGGGCATGAGTTACAATAACTAACTAAAAGAATACACAAATAGTCAAATTTAAAAATAAGGCAAACATCTTAAACCCTTACCTACTTGAAGAAAACATAAGAACTAAGGGATGAGTTCTTGGTAACTCCAAACTACCCTACTACTCTTTATTCTTTCCTCAAGTAGTTTTTAACATTTTTGCCTATTGTTATTTAAATTTCAACCATTTATTTATTCATTTTATAATAATTTTGAGGGCGCCGGTAGCTCAGTGGTATGCGTGCTTGCCTTCTGAACTCAAGATCGTGGGTTCGAAACCCGGCCGAGGCCCTTAGTTTATTTTATCTCGGATGGGACGTTAAGGGATGGTCCCGAGCTTGTACGACTTCAGGTACCTGTTAAAGACCCCTGCCCTAGGTGAATAAAATTTAGGGTAGGCAAAATTTGGGACCCCCTCAGTAGAGTCGGGCTCATGTCCATCAGAGTGACGAAAGAGCGCTCTGGTAGTAGGCTATATTACCTCGTAGTTGAAGCCCAGGCATGATGATTTATGTTACGTTTAACATGTATGTGATTTTGTTATTAATGTTGCAACCTGATGATGGAGAAAATGCAAAACCTGTTGTAAATTAAAACCCATTTTAACAAGAAGAAAATAATTTGTACTCATATTACAAAAAAGTATCATTCAACATCGTTATTATCCAAAAATTTTTATAATAATTTTTAAAAAAATACTAACTAAAAATGCACTGAGGAATAACGCTGGGCTCAAATTCACCAGTGTCATAGCGACAAGTGTAGACTGAAGCAGGAGATGTGCTGAAGACCATACCAGAAGGACACTGAACACGACAGTTGAAAGTGACATCATTCCCAGAACAGTTGTAGTTGCCATTGAAGCCAAGCTTTCGCACATCGCAGATTTCTTTGGCTACAAATGGACAACAATAAATACAATAATATTATAGATCACTATACTCTATTCGTCGGCCCGCCGGCATTTTAGTGGCACGTACATTTGAATTTGAGGCAATTTTAAGAAAAATTGCCTTTTGGTTGTTTCCGGCATTTTTTCTCCTGAGTTTTTTTTTTTTTTTCTAATAAAAATTGCCTTGTCAACTTTTTGTCGTAAAAAACTTTTTTTCTGTTATTCTTGATATTTAAAACATTTCGTGTTTCATGTGACTTCATGGCATGTTATGTTTCTTTTTTTCTCTTTCTTTTTTTAAATTTAAACCATTTATTATCAATGACTACCAATAGGAACTTAATACACAAAAAACAAAAGAAAATTTATATGCAATTAAAAGTAGGGGTAACATTTGGAGGAAACTTTACGAATTGCAACAACACAGATTAAACCGGATATTGAAGCTTTAATCAAGGAAAAACAATGTCAAATTTCACATTAAGACGACTAAAGTAACTACCATCTCCCGCCAGTAATGTATTTTTTTTTTTTTTTGTAAATGTATTTTGTAACATCGTTCTGTACAATCACCTTCATTATTTTCATAATAAAAAAAAAATTACAAAGTATCTTAATTCGACTTTCATTTAACTTTTTTGGAACCAATATATATATATATATATAAATGTCTATTGGTTCCAAGCATAAATATATATCCTAAATATATATATATATATATCCTAAATACATATATATATATATATATATATATATATATATATATATTGTAACGGTCAGTAATTAGGAATATAAATACAAATTAAAAAAAAATAAAACATTAATAATTTTAATTAATCGAGAAGGCTGGAATATAAAAAGTGAGGGAAGACAGCTGGGCTAGTTTGTTGTTGGTGTCTTGATGTTGTACGTTGTCTGTCGTCGGTCGTCTGTCGCCTGCTCGTCTGTCCCCGATTGTATCTGCCTGCCGGTCTGTCCTCAAGTGTATCTGCCTGTCTGTCTGTCCTCGAGTAAGAAGAAAGAAAAAAAGAAGGAAGAGGATACTTTCGAAAGAAGAATAAACAACTCAAAACCTTTCTATCAAGCAACATCCAACCCATCACCTCAAGTAATAATTTTAACTCCTATATAATTTAATAATCCAATAACATACACCGTTACAAAAAATAAATTATTATAAAAAAAAAAGTAGGTAGTATTTTTTTTCAATTTTTTAAAAAGAACCCCCAACTAACGACCATTACAATATATATATATATATATATTAGTTCCAAAAAAGTTAAATGGAAGTCGAATTAAAATACTTTGTATTTTTGTTTTTATTATGAAAATAATGAAGGTGATTGTACAGAACGATGTTACAAAATACATTTACAATAAAAAAAACTTACATTACTGGCGGGAGAAGTTAACTTTAGTCGTCTTAATGTGAAATTTGACATTGTTTTTTCATATATATATGTTGCAGTCAAAGTATGAATTCCAGTGAATGTATACATTAACTAGTCAATGACACTGAAGTCTCTAGTCAAAGTGTACATGGATGTATACACTTACGTCTATGCCTTAGTGAAAGTATAAATAGCTAGCATTAATAAGATAAATAGAAATATTACAAAAGTTGGGGGCGTATTTGCCGGCGTTCCGCCGGCGGGACGATATATCTGCCCCTCCCGTCGTTCCTATATTTGAAGTAGTAAAGGTTCTAGCTTATAATTAAAATCAGCTTTTATTCAAAAGATCCATTTTAATATTGTTTACAAATGTTATATTTTATGTTATTGTTGCATCTTTCCTAGATATTTATATTGTAAAATAAATTTTGAAGTTTAGTTTTAGTTTTTTTTTTTTTACAAAAACCTTTTTTTCTCATTTATTTATACTTTCACTAAGGAACACTAGAAAATGTATACATTGTCTAGTAAATGTATACATTCTCTAGCAATAGTGTTCATTTTTATAATCAATTGATACTTTCACTAAAACGGCTAGTTAATGTGTACATTGACTAGTTAATGTATACATTCACTGGAATTCACACTTTGACTGTGACATATATACACAAATGTGTAACACCATCTCTTCCCTTAGAATCAACTGTAGTTTTGTAAAATGTAAAACAAACCTTCCTTTTTTATATACATTTTCTGACTACACTATTTTTTGACAGACGTGTGGCCCCCGGATCTTCGTGAATTCATTTATGTGGCCCTCGGGCGTGAAAGGTTGAAGACCCCTAGTTTAGAGGACCGAAATGAGTCCTCTATTATACTATTAGCTAATTAAATCAAAGTTTAATGTCCTGACATCTTTTTTCATTTTATTGTTAAAAATTCTGTTTAAAAGTTAAAAAAAAGTTGTCGGTGAATCATTGGCTATGTACTTCACAAGAACGAATTCATCTATTACGTTTTCGCTCTCCCTTCAAAGCCAACCGATCGTTTGTGCTAAAACTCAATATTTGATTTACATAATGGATTCTGAATCCTCATACTAAATTTCGTTTCCAAACATTCATTACATCGGCAGTTATTAGGCTTTTTGAATTGGTCTCAAAATCCCCCTCATCTACGGCTAATATCGCTGAAATTTAATACGTGTCGTCCTTATGGGATATATCTAGAACTCTCTAAGGAGGACTCCTTAGATTTCCCTCCTTCCCACGTATGAAGTTTCGTTCTGTTACAAAACATCTTGAGTTCACAGATACAAACAGAATTTTTTGAAAGATGGCACCTATTAATTTTTCGAGCAATCGTTTAAAGGGGAAAGGCAGAGAAGCGTGGGGAAGTAGATAGTCGGTGATTCACTGACTTTATTTGATTATTAAATGACGAATGAATTAATGAGAACTTATAGTTTAATGCGTTATGTAACATTTTTCAAGCCTCTCCCCAGCTAAGTTATTATTCATGAACAACCCTCAACTCAGATCAGAGCAAACTACATATCTAGAAAGATTTTAGTATATATTAATCATATGTATTTCATGAGTACTCACTATATTGACACTGTGGACCACGAAACTCTTGTGGACATTGGCACGAGTTGTAGCCCAAACAATTACCACCATTTTGACAGGGTGGAGAGCACACAGCTGAAATCACAACAATTGTTTACAATAAAATAATATTACATAATCAGTTATCAATTTTTTATTACAGTAATACATAAAGTTATCCAGAATAGTAATCGTAATGGCGTTCAAAGCAGATTTAAAGGGTTAAATTCCTCTTGGCTGTATACGTTTTTACTGATTAATACATTCATTAGAACTGATTCCGTTTGTATTTGAGAAAACTCATTATTACTGACAGCAACAATGTACCTAAATATATATATATAGAGAGAGAGAGAGAGTGAGAGAGATAGGTAGCGTGTTATCCTATTACACTAACATGGCCGAGGCTTTAGGTTTTTTATCTAGGTGAAAAAAAAAAATGGGGTTTTGGATGGGACGTTAAGCGATGGTCCCGAGCCTTTACGATTTCAGGTACTCGTTAAAGACCCTTACCCAAAGTAACTAAACATGGGTAGGCAAAATCTAGGACTCCCGCGGTAAAGTCAGCTTCATGTCCACCAGAGCAACGAAAGAGCGATCTGGTAATAGGCGATATGTCTTCATAGCTAAAGCCCGGGCATGAGTCATAATAACAAACTACAAGAGGGGAATTAGGAAATATGGAGCCCGATAAGAGACAAAATTTGACACTATTCCCCTCCCACCGGCTGGAGTCCGAGCTACAAACTACGAGGTTATATCGCCTACTACCAGAGCGCTCTTTCATCGCTCTTGTGGACATGAGCTCGACTCTACTGTGGGAGTCTCAAATTTTGCCAACCCGGTTTATTCACCTAGAGTCTTTAACGAGTATCTTACATCGTACAGCCTCAGGACCATCGCTTAACGTCCCATCCGAAGGAGGTCGGGCTCATGGTTTCAGGCTAGCATCCTACCGCTGGGGTAGCAGGTAAGTCATGTTCCTCGGACCTTTGAAATATTGTGGGGTGAGCTGCCATGTTGCCGCTTTCTCTTCTCCATTCCCGCCCGTTACATCCAATCCCTCAATTATTATAGTTTCCCGTAAATAAAGTTATTTTCTCAGTTCTATAAGAAATAATAGTGAAAATTTTATTTTTTTAATCAATGAAAACTAGAAAACAAGTGAAACTGCAACTATCGAGCGACTGAGGAGTGAGACGGGAGTGCAATGCTACTACAGAGCAGAGAGGATGGCAACTGTTGTCAAAGTTACATGACGCTCTCCTATTGGCCTCAAGCTGCTTGTCATTCTCCCTCCAACCGGCCTACAGGCTCGATGAACATGATTCACCGGTCTCAAATTTTATAAGTACCTTGACAATCGGGTATAGTAACCCACTCTTTTCTAGAAGGCAGCCACTCGCCGTCTTTACAGATCACAGTGGCAAGAGATGATCCGTCCGGAAATATGTGTCCTTCAGCACATTCAATGGTACATGTTCTGGAAGAAATTGTATTATTATTAATTTAATTTATCATATATGGATATATATATATATATATATATATATATATATATATATATATATATATATATATATATTCAATTTAATGGAGAATCATTTTTTTTGTTTGAAGACGTTTTCATCATGATGACCGAAAGGAAACCAGGTAACAACTGTATTTTTACCTATTTTTGCCGTACTCATGGTTCCTGGGGGAAAAGTAAAAAATGTTAACTACCATTTTTTTTTAAATTCAATTTTTAAAATGAAATACCTGGTTGACCAAGATACATCTAAAATAAAACACCTGGTTGACCAAGATATTCATAAGTGGTGTCAAAATGGGCGCCGGTAGCTCAGTGGTATGCGTGCTTGCCTTCTCAGTTCGAGATCGTGGGTTCGAAACCCGACCGAGGTCCTTAGTTTATTTTATCTGGGAGATAAAATAAACTCAAGCTTGTCGTTCTTCGGATAGGACGTTAAGCGATGGTCCCGAGCCTGCACAATGTCAGGTACTCGTTAAAGACCCCTACGGTTAGTAAAAATTTAGGACTCCCTCGGTAGAGTCGGGCTCATGTCCACCAGAGTGACGAAAGAGCTCTCTGGTAATAGGCTAAATGACCTCGTAGTTGAAGCCCGGGCATGAGTCATAAAAACCGGTATAATCAGTAAATCATTTTTGTTAACTATGAAATTGTATTGTATGAAAACTACGAATGTTGGAAAAAATGCTGATAACATACCTGAAATCAGTATTTTAATTCTATAATATTAATTTTTTTTGGAATTCTGGTCCAATACACACTAACCAAGACACTAGTGGAATACTAAGGAAGAGAGTTAAGAATTTGACATAAGTATTATTTACGAATGCTCTGTTCAGGTCGTGCTTTCTGGTTGGTATTCACTTTTCAATTGCTTCATCGAAACATTTAGTGCTGTGTATAATGAAAATTTCAAACTTGTTTCTACTGAAGATAGTTTCAACGCTCTTACATATATCTACAAACGGTACTCCTTTGTTATGTAGGTTAGGTTTTATGAATCATGCCCGGGCTTTAACTACGAGGTCATATCGCCTACTACCAGAGCGCTCTTTCTTCACTCTGGTGGACATGAGCCCGACTCTACTGTGGGAGTCCTAAATATTGCCTACCCTAAATTTTTATTCACCTAGGGTAGGGGTCTTTAACGAGTACCTGACATCGTACAGGCTCGAGACCATCGCTTAACGTCCCATCCAAAGGACGGCGTGCTTTAGATTTTTATTCACCTAGGGTAGGGGTCTTTAACGATTACCTGACATCGTACAGGCTCGGGACCATCGCTTAACGTCCCATCCGAAGGACGGCGTGCTCAAGTTTATTTTACCTCCCAGATAAAATAAACTAAGGGCCTCAGTCGGGTTTCGAACCCACGATCTTGAGCTCCTTTGTTATGTATTTATTTATAACCTTTAGAGACCTCAGCAAAATAAAGACTACAATATAATTATTTGATTGAAATAAATATAAAACTATATCTTTGCTGAAATAAAATTGAAGAGAGCGTCAAGAATTTCAATATTTTTCATTCTACTAATTATTAGTTGATAGGACACGATTGGATATTAATACATGTGTTGAGGAGATTATTTTCGAATCAACTACAGAAGGCTGTGGGTTCCAAATGATTCCTGTGGGTTCCCTAATTACCTGGTTCGTTGTTTCTTTCAGATTAAATGTGTTAAATGCTGCTGGCTTGTTTTATTGACCTTTGTGTATTAGAATTAAACTTAATACAGTAGAGCCTCTTTAAGTCGAACCTCGATAAGTCGAAAACCTCCAAAACTCGAAAAAAAGTTTTGTTCCTTTCCCTTCAAGCCCCAAAACCTCCATTACTCGAAATCTCAACCCTCTATTAGTCGAAATAATCAGTGAGTCCCTACAAGCCATTTTGGTACATATTTTCCCTCTATAACTCGAAAAAATAAATTGGACCTCTGTATCTCGAACATAGCAATGTTTTATTTTACAATCTTTACAACTCGATTATTTGAAACTTATTACCTCTATAGCTCGAAGAACAATAAGTTACTTTAAGAATTTGCTGACAATGTACACCATTGTTTCTTAGAAAACAATTTAGGAGTATACAATAAATAGGATTACCAATTATCTAAAGCAAAAAAAATTACTGACTTTTTTAATACCTACATATACTACGTATTTTTTATTTTAAGGATGTTTTGAAATAATGTTGATTTATTACAAATATAAATATGTTTGTTACCTCGGTAACTTGAATTTTTATTTATTTCACCTCTCTAACTCAACATTAGTTAGAATGAATCTTAACCTCTACAAGTTGAATCAAAATCCGCCTAAGTCGAAATCCTCCATAAGTCGAAAACTCTATAACTCGAATTTTTTGGGGTCTCCCTTGATGTTCGACTTATAGAGGTTCTACTGTAATATGAAAGAGCTGATCTCTGTGGAGGGCAGTTAATGGACAGGCAAACAAAACATGGTTGGAGTCAGCTGGAGTAAGTCCGTCCCAGCAACGGAAAGGATGTTGTAAAACGTTTTTATGATCTAATTCCGGTCTTGAAATGTCGACGTCAAATGTTTTCTCAGACTATCAAAAACGTACAAAACTACTCACTCTGCTGAACAAGCTTTTCGTGAATTCATTGGTGTTGATGGAAAGTCATAACATGGTTTTTTCTCATATTGGCAATAAGCACCGAAGAAGTTGCCACTGCACTGACAAACATTCGGCGAGATACAAGATCCACTGTTTTGGCAAGCTGGGAGACATGTTGCTGAAAAATAAAAAAATATAGAGGATATTATATATATTTTAAAGGAAAAAGTGTTATCTCAGAGGTGGCTCTAGCTCATATGAGCAGCTATGGGCGGTGTGCCCTGGTTGGTGTAACCAGGATGCAAGGATGGCCTCATTGCTCGTGTCCCTCCCATAGCTCATTTTAAAGCATGTATGGGCAACCTTTGCGGGCCAAACTTTAGTGTGCAAATACGTTCGCGGGCCGCGTAGATGGTTCAAAATAAAATAACGTCGCACTTTAAAGTAGTGTTCATAATTTTTAGCGATAGATATCAGACATGAAATAATAAGACAATGTTATTATAATACAATTTATTAAAATAACAAAATGAAATGAAAAAAAATAGGTACAATATTATAATTAAATCGTGAAATTTGGAATTATTACAAACTACGAAAGTTAAGTAGCGACACCGAAATCAATGAGACACTTGAGCTTGAATTTGGGAAACTAATCCATTGATGTTTGGATTAATTCCTCTGATACAAAGACGTAAAGAATTTTCCAAATTATCTTCAGTGAGCCCTGGACGATGTTTTGATTTATTAACTTTCATCATTGAAAAGAACTGTTCGCATTTATAAGTACTGCCAAACGCACAAATCAATCTTCTTGCGAATTTTCTAAGCTGCGGAAAATGGTCTTCTAGAGGTATTTTTTGTAGAAATCGCACAACTCCACGTCTTCAAATTTAGATTTTAGGAGTGAGTTTTTGACATGAATTTTTCCTCACTCGCCTTGCTCGCTCACTTGATTCCGCAGGAGCAAGCGACAAACCCCATTCTACTCGATCTTCCTAATTTGGAGTGGGTGTGAGTAAGTAGAGTAATATATATTTTTTTTAAATTGGGTTTTTCAAAATGTCTCGCGGGCCGGACCAAATCTTACAGCGGGCCGGTTGTTGCCCACATATGTTCTAAAGGTATGGCATTTATAGTGACATCTCAGATTGGAACAACCAGGGGTGCAAGGGATGGGTGTAGGTATCGTTAGGGGCCCAATAGGGGAGCTAGATTCCCTCACATCTCTACTGGGAGCTAACAAACAGAGACAACCCGACATTAGACAATCAGGGACTCTCCGACCGGGGGTTCAGGGTTGGTTACAGGCATCATTAAGGGCCCTAACGTAACTATATTCTTCAGAATAATATTAGAAACACATATAGAATATATTAGAAAAATACTATAACTCACGAGAACACTGTGGAACAGAATCGCTGGGAAGTCCACGGCCGCGCCATCTTCCATCTTGGCAGAGGAAGTGAATACTGGTCTCGCCGTTGGGAAACTGATGACTGGTAAGGCAAGTAGCCACACATACTCTGGAAACAAGGCAATTAATTGTATAATTACAACAACAAAGTAATTGCATATAGTAACAACCCTGGAAAATGTTAGAAATTAAATAAGGAATGGTTAAATTAGTTATTATAACTTACGGCCAGGCTATCGTCTACTATCAGAGCGCAATTTGTCGCTGTGGACATGAACCCGACTCTATGGGAGTCCTAAATTTTGCCTTCCCAAAATAGTTATTCATCTAGAATAGGAGTTTTGACGAGTACCTGACATCGCACAGGCTCGGACAGATCCGAAGGACGGCGTGCTAAAGGTTTTTTACGTCCCAGATAAAAACCCTAAGGGCCTTACCGGGTTTCGAACCCACGATCTCGCGCTCAGTAAGCAAGCATGCATACCACTGAGCTACCGGCGCCCTCAAATTATAAGTTTTCATCATACAATCCCGAATTATTATCATCTTCATATTTCGGGTTTAATACTAATAAATAAACGTTTTTGAATTGATAATAGCTTATAAGACATAGCGAGCCAAATGGTTTAAATTAATTGTTTTATATTCAGAGAAATAAATGTTTTATCGTTGAAATTTCATGAAAATGTAAAAAATAAGAGAATGCTTGAAAATAGGTTCACTTGAAATATTGAAATAATATATCTTAATAAAACTTTTTTTATACAGTTTATTTTCGCACAACTCTATCGAAACGCATTTGATGCCTCAAAACATGGAGAATATATAAAGAGGTCGAAACTGGACCAACATACTGATGTAACCACAGTCTATGAAATACGTCAAACTTTGAATCACCACCGCTACCAAAGAGTCACCAAACTCTCCCACTAAACTCGTTTCCTCTTCGGTCAATTTTTTACTCATGGACATCTCAATGCTCAAATAAATTTCCACGTCGATATAATCGTTCATTTGCAGTTATTTTAGTTTTTGAGTTGACCCCCCCCTCTATTTGGCCAACTCGCTCAAAATGAGGAAGTGACGTCACCTTATGTACCTTAGGAACAATATATCTAATTTCGTGTCGATAAATTTATTACATAGTCAGTTATTAGAGTTTATAGTTGGGTAAATAAAATAAACTTTTAACATACTGTTTATTCACAACAAAAAAGTTACAACAAGACGGTTTCGTGATTAGGATTAGTTATAGTATGTATAAACCGCTAGTTTTTGTATAACAATGTTTTGTGGAATAAAACATATTTCAAAATAGAAGTTTTATTTATTTATTATAAGCTTCTACAATATGTCCGAGTTTATCAACTTAGAAGTTGTTTATGTGTTTAAGCCTTCCCCCCATTTTTTGTTTTTATGACATGTCCAGACGAGGTCATATCGCCTACCACCAGAGCACTCTTTCGTCACTCTGGTGAACATGAGCACGACTCTACTGTGGGAGTCCTAAATTTTGCCTACCCAGATTTAATTACCTGGGGTAAAGCTCTTTAACGAGTACCTTACATCATACAGGCTCGGGACCAACGCTTAACGTCCCAACCGAGGCGGGCTCAAAGTTTTGTCACCTTCCAGATAAAAACCCAAGGACCTCGGCCAAGTTTCGAACTTGCGATCAGTAAGCAAGCACGCATACCACTGAGCTACCGGCGCCCTCGGTATGTTATACAGTCGACTCTTGATAATTTGACACTCGATAATTTCAATCTCTCGATAATTTGCAGTTTTGTCCAGGTCCCTTGAAAAACACTCGATAAATTGAAAAAAAAATAATGTACATTTGGTCCCTTCGGTAATTTGAAGTTGTAGCAATGGCATCTTACTCGCCAACACTATATAACTTGAAGTCAGGACTCCCCAACTCTCTATAATTTGAGTCCCCACTTTTGATGTGAGTCATTTGATCATGCACATACCCGACGGTGCCCTAACTGATGCTGAACTGTTGGCCTGTCAAGATGAGGACGAAGAAGAAATTGAAGAAGAGCAACCGCCAAATCTGGTCACATTGAGCGAGGCAAGGACTTCCTTAACACTCTACGCTCCTACGCACTCAGGACACAAACGAATGATGATTCTTTCTTAGCTCTCATCACTATAGAAAACTCCCTGGACAATGCAAGATGGAAGTCGCTTACTCAAAAGAAAATAGTGGTCTTCTTTTCAAAATTTGCCTATAATATTTTCAATTTTATGTTTTTGAACCATATATATGGTACCGATTGTACCATATATATATGTACATAATTATGTATGTACATATTTATATTCTTTTGTAAATGTTTAAATAAATATCACTTATGTATGAACGTACATACTTTTAATCACACTCTTGTTTATTTGAATTTTTTCCTAACTCCGTCTTGGTTATTTGAACTCTCGGTAATCTGAACTTTTCCTCTGGTCCCTTGAGTTTCAAATTATCGAGAGTCAACTATATATTATAATATATTATATCACTATATTATTATATATCACTATATTATTTTAGTGTCGACATATTCTTTCTGCCAGGAATTATCTTGTCCACAGCCGCACACAAATAAATGTTGTTATAGTATATTTTTGGTTTAGAGAGTCGGAAAACATCAAATTTCCTGTGAAAAATCGACATCGAAATACGTGCGTGGTTGTATAACATACCCTTATACTAACCATAGCTGGAGAGGTAATGGAGGTAACATAATGAAAATAAATGTTTGTCTTACCCACTACTGGAGCAGGTCATGGCTGAATTCGTAGGTGGTATCAACTTGCCACATTCACCTGTTATTATACAAAAGTTATTAATTTAATAATATTATTTGTTTTACTTTGATTAATAATATTTATTTATTATTCAAATGACAAAGAATGTTACCAAAAGCATTATGAAAAGATCCCGTCTTCTTAAGATATCCATGTCCACTATTAAACCCACCAAGGTCACCATAACGCCTGGTAACACAAAGAAAATTTTTGGGTAATTTAAGATTTTTAATTCATATATATAATAATATTATTACAGTATCATTCCTACCATTTTTTTTTTTTTGCCTTCTCAAAAAGCAGTAATTACAAACGTTTCGGGAAGTACTCCCATCACCAGTATCTATAATGCATGTGTTATTTAGGTTAACTATTCCTTCGGTCTATGAGAATATTCCTTTTATAGAATATATTTATTGAGTCGACTTCTACATTTAAAAACCTTGTCAAAAATTATTTGTATTTTTTTTTTTTTTTTTTGAGAAGGCAAATATTAAATGAGCGAAATTATACGATATAATGTGAATAGTATACAATACAATTACCCTTTTCCAGGTTTATAGTAACCTGGATCCGCTTGCATCTTCCCTTCGCTGTCGGGTTCTCTGAAATTAAATTAATTATTGATCTGGTTATTGCATATATAAGAATAAAACGACTAGAACGGGTCTAGAATTAACTTGTCATCTTTCTTGCAAAAACTAATACATGAAGTTACAAAAGAATTAGAGAATGGTGAACATTACTATATGAGAGACCGGTCTTAAGTCTTCGGATGTGTAAGTAATGGTGTACTGCTTAATAAACTTGCATTCTACGGAGTTAGAGGTAATGTTTTGTTAGAGTTATTAGGATAGATCTCAAGCAGTCTACTTTTGCCGTTCATATGACAAACAGTGGAGTTCCGCAAGGTTCAATCCTTGGACCTCATTTTTGTATTATTTATGCCAATGATGTGAGGGCGCCGGTAGCAGTGTTGCCAACTTGGTGAAATTCTCACCAGATCTGGTGAATTTATTTATGATCTAGTGAAGAAAATTTTGATTTAGTGAAATTTTTAAATCTAGTGAAATTTCTGGTGAATTTTTCACAAGAAAGATTTATTTAATTTTATAATTATTTCTGTTGAATATTCGGATTTACTGTCCGCGGCAAGCCACTGAGTTACGCGTTAAGCGTTGAAGAGGCTCTTTAATAGACTTGCTACAGCATTTCCAGAAGGAACCAGAGGTAATCGATTTGATTAACAACCAGTGGAACAAAGTCCATTCCAAAATTGTGGTATGAGGTACATTCCTATAAAGATGCCATATCACAAAATCCATTTTTTGAACTGTCCACCTTTGCAATTGAAATGTTGTGCATTCCGCATTCTAATGCTGAGGTGGAGAGATTGTTGAGCCAAATGAATCTGGTAAACACCCAAATTAGAAATGGGCTGCAACTGCTGATGTTGACATCCATTCTCATAATTAAATCTGGATTGAAAAGAAATGATGTATGATGTCATTCTTATGAAATACCTGGCGAAATGATAAAAAAAATTAAATCGGACGACATATACAGATCAAATGAGGAAGAAATATTACAAGACGAAGATATTCCAGATTCTGTCTACAATTGTATATAGTAAAGTTAATTTTAGTTTATGTACAATTATGTTATTATTTTTATATTAATTATTTTTTAATATGACACCTCATATTTTTTTTTTTTAATTCCTATTTACGTTCTCCATTTTATACTTAGCTCAAAATTATAGGAAAAAGTGGGTACGCATATTAGAAATTGGCTAAAAAACTGAATCCTGTTTTTTATAACGCTTGTTAAAAAATCTGGTGATTTTCTGATGATTTTTTATACACCATCTGGTGACATCCCATATCACAGTGTTGGCAACACTGGCCGGTAGCTCAGTGGTATGCGTGCTTGCCTTCTGGGCTCAAGATCGTGGGTTCGAAACCCTACCGAGGCCTTTTAGTTTATTTTATTTGGGAGGTAAAATAAACTTAAGCACGCCGTCCTTCGGATGGGACATTAAGCGATGGTCCCGAGCCTGTACGATGTCAGGTACTCGTTAAAGACCCCTACCCTAGGTGAATAAAAATTTAGGGTAGGCAAAATTTAGGACTCCCACAATAGAGTCGGACTCATGTCCACCAGAGTGACGAAAGAGCGCTCTGGTAGTAGGCGATATGACCCGAAAGCCCGGGCATGAATCATAAAACCTAACCTAATACTAAAACTCTGCTCAATTATACACCATGTGGCCTGGTAACTAACATTCCAACAATTTGTTAACAAGTGTTTAATTGATCACATTTTATTATTGTTTGCCATATGAAATATAATGGTTATACATATATTTTTTTTTTTGCATTATGTTCGATGCATATTAGCTATGAGTCTTATAATGGTATTACCTGGATATTTACATCGATGGCCCTGGGAGGGAGTGCTATCTTTGAAATAAAACTCACTACCGGACGGGATTCGAACCCGTAAACCATGGTGAGACCATGCGACCAAAGCCCTACGCTCTAGCCGGCACGGCCACCATGGCTCCCAAAGCCATGGTTTATTCTATCAAAAAGTTATGATCTATATTAATAAAGCTGAAACGGGGTTTGTTTGTTCCAGCATCACGCCCAAACGGCTGGACAGATTTTTATGAAACTTCCCATGTAGCATTCTTTTGAGCCCGATTGAATAATAGGCTATGTCGCGTCCCAATATTTTGAACAGGAGGGGTGGTTGTAAGGGGGGCCTAAGTATAAATATAGAGCTAGCTCATTAACTAATGGTCGAATTGTCTTGAAATTTCATACGTAGTATTCCTAAAGGTCAATTAGAAATATAAGGTGTGTGGCGTCCCAAAATTTCGAACGGGAAGGGGGGTTGTGGGGGGGCCTAAGTATAAATATAGAGCTAACTCATTAACTAATGGTCGAATTGTCATGAAATTTCATACGTAGTATTCCTAAAGGTCAATTAAAAATATAAGGTGTGTGGCGTCCCAAAATTTTGAACGGGAAGGGGGGTTGTGGGGGGGCCTAAGTATGAATATAGAGCTAGCTCAATAACTAATGGTCGAATTGTCTTGAAATTTCATACGTAGTATTCCTAAAGGTCAATTAGAAATATAAGGTGTGTGGCGTCCCAAAATTTTGAACGGGAAGGGGGGTTGTGGGGGGGCCTAAGTATAAATATAGAGCTAACTCATTAACTAATGGTCGAATTGTCATGAAATTTCATACGTAGTATTCCTAAAGGTCAATTAAAAATATAAGGTGTGTGGCGTCCCAAAATTTTGAACGGGAAGGGGGGTTGTGGGGGGGCCTAAGTATGAATATAGAGCTAGCTCAATAACTAATGGTCGAATTGTCTTGAAATTTCATACGTAGTATTCCTAAAGGTCAATTAGAAATATAGTCAAAGTTTTGAACGGGAGGGGGGGTTGTGGGGGGGCCTAAGTATAAATATAGAGCTAACTCATTAACTAATGGGCAAATCGTCATGAAATTTCACATGTAGTTTTTTCAAAAGCCAAATAGGAAAAAAAGGTGTGTGGCGTCCCAAAGTTTTGAACGGGAGGGGGGGTTGTGGGGGGGCCTAAAGAGCTAACTCATTACCTAATGGGCGAATCGTCATGAAATATCACATGTAGTTTTTTTAAAAGCCAAATAGGAAAAAGAGGTGTGTGGCGTCCCAAAGTTTTGAACGGGAGGGGGGGTTGTGGGGGGGCCTAAGTATAAATATAGAGCTAACTCTTTAACAGTTCGTCGGATTGTCACGAAGTTTCACATGTAGTATTCCTGAAGACCAAATAAAAAAATAGGCGGTGTGACGGCTCAAAATGTTTTACTGGAGGGGGGGTAGTGGGGGCCTAAGTATAAATATAGAGCTAACTCATTAACTAATGGGCGAATCGTCACGAAATTTCACATGTAGTATTTTTAAAAGCCAAATAGGAAAAAAAGGTGTGTGGCGTCCCAACGTTTTGAACGGGAGGGGGGGTTGTGGGGAGGCCTAAGTATAAATATAGAGCTAACTCTTTAACTAATGGGCGAATCGTCACGAAATTTCACATGTAGTATTTTTAAAAGCTAAATAGGAAAAAAATGTGTGTGGCGTCCCAAAGTTTTGAACGGGAGGGGGGTTGTGGGGGGGCCTAAAGAGCTAACTCATTACCTAATGGGCGAATCGTCATGAAATTTCACATGTAGTTTTTTTAAAAGCCAAATAGGAAAAAAAGGTGTGTGGCGTCCCAAAGTTTTGAACGGGAGGGGGGATTGTGGGGGGGCCTAAGTATAAATATAGAGCTAACTCTTCAACAGTTGGTCGGATTGTCACGAAGTTTCACATGTAGTATTCCTGAAGACCAAATAAAAAAATAGGCGGTGTGACGGCTCAAAATTTTTTACTGGAGGGGGGGTAGTGGGGGCCTAAGTATAAATATAGAGCTAACTCATTAACTAATGGGCGAATCGTCACGAAATTTCACATGTAGTATTTTTAAAAGCCAAATAGGAAAAAAAGGTGTGTGGCGTCCCAACGTTTTGAACGGGAGGGGGGGTTGTGGGGAGGCCTAAGTATAAATATAGAGCTAACTCTTTAACTAATGGGCGAATCGTCACGAAATTTCACATGTAGTATTTTTAAAAGCTAAATAGGAAAAAAATGTGTGTGGCGTCCCAAAGTTTTGAACGGGAGGGGGGGTTGTGGGGGGGCCTAAAGAGCTAACTCATTACCTAATGGGCGAATCGTCATGAAATTTCACATGTAGTTTTTTTAAAAGCCAAATAGGAAAAAAAGGTGTGTGGCGTCCCAAAGTTTTGAACGGGAGGGGGGATTGTGGGGGGGCCTAAGTATAAATATAGAGCTAACTCTTTAACAGTTGGTCGGATTGTCACGAAGTTTCACATGTAGTATTCCTGAAGACCAAATAAAAAAATAGGCGGTGTGACGGCTCAAAATTTTTTACTGGAGGGGGGGTAGTGGGGGCCTAAGTATAAATATAGAGCTAACTCATTAACTAATGGGCGAATCGTCACGAAATTTCACATGTAGTATTTTTAAAAGCCAAATAGGAAAAAAAGGTGTGTGGCGTCCCAACGTTTTGAACGGGAGGGGGGGTTGTGGGGAGGCCTAAGTATAAATATAGAGCTAACTCTTTAACTAATGGGCGAATCGTCACGAAATTTCACATGTAGTATTTTTAAAAGCTAAATAGGAAAAAAAGGTGTGTGGCGTCCCAAAGTTTTGAACGGGAGGGGGGGTTGTGGGGGGGCCTAAAGAGCTAACTCATTAACTAATGGGCGAATCGTCATGAAATTTCACATGTAGTATTTTTAAAAGCCAAATAGGAAAAAAAGGTGTGTGGCGTCCCAAAGTTTTGCACGGGAGGGGGGGTTGTGGGGGGGCCTAAGTATAAATATAGAGCTAACTCATTAACTAATGGGCGAATCGTCATGAAATTTCACATGTAGTATTTTTAAAAGCCAAATAGGAAAAAAAGGTTTGTGGCGTCCCAAAGTTTTGAACGGGAGGGGGGGTTGTGGGGGGGCCTAAGTATAAATATAGAGCTAACTCTTTAACAGTTGGTCGGATTGTCACGAGGTTTCACAAGTAGTATTCCTGAAGACCAAATAAAAAAATAGGCGGTGTGACGGCTCAAAATTTTTTACGGGAGGGGGGGTAGTGGGGGGCCTAAGTATAAATATAGAGCTAACTCATTAACTAATGGGCGAATCGTCACGAAATTTCACATGTAGTATTTTTAAAAGCCAAATAGGAAAAAAAGGTGTGTGGCGTCCCAACGTTTTGAACGGGAGGGGGGGTTGTGGGGGGGCCTAAAGAGCTAACTCTTTATTTAATGGGCGAATCGTCACGAAATTTCACATGTAGTATTTTTAAAAGCCAAATAGGAAAAAAAGGTGTGTGACGTCCCAACGTTTTGATCGGGAGGGGGGGTTGTGGGGAGGCCTAAGTATAAATATAGAGCTAACTCTTTAACTAATGGGCGAATCGTCACGAAATTTCACATGTAGTATTTTTAAAAGCCATATAGGAAAATAAGGTGTGTGGCGTTCCAAAGTTTCGATCGGGAGGGGGGGTTGTAAGGGGGGCCTAAGTATATAAATAGTGCTAACTCATTAACTAATGGTCGAATTGTCATGAAATTTCACATGTAGTATTCCTAGAGGTCAAATAGAAATATTAGGTGTGTGACTGCCCAAAATTTTGAA
This sequence comes from Aradus depressus, assembly GCA_963662175.1. Taxonomy (NCBI): domain Eukaryota; kingdom Metazoa; phylum Arthropoda; class Insecta; order Hemiptera; family Aradidae; genus Aradus; species Aradus depressus. The sequence continues at coordinate 10,191,160 of OY759222.1, forward strand.
AAGGAAGGAGGGTTGTGGGGGGGGGGGGGGGGGCTAAATATACATATAGAGTTAGCTCATTAACGGTTGGTCGTATTGTCACGAAATTTCGCATATATTATTCCTGAAGGCCAAATAGAAAAATAAGGTGTGTGGCGTCCCAAAGTTTTGAACGGGAGGGGGGGGTTGTGGGGGGGCCTAAGTATAAATATAGAGCTAACTCATTAACTAATGGGCGAATCGTCATGAAATTTCACGTAGTATTTTTAAAAGCCAAATAGGAAAAAAAGGTGTGTGGCGTCCCAAAGTTTTGAACGGGAGGGGGGGTTGTGGGGGGGCCTAAGTATAAATATAGAGCTAGCTCATTAACGGTTGATCGAATTGTCACAATGTTTCACATGTAGTATTCCTGAAGACCAAATAAAAAAATAGGCGGTGTAACGGCTCAAAATTTTGTACGGGAGGGGGGGTAGTGGCGGGGGACCTAAGTATAAATATGGCGGTAGCTCAATAACGGTTGGTCGTATTGTCATGGAATTTCACATGTAGTATTCTTAAAAGCCAAATAGAAGTATAGGGTGTATATGTCACAAAATTTTGAACGGGAGGGTGGGTTGATGGGGGCCTAAGTATAAGTATAGTGATAAGTCATTAACGGATGATCGGATTGTCACGAAATTTCACATGTAGTATTCCTGGAGGCCAAATAGAAAAATAGGCGGTGTGACGGCTCAAAATTGTTTACGGGAGGGGGGGGTTGTGGCGGGGGGGCCTAAGTATAAATATAGTGCTAGCTCATTAACGGTTGGTCGTATTGTCATGGAATTTCACATGTAGTATTATTAAAAGCCAAATAGAAATATAGAGTGTATATGTCACAAAATGTTGAACGGGAGGGTGGGTTGATGGGGGCCTAAGTATAAGTATTCTAAGTATATAAATAGTGCTAACACATTAACTAATGGTCGAATTGTCATGAAATTTCACATGTAGTATTTTTAAAAGCCAAACAGGAAAAAAAGGTGTGTGGCGTCCCAAAGTTTTGAACGGGAGGGGGGTTGTGGGGTAGGCGTAAATTTGAAGATAGTGATAGATCATTTACGGATGATCGGATTGTCATGGAATTTCACACTATGGAAAAATACACTATGTGACATCTTCAAAAATTGAACAGGGGGGGGGGGGGGCAAAGCATAAAAAAATGCTGACTGATTAAAGGGTAATCGGATTGTCATGAATTTCACATGTAGTAGTAACATGTAGTAGGGTGGCCCGCTTATCTGGGCCACCCTATATATGTACATATAAATAAATAAAAGTACCTCCTTTGCGCATCTATTTCCATGTTATTTCACACCTTTTTGGTTCACCACACCTTAAGCCTAAACACTTCTTTCACTCCTAGCCTGTCCATCTTCACATCTCTCCCAGACTTCAACCTCCACAACCCAACTTAGACTGCTCCACTCTATTAAAAACAGCTGATCGTCGTCTTTTGTACTTCATTCATTGGTTCCTTTTTAAAACAAATTCGACTTCATATATTTATTCAATAATTAAGTTACTTCATTTCTAACAGCTTTTTTTTGTTCAGTTTTTTATACCAATAAATATAATTAATGTTATAATATATTATTAATAATTACAATGTGTGTAATTTTATACATCACACAGGAAAAAAATAAATATCTAATGTTGTGACAGAATGATGGACAGACACCGTAAACTTTCCATAACGACTCCGTTTTTACCATTTGTGGAACGGAACCTCAGAAATGTCAATGAAGAGGAATCGACAAACAGTTCTCAGTTCATTTTTCAGAAAAATTGCGTGCTTAAAAATTTAAAAATATGGGATAGATGCCAAGAAGACGATAAGAAAAGGAAGAGGACAGGGATCATTTGGGTGAGTTGTAGACCAGTTGCTAAGGTTAGATTCAAGTTAACTGAGTACTATATAGTAGAGGGATGTCTTGTTATTGAATTATTAGGTGCCAGTTATCCTGCTAATATAATATTTAATTATAACAAGTAATAAATTTAATATTTAACAATGAACAAACAACTAAATACTTACGGAAATAAATAATGGCTGTTGAATCATCTTCCTTTACTTCTAATATTAATAGGTGAACCTGGGATTTCGGATATTAGTGTTAGGATGTACCTATATCAAAAATTAATAATATATATTTTTTTTTTCTCTTGGTCTGAGAAAAAAAATATGATATTAATAATTTTTGATATACTATCCTAACCGTAATATCCGAAATTCAAGGTTCACCTATTAATTTTACAAGTAAAGGAAGATGATTCAACAGCCATTATTTATTTCTGTAAGTATTTAGTTGTTTGTTCATTTTTTTTGCCACTCAGTTTTATTGCACCAGAACAAGAAAAAAAATCAACTAAGACTTGCTGATAATTTTTTTAGAAAAAGTGTGTTTTTTGAAGTTGGGATATAGGTAGCAGGGTTCGGGATTATCCTCACTTTTTTTTTTTTTATCGGAAGCAATTCCCTCCACTTCACTCGACAAAGCTGAACCGTCTCCGGCGGGTCCACCACTCGTTTATAAAAAATAATGATCAAAAATTGTTTCTTTGTATTTTTTAGTTTGAACCTGGACCAAACATCCTCTACAAATTTCGTTAAAATCAATTGATGTTTTTTTTTTTTTTTTTTTTTTTTTTTTTTTTTTTTTTTTTTTTTTTTATGTTTTGGCGTGGAATGCCCTAGAAACAATGATCAAAGTGGAGACAAAATGTTCAATGACAATCGGGCGAGGTCCGTGATCTTGACTCGGTGAGATCAGCCCATTAGTCATGGGTCGACATTGAAAATATCCACAAAACAAGGATACTGGACGGGAGGCCACCTCATCTAACTAATCTTGGTAAATATTGAACAGGGTCAAATCTTTACAGTAGCTCTACATCAACTAATATAGAGGGTGACGTTGTGGTCCATCTCATTACCTGCCACCTGGTGTCGTCTTAATGTATTATTATTGAATATAAAATATACAAGTGTTATTGCACTGTTTATATTTCTCCTTAATATATATTAATAAAGTCTATATTAATAAAGCTGAAACGGGGTGTGTTTGTTTGTTTGTTTGTTTGTTTGTATGTTTGTTCCAGCATCACGCCGAAATGGCTGGACAGATTTTTATGAAACTTCCCATGTAGCATTCTTTTGAGCCCGATTGAATAATAAGCTATGTGGCGTCCCAAAATTTTGATCGGGAGGGGGGGTTGTAAGGGGGGCCTAAGTATATAAATAGTGCTAACTCATTAACTAATGGTCGAATTGTCATGAAATTTCACATGTAGTATTTTTAAAAGCCAAAAAGGAAAAAAAGGTGTGTGGCGTCCCAAAGTTTTGAACGGGAGGGGGGTTGTGGGGTAGGCGTAAATTTGAAGATAGTGATAGATCATTTACGGATGATCGGATTGTCATGGAATTTCTTATTTAGTATTCTTGATGGCCAAATAGAAAAATACACTATGTGACATCTTCAAAAATTGAACAGGGGGGGGGGAAAGCATAAAAAAATGCTGACTGATTAAAGGGTAATCGGATTGTCATGAATTTCACATGTAGTAGTAATTATGTATTCGCTGTGGGGTCCGCTGTTGCAAGGCATTTACTAGCTGTGGTGCCCAGCGTTCCTAATATCGTACTAGCTGTGGGGTCCGCCGTCGCAAGGCACATACTAACTGAGATGCCCAGCGTTCCTAACACTAGCTGTGGGGTCCGCCGTTACAAGACACTTACTAGCTGTGGTGCCTAGCGTTCCTAACTACGTACTAGATGTGGAGTCCGCCGTCGCAAGGCACATACTAGCTGTAATGCCCAGCGTTCCTAAATTCTTACTAGCTGTGGTGCCCAGCGATGCCAAGTATTCACTAGCTGGGGTTTCCGTCGTTCAGGCGCATACTAGCTGTGGTGCCGAGGGGTCTTAAAAACTTACTAGCGTTACTATAGTTGAAGGACTATATTCCGTATGAATAATCGAAAATTATAACATCATGAATGTGGTGTCGAAGGATTGAATAGACTTATAGGAGATATTGGGAGAAAATTCAAAGTTCCCCGGGCAACGCCGGGTATTACTGCTAGTGCCTGAATAAAGTCGAAAGTTAATAAAAATAATACAAATATATTTTGTGGAAGCGAAAGGCCAATTTGTTGTTAGTTTCAAATCACTTTCATCAAATGAACATTATACTGGTCTTAAATCTTTAATTTCCTTAATTTTTCCTCAACTTCAAATTTATAATTATTTCATTATACAATTTATGCGCATTCTATAATATAATATGAAGTTGTTAAATGTATATCGTGAGGGCGCCGGTAGCTCAGTGGTAAGCGTGCTTGACTTCTGAGCTCAAGGTTGTGGGTTCGTAGCCCGACCGAGGCCCTTAGTTTATTTTATCTGGGAGGTAAAATAAACTTAAGCACGCCGTCCTTCGCATGGGACGTTAAGCGATGGTCCCGAGCCTTTACAATATCAGGTACTCGTTAAAGACCCCTACCCTAGATGAATAAACATTTATGGTAGGCAAAATTTAGGACTCCCATAGTAGAGTCGGGCTCATGTCCACCAGAGTGACGAAAGAGCACTCTGGTACTAGGCGATATGACCTCGTACCTAACCTAAATGTATATCGTTATATAAAATAATATAAATTTAAAAATTAACATGTAAACTAAATATTTGAGGATATTTCATATGGCACAGCGCTTCTAGTTGAATGATACTCAACAATAATCATAATGTTAATTGATTAATTAGAATTTTTTATTTTATTCAGTATGTTTACAATTTGCGAATAATGTTGCAATATGCAAATATGAGTACCTAGAATTCCCTGCCCTAAATTTGACTAACAACTAAAGGTCAACTTTATTATTTGACTTACTTGTCAGTTAAAACATCATCGTTTTGACTTGGAGTGAAAAGATCCGCTGAGCATCCCCGAAGTAGGGCCAGAAGGACCCACAAGGCAAACATCTCGACGCAGTCTGACCCGGGATGGTCCCCAGTCCAGATATAGAGAGTATATCTGTCATAGAGGGGGATCTTAGAAGATAACGAACCTCCGGTCGCTTTACACTACTTTATAGTCCAGCCTCAAATTGAGAATAAATAAATAAATATTATGTAGAGTAGAGGCTACTTGATATACCTAAATATTGCGAAAGGGTGCTTAAAATAGGGGGTAACAGTTTTTTTTTTTTTTTTTTATAGTGAAATATTGAATAGTACATCGTTATAACAACCATGATTTTCCAATATTACGGGTATTGGCGAATAATAAAATTATTTCAAGGACTTCTAAGAAATTGAATCAACGGTGACAGCATGGCCTAAATTTCATAGAGGAGCGCTGCAAATATGGGGTCCAGAAATTTTTTTTTATACAGTAAAATGTTGAGTTGCATATATTTTCAAAGAAATATTCGAATCAGTATTATTGAGCTGGTAAACTATTTTAAGAGGGGAAAGAGCCAGGGGCGTAGCCAGGATTTTGAACAGGGGGAGGGCAAAGTTAGGCTACGAGGGTGGGGGGTATAGACTCCCGGGGGCACAGCCCGCAGTTTCCGTGGTTAGCGTTGCAGACTTTTTGTTATTAATTTGGGAGACTCGGACCTCTAGAAGCTCCCCCTGAGGTAACCACTGACTGTAATACTTGACTTTACATGAGAAGCAAAAATGCAAAGCGCGGCAGCACCAAATGCACGCTGTGGTTTCTGTGCTTTTGAATTGAATGACTCACATCCAATAGCGTGCATTTGCTGCTGCTGCGCTCTGCATTTTTACTGCGCATGTAAAATCAGCTTTAAGAGTATAAAGTATAACATAAATGACGATTTTGAGTGAGGAAATGAAATGATCGAATTCATATACAGTGTAAACTCCATTTAACGTCACTCGATTTAACGACAAACTCCCTAAAACATCGAAATTACTTGAATCTGGTTGGTTTACCTTGTTGTCCATACAATGATACACTCTATGTAGCATCACACCCACCCTAAATAACGACAACAATACGTCGTTACTAAGCAATAAACAGTACTTTCAAGTTGCCCAGATTAATAAGAACTGCAGCTGTGTACGTTCTTTTGTTTGTTATTTTGTTGTTTTATTGTCTAGCACGTATTTAACTCGACTGACTGCATCATACGTACCGAATATTCTAAGAAATTCGTTCTTTTGTCTGTTGTGATTATCTTGCATAGCATGCATCCCACAATATCCCAAGATATGAATAAAATACATAAGAAAATACAATTAAAATACTGAAGCAGCAAAAAACGTCAGACGAAGATAACAGACTATACGCAATAAGCGTTGTTATTTGTATCAATATTAATGTTTGTTGTTATACTTTATTAGTAAATACATATTATAATAGTAAAATACTATTAAATCTAATGTAATATGTATTGATCTTTCTTCTCTTCATTTAACGACAACTCTCAACAACGCCATAAAATGCGCAGTCTCTTAAGTGTCGCTATATAGAGTTTACACTGTATATTTAAATAAATGTAATATGACTTGTTTTGTACATTTATGTAACAGCTGATTGCTGATTAGGAATCAGACGCATGGGAAATTTGAAAATCCTATTGGTAACTTGCTAGCAATCCATTATTAATAAAAACAATTTTTTTTAGTTTATTGTCATCTTAGTTTTTTGCTCTGGCCAGGGGGGGGGGGGGGGGCGCGTGCCCTCCCCCCTGCCCCCTCCCCTGGAGAGAGCTCATAATGACATAATTCGGCGTAACACAGCAGACACCGTTCGACCTTACTCACAAAATGTTCAGGGTGAACAAATAAACTAATAGGCTACTGAGTCTTAAGGGAAAGGGGTGCATGTTTTGGAGTTCGTGAGATGAACAGTGGGGTGGAACGAAAAAATCATCTCTTGATTTTTAATTTGCAATAGCGCGGAAAAGTTGCCTTTTAGTGTAGATGAGATAAATAAAAAATATGAAAAATATTGGAGTGCGTCTTGAGGTGCCGCAAGGACCTTAAAGTTTCATAAAAACACACTTTTTTGGAACTTTTTCAAAGATTTTTGCGTGTCTCGACTATGTGATTTTTAATTTGGAATAGCGCAGAAAAGTTGCCTTTTAGTGTAGATAAGATAAATAAAAAATATGAAAAATATTGGAGTAGGTCTTGAGGTGCCGCAAGGACCAGTTTAATGTGGCAATGAAGTAGAAACAAACATTTTGCAGCTGTAACATTTGTAATCATTAAGGATACAGAAGTAAGAAACACAGAGTTTGACATTACAAAATATATATTTTTTTTATTATATTTTATAATTAATCATTTTTCCAATTCTAATGTTTATTCTATTACTATGTATTTAAAACCATCTTTTGTATATGTACGAGAAATTCATAAAAAATAATTTATCAAAGTTTAAAATTTTTCAATTTTTTTACAAACTTTAAGCTCTTTGCGGCACCTCAAGATGTTGTAGTATTGCAACCAAATTTTTTTAAATTCTTTTTGAAGTTAAAAGGCAACTTTTCTCCACTATTACCAAACTAATAACTAAAAAAATTTTAAAATGCCATTTTCGTTCCACCCTAATGAATAGTTCAAAAATATATATTCTTTAGATGTAGAACTATTTTAAGGAGGGGGACTCTCAAGAAGTTGAAATTCAAGTGAATGTGGCTCCAACACTTTTCAGCCAAATCTCATGAAACTCTCAGAGAATTGGTTTTAGCAACAAATAATAATAATAATAATATAACAAAGATAATAAATAATATAAATATAAATGCAGTGAGCTAGCTAATGTTGAATATAAACAAGTAAAAATATAAAATGGAAGAAGAAAGGGCACATTATTCATTAACAATGACGGACGCCAGTAGATCAGAGATAGCGTATTGAGCTCAAGATCGTCGGTTCGTTACCCGCTGAGGCTCTTAGGTTTTTTATGTGGGCAGAAAAAAAAAACCTGGTCTGGCAATGGTCTCGAGCCTATACTCTCAGTACTCGTTGAAGACCACTACCCTACGTAATTAAACCAGAATAGGCAAAATTTAGGAGTCCGAGTTCATGTTCACCAGAGTGACGAAAGAGCGCTCGTAGTTAAAGCCCGGTCCTAAGTCATAAAAACTGGTACGTGTTAATATTTTCACTGTTATTGGTCAGAATACTTTCCTTAAGTTTAGTTCAGAAGAATTTTATTTATTACATTAGACAATGCTATAATAGGCGAAACTACTCTCATGAAAATGTTGACTAATATAGTTGAAGCCCGGGTATGAGCGACAGTGACTAACTATAACAGAAAATATTGTACATCTCATTCTTATTGTGGGCCAGAAGTATAGAAGTGGAGGTCCGATGTCTTCACTGAATGGACCTCACCAACCATAAGGTGTATTCACCATATATATAAAGCTGAAAATGTCTTGTACCGCTATAACTCACGAACGGCTTGATGGATTTGATTAATTTTATTTTAAATTTATTCGTCATCGTCTGTGGAAGGTTATAGGCGTATTAGTACCTCAATATCTGGTCCATCCCAGCATCCACTCACGCAATCTTTGTAACTCGAAAACCATTGCAACGATTAATGAGAAATCTTTTTGAATAAATTAGTTTTAGCTCCAAAGCTAGCGTTACTACAGTTGAAGGACTATAAGCCTTATTCCGTATGAATAATTGAAAATTATAACATCATGAATGTACTGTCGAGGAACTGAATAGCCTTATAGGAGATATTGGGAGAAAAGTCAAAGTTCCCCGGGCAACGCCGGGTATTACTGCTAGTAATTTATATCAGAAAACGCAACTTATTTCAAGAAATGTATTTTTATTATTTTATTTTCATTTTTACATATCTGTATATGTATGTAATTACAATAATTACATACATACATTAGTTTACAAAACAAAGATATATATATATATATAATTTTTATTCATTGCAATAAAAAGACATTTTCTGTTCACAGATTAAAAACTAAGAGGTCAAAGCAGTGACTAAATGAAACATCCAAATTAAAACAAAAATTGAATAAAAAGTAATTTAGAGATATGGAATAAGAAGAAATATAAAGTATAAGATAACCAAATGGTGTTTTTCTTTTATACATTTTGTCATATAAAAATGAGATAAAATAAAATAACTAATTTGAATAAAAATGAAAAATATAAAATGTTTACAAAGCAAGATACGAGAATAATGGATATCATTTGATTTATGAATACAGTGGAATCCCGATATTTCGAATCCCGATTATTCGTATTTCCGGCTAATTTGTACAAATTTGCCGGTCCCCAGAGAAAATCCCAATAAGTGGTATAAAAACAATGCATTTCGGACCCGACGGTAATTCGTATTATTTTTATGCTCGAGGTCACCTAAAAGTTTTATAATTCGTATTTCCAGCTTAAAAACCTCGTTAATTCATACTGTTTTGAAGAAGGGGAGAGAGGACAGTGAGAGACGAGAGAGCAGAATGAGTGAGAGAGACAAGTTTTCTATGAAATATCATATTATTAAATATAATTCGTACTCTTTTCACTTAAAGGAAATGAGGAGAGGAGAGGAGAGGGGGAAAGTTTTAGCAATTTTATTGATCTTGTCTAACATTTTTTCCAACAAATGTTTGATTGGTGTTTATTTAATCTAGAACATATGTACATATTTTTATTGCAGGTATTGTTTATTGTATAGTTTAGTATAAAGCAGTGTTTATTGTATAGTTTAGTATAAAGCAGTGTTTATTGTATAGTTTAGTATAAAGCAGTGTTTATTGTATAGTTTAGTATAAAGCAGTGTTTATTGTATAGTTTAGTATAAAGCAGTGTTTATTGTATAGTTTAGTATAAAGCAGTGTTTATTGTATAGTTTAGTATAAAGCAGTGTTTATTGTAAAGTTTAGTATAAAGCAGTGTTTATTGTATAGTTTAGTATAAAGCAGTGTTTATTGTATAGTTTAGTATAAAGCAGTGTTTATTGTATAGTTTAGTATAAAGCAGTGTTTATTGTATAGTTTTTATTCTTACCACATTGTACATACTTCTTAATGCATACATGTTTGCATTAATATGTTTTTTAATTTTTTATATTTTGAGCTTGATAAATTGAGGATGGAAAGTTTCAAACGTTTAAAGTGCCAAAATGGAAAAAAATTGTATATTTTGCATAGACATTTGGCAAATGTCAATGCCAATTACTTAGCAAAAGGGCTAAGTACCATCACCTGTTGATCAGTTGTAGCCTCATTGGGTAGGAAGCACTAGTGTTATGTGCCAGATGATTGTAACCATCAATCGTGTTATGTACCCATGGTTGTCTAAAAAAAGACTTGCTGTCAATGGTAGAATTTTTGCCAAAACAAAAATATATAGACTTTTATTATAATATCTGCAAATAATATTGAAATAATTTTAATGTAATAATATTTTTAAAAGTTAGTGTTACTAGGTGAGTTCCGTATTCAGTATTTGCTTTTTAATACAATAATTTACTAATTTTAGTTTAGATTATTTTTTTCCCAATAACCTTAGATTTAGTAAAAATAATATTATTATATAATAAATAAGCCTCTCGTCAGGTGCTCTACCTGGGCCCGCCGACCTCCCAGCTAGCTGGCTGATTACGTCTGATGCTCCCAGCGGGGAAGAATGAGATGATTTAATTTAAACTAACACATCATCGGCACTATATCATGAGGTACTCTTTTTATATCTATTCAGTATGGTTATAGTCTCAATATGTCAAATAAAGCCTTCGTTCAGTAAAGGTTTTTCATTTCATTTAGGTAAAATGGTTAGTGATTGTCCCTGTAAAATATCAATAAATGTTCAGGACTTGGCCTTTTTCTATAAACATATAAACACCTCAATAAAGCATCGTTCAGTCAGATACTCTTAGTAATATTCTTATTAAACTATTTCCAACCCATCTAAACTGTTTTAACCCGATTAATGATAGATGTAAACATAAATATTTATTTACAATAATTACAAATGTTCATTTTGGCACTTAGCAACTTTGCAATTTCCCATCTTCAATTTATGATGCGTCTCTTGCAGAAAATAGACCATCCAGTGTAAATTTATTTTAAGAGAGAGGTTGTCTATAGATAACGTGTTCTGTTCCGTTGGTCACATCCTCTCCATTTTCATGTTTCCTTGCACAATATCTACAACTAGATATTTGGGGGGGAACCCTCCCCCCAGCTAAGTGGGACAGTTCTTTTTTTTATTTTTCTCAACTTCCGCCAGGGATTCCCACCGCATTTAAAATAGGTCAAGTTTAAGTTACACTACAAAATGTAATCAACTATCAACAAATATTTCAATGTAATTTAAAAGCAATAGATAATTAAAATACACAATTTCATTGTCAAACCACTATATATTCTCAAATACTCAACTAGTTTCGCCGTGTTAAGGCATTATCAAGAGTCACTTATAAACTGTGTCAGTATATAGAAACTAGTTGAGTATTTGAGAATATATAGTGATGTTTGACAAAGAAATTGTGTATTTTAATTATCTATTCCTAGAATGGAGCTTCAGTAAGTAAATCTGGAAACCATAAATTATTTTAATTTAAAAGCGTTGATTGATTTTAATTTCCTATTGAGTGAGTTATGTCATGGAAAAATACCCCAGCCAGGTTTTTAAATTATTTTTAAGTTTTGGGAGGACAAAATTATACTTTTTTTTACAGGTCCCCTGAATGATAGACATTTTCGTGATGATGTCTCTGTGCGTGTATGTATGTATGATTGGACAGTTGTGAGCTCTCTACTGCAAAAACAATATATAGCATAGTTCATAGCTATGAACTTGAAATTTGGAATGTATAGGTCAAAATTTAACATTTAATGTGCTAACATAGATCTGATTAGTTTTTGGCCGAAATCGGACAAAAATTGAATCCACATTAGTTCGGGGCTTAAGGCTTAAATCAACGTTTTTTTTAACAAACATCAATCATCATTGAAGTCCCTACATTGATTTATTTATTTTTATTATATACTTACATGGCAATTTGATAAATCCATTCATTATAAATAAATAAGCGTATAAACAAAGTGCTAAACATTAGTGCTAAAAAATCTTCCCTCTAAAGGTCTTATGACGTTAACTACCATCTTTAATAGTTGTCTCAGGGCCGGTTATTTTCCAAAAATCTGGAAACACTCTGAAATTATAATTATTCCTAAGCCCCATAAAAACCCGAAACTGTTAGAAAGCTACCGCCCTATAAGTTTGCTCCCAGTTCTAGGAAAGGTTTTTGAAACTGTTATCAAAGAGCGCTTCCTTCAGTTCCTTGAGCAAAATGACATTATTCCAGCTGCTCAATTTGGTTTCAGAAAATACCACTCGACCGTTCATCAACTGGCTAGGCTTAATGAATTTATTGTGAAAGGATTTGAACATAAACAACACACTATAGCTGTATTTCTAGATTTCAAACAGGCCTTCGACAAAGTCTGGCACCATGGACTTTGCTATAAACTTAAAAAGGCAGGTTTATCGAGATATCTTTTTGAAATCCTATGTTCTTTTCTCAACAACAGAACATTTCAGGTAAGATTTCATAACAGTCTCTCCTCCGTTAAAAATGTAAAGGCCGGTACTCCACAAGGCTCGGTGTTGTCCCCGTTACTTTTTAACTTCTACGTACATGACATGCCCCACACTGGCGCAACTTCATATGCACAATTCGCAGATGACACAACCTTGTTTTATCAGGATCAGGACATTATCAGTGCAAAAAACGAGTTGCAAGCTGCAATTAATGAACTTTCCAATTACTTCAATAAATGGGGCATAGTACTAAATGCACAAAAGTGTGAGGCCAAGATTTTCACCTTAAGAAGACCTCAGGACCCGGGGAAGCTGGTCGTGGACATGAAGGAACTCGACTGGAACCCCGGTGAGGATTCCGTCAAGTACCTAGGGCTCTATCTTGATAGGAGGCTCACCTGGAAGATACACATCAACAAGAAGCTTTCGGAAGCATATGCACGACTTTCCATGCTGTACCCTTTGATGAACAGGAAGTCCAACCTCAAGCCCGACAACTGCCTCCTACTTTACAAAACCATTCTCCGGCCACTCGTAACCTACGGGTGTGAAGTTTGGGGCTCTGCTTCTCCAACTAAACGAAAAAGAATCCAGGTGTTCCAAAACAAAATCTTAAGAATGACTGTGAACTCTCCGTGGTTTGTTAGAAACTCTCAGCTTCACCACGACCTGGACCTCCCTTCTATAGATGAGTTTATCCACTCCAAATTCCGCAGATACTATGACAGGCTGACCATTGTTCCGGGTGCCACTACGTACAACATTAGTCAACCCACCACTACCAGACGCCTCAAACCCAGACTCCTCCAAGACACATTACGCTAATAGCTTTTCCCGTTATTCTTCAAATCCCATTTCAATTATTTCAAATTATTAGTTAAGGGAAACTCAATTTTGCGAAGATCCCTCATGTGTATATATAGTATGTTATTCGCACCATGTATAACATACTTCTTGTTGATCTGGTGAAATAAAGAATAAACACAATAATTTGTGTGGGATATCAAATAAAGATATTGTTAAACCTCCATTTATGAAATTGTTTGTAAAACCACGGATGACCACTTTCTATAAGATACCATTTTCGGTATTTTATGCAATTTTTTTTATGTTGCAATAATTTTTTTTTGTAATATAAACTTCTCGTGAAATATTTTGCAGAAGCAGCACGAGACTGTTTCAAAATTTTCGCCATGTTTTATTCAAATTATTTACTAGAATGAGCCCCTGACTTACACAAGTTTCCCTATCCTCTATGCTGATAACTTCAGTTCCTGTTTGTTCCATTTTTTTTTTTTTTTTAACATAAATATATGATTAGTATTGTCGCAATTCTTCAAGGTTAAGTTTCAAACAACACCTTTCATTTTAGTAATTAGCTGAATAAAATGTTTTTTTTTTTTTATTTACAAATAGATATGTATGATAAAAAATATATAAAACAAACAAGCAAACTAAAAGAGAGAAAGACACTCCTTAGTCACTGAGTTACTCTCATTTGTATTAAATCACTGTCACTGCTGCTGCTAACTGCTAAGGAGGTCTCTAGGCCATTGACGCTTAAGTCATCGTTGGGGGAGTCTGGCAAAATGGTGATTATTGTGGGAATTTGAAGAAGAAAATAATTGTTGTACTTGGATTTAGAGACTTCGGTGACAAAACATACGTTAAGGTGTCAAGAAATTTCATGGTAATAAGGAGCATTGGCTATTGTACAAAGGATTTTGGATTGAAGGAATTGGAAGCCGGGACAGTACCCGTAAGTTGAAGTTGCATATAAGTCATTTTGTTTTCAAAGTGCTCGGGCTTTACTCCAAAGTCATAATCATCTTCTACCAGAGCCCTCTTTCATCACTCTGGTGAACATGAGCCCGTCTCTACTATGGAAGTTCTAAACGTTTACCTACCCAGGTTTATTCACCTAGGGTAGGTCTTCAACGAGTATCTGACTAAGATCAAGCTCAGGATCTTGAGTTGAAGAAACAACTTTGATTCTACGGTTCACAAATTTACTAGGAGTAAATATATAATCTGAAATGTTCGGAAAATAAAAATAAAATATACAACTTTGCCGAGGCTCTTGAGTTTTTTAGGTGAAAAAAAGGCCTGTTCAAGGTTTTTTTTTTACGCAAAGTAAATCAGCCTTACTTTTTTTTTTTTTTTCCATGTATTTAGTTTTATCATTAAGTTTAAAAAAAACAATATTATTTGAAGTGACATAACAAAAGAGGAAATCAAGAATAGTTTTCTTGTCATGAAGAATATTGTGGGGACATTAGATACAGTAAACGCTTAAGTTCCATAATTTCGTTATAGTTTAGAGAACTACAAAAGCCATGGCCACCAAAGAAAATTATTTATTTAAAAAAATTCATAACTTCAAAAGGACGGTGTTCTGCGTATGTGTGTTAGCCCACAAAAAATCGGATTTTGAGTTACACGTGCAGTCACCTTGTAAAAAAATTAAGTTTTAATATGGTTTAATTCGCAATAATGTGTTAAGAAAATTAACACATTTGTGATATCGAATCATGAACAGACTGATTCGTAAAAATTACTTATTTCACTTAATTCCATTTAAAATGAATAAATATTAAATTGAACTTGAAAAACATAATTTTTACACTCTCAGAAATGAACAGTTTTCAAACTTATTAATATATATTTAATATTTTTGCTACTATAACAATTTTTAACCAAAAATCTTAAAACTTGAATATCTCGAAATCAAATTTTTGTGGGTTATACATATACACCGTCCAGATATTTCCTTTATTTGAAATAAAAAGAAATAAAAGGTTTAGTGTATTTGTAAAACCATCTTAAAACATTGCCAATGGATGGAAAGTTATTTAACGAAACATTGCTTCTTTCGATTTGGTTAAGAGAAATCGATTGTCGCTTAAGGTAGGTTATGTTGAAGGTTATATTGTGCGGGTATTATAAACTTAGGTGATTATTAGTAAATCTGAAGAAAAATGAATTTTAATGTTAAGAACCCGGCAGAATTCAATTCAAAGATATTAAAAGTTGAAAATTACTTGAATGATGTCTTGAAGGAAGATTTAAAGAAAATACATGTAAACATTGATCATTTGAATGGTGAGTTATTTGAATACGTTCAATTGAAGAACTTCATTGAAACTATTAAAGATTACAAATTGGATGAAGATTGTGTGAAGACACAAGTGGACATTGGTTGTAATAATTTTATACAGGGTGTTATTGAGGATCCCAAGCACATATCTTTGGCAATCGGTCTTGGCTATTATGTTGAATTATCTCTGGAAGAAGCTCTGAAACTAATTAACAAACGAACTGAATTTTTAAAGAAAGAACAAATCATTTATTGTAAACAAAGTGCTACAGTAAAAAGTCATATTAAGATGGTACTTTTAGGATTACAAGAAATGCAAGGACTGAAGTAGCTACATAAATGTTCATATATTTTAAGATGTATTGCTTTTATGTGTACCTTTTACAAATTTTAAAAACTTTTGTCAATACATTTCTTGTGACTGTGTCGATATAGTGAAAAAACAATATAAGCAATGAACTTTTTTAATTTATGTTGTCTAATTCCACATAAAATGTATACGTACCATACGGTTTCGGATTACGTTAACATCGTATTGACGATGGTCGAAACCGATACATTATCTATGTATGTATATTGCGTGAACTGAGACAATACAATTTATAACCAAGTTCTTTACTTTTGTTAGTGTTTTATTCTCTATTCTTCCAAGGACCTAAAAGAATTCCAACATGGCATAGAACTTATTTGATTATCCTTAATGTATTGTGCACGAGTCGTATAATTCAAGTTTGAGAGGCTTAATATTTTGAAAATGGGTATTTAGCCTTGCGGAGGCAAGCAACAGTTTCCAGGGTGTGAATCATGGTATCAGTAGTTATTATGATATATAGTAGAGTTAGTTATTATGACTCATGCCCGGGCTTTTACTACGAGGTAGTATCGCCTACTACCAGAGCGCTCTTTCGTCACTGGTAGACATGAGCCCGACTCTACTATGGGAGTTCTAAATTTTGCCTACCCTAAATTTTTATTCACCTAGGGCAGGGATCTATAACTAAGGGCCTCGGCCGGATTTCAAACCCACGACCTTGAGCTCAGAAGGCAAGCATGCAGGCCACTGAGCTACTGGCGCCCTCCTGTTATCATTAGATTTATTATGCAAACATATACATCAAATGCTGCTTAGGGATAGATCTAGTAGTTATTAAATTATTGTGACTCATGTTCGGGCTTTATTTAACTACGAGGTCACATCGCCTACTACCAGAGCCCTCTTACGTCATGGTCCCGACTCTACAGTGTGAGCACTAAATTTAACCCTAAGCTTAGCACAGGCTCGGGACCACTTAATGTCGAATACGAAGGACGGCGTGCTCACGTTTTGTTTTTTTCTTCCTAGATAAAAACCCTGAAGGTTAGCTGAGTTTTTAATTATAAATTAGGCATTAAAATAACCTTAGAACTTCTTTTGCTGTCACTTAGAAGTACCTAAGGATACAAAAATAATGAGAAAGTGTATTCATATGAATTGTAATAAATTTTCATTTATTTAAAATCTGTTTCTGCCAGTCAAAACGTTTATTTATAGACATTTATTCACTTTTTCTAGAGTTTTTTTTAGCTTCATTGTTTTCAAAATCCCTGAAAAATATTTTACTATTATTTAAATTAAATACTTTTTTTGAGGGCGCCGGTAGCTCAGTGGTATGCGTACTTGACTTCTGAGCTCTCAAGGTCGTGGGTTCGTAGCCCGACCGAGGCCCTTAGTTTATTTTATCTGGGAGGTAAAATAAACTTAAGCACGCCGTCCTTCGGATGGGACGTTAAGCGATGGTCCCGAGCCTGTACGATGTCAGGTACTCGTTAAAGACCCCTACCCTAGATGAATAAAAATTTAAGGTAGGCAAAATTTAGGACTCCCACAGTAGAGTCGGGCTCATGTCCACCAGAGTGACGAAAGAGCGCTCTGGTAGTAGGCGATATGACCTCGTAGTTAAAGCCCGGGCATGAGTCATAAAACCTAACCTAAATACTTTTTTATTTGTAATTGTCTTAATAAATACTGCATGGGATTAATACCTTATTTATTAGCAGCCATATGTCAACAATAATGAGACAAATGAATATTTAATATTGAGCCATGATTGTTTATTGGATTTGTTGTTTTTTTTCATCCTCAATATACGAAGTATAGAGGAAGTTGAGAATCAAAAGGTTATATGTGTGTCCAGTACCCCATGAGAACGACTCCTATTGGTGTTTAGCCAAAGGGAAAAGGGTGATTAGCGGGGAGGCTTAACACAAAAACCCCAATAACAGTCGTCGGAATGAATGTAGCGACACATAAATTCAAACCTAATAATTAACTAACTTATTAATTTTCATCGGAATCGGCCACAGGGAAGGTGGGAAACAGAAGGGATCGACTCAAAAATCTCAATAACTGCCGATGTATTGACATGAATTTTTTTATTCAAATTTGAAACCCCAATATGAACGGCTATTCTTAATTTTCTCCGAAAACAGCCGAAGGGAAGAGGAGGCTCGACTCAAAAACTAGTAACTGCCGATGTAATGAAGGGGTTTGATTGGGTTTCGAGGGAGAGGTGATTTTTTTTCTTAAGGTCTTTTTTCTTACTCTCCCAAGACTAGGGTTATTTATTTTCTGCGAGACTTGAGTCCTCAAAAAAATATTTATTTGTACATCAAAATACATTAAACAAAAAAAAAAAAAGGTTGAAATTCAATTGTGTTTCCTGTGACTCATTTGTTTTCATCTTCTCATAACGCCTGCTCGTAAGTTAACCCATTAACAATTTTCACAACATTTTCATCGCATTTTATTTTTTTTGAGATGTGGTTTTCCAATTGTTTAACACTGAAAGTGACAAATGTCAATTTTCATTTATTTGCCAACAGGATAACACACTGGGAGTGTGAAAACTCAAAAATGGTAGCTATAGAAATCCCGAGTAATCAACAAAACAAGTTCTTTGTTTTTATTTATTTAAAAGCTTCAAAAACTGTTTAAAATAATGAAAAAAGTTTTAACTTTTTGAGTCATTGAATTTTGATAAATTTTCATGTACAAATCATGTAATTGGACATTTATATTATACATTTTAATTCACTTATATTGTCTGTTATTCAATCAAAGCTAGGTTTTACAAATTTGAAATATGCACAATTAAACTTGTTAAATTAAAAAAAAAAAGTGATGGGCAATTTTGTTCTCACGTACGGATCCACAGGAAAGAAGTTGATAAATTTTAAATTTCTGACTAAAATAATATCACTGACAACTACAAAATTAAAAGGATCAAAAATAAAAAATGAATGAAGTTATGACTACAGTTCCTATCTCCGCCACTAGAGTACTATACGAGTTCTGTAGTTTTTAAAAACATTATATATAGTAGTACTTCACACTTGGGTTGTGAAGATTCTGAATTTATAATCAAATACATTTTTAGAGCTTTATATTTCTCTCAATTTACTTACTGGTCTTTTTTATACAAGTATGCTACTTTAATTTTTTTGCTGATTTTTATTGTAAACAATCTTCTTATTGTTTATAATATTCTTATATATATATATATATATATATATATATATATATATATATATATATATATATATATAATGTATTCCGATATTCTTTAATAGGTAATTATTTTAGGAATTACACTATAATATAGTCAGAATACATTTCTGCGATCTGTGTCGATATAGTGGCAAGCTAATAAAATAAATAAAAACAGAGAACTTGTGTAACTTTTATATTGTCTAATTAGTTTATATTATAAACTTTAGGTTGGGTTAGGTTTTATGACTCATGCCCGGGCTTTAACTACGAGGTCATATCGCCTACTACCAGAGCGCTCTTTCGTCACTCTGGTGGACATGAGCCCGACTCTACTGTGGGAGTTCTAAATTTTGCCTACCCTAAATTTTTATTCATCTAGGGTAGGGGTCTTTAACGAGTACCTGACATCGTACAGGCTCGGGACCATCGCTTAACGTCCCATCCGAAGGACGGCGTGCTTAAGTTTATTTTACCTCCCAGATAAAATAAACTAAGGGCCTCGGTCGGGCTACGAACCCACGACCTTGAGTTCAGAAGTCAAGCACGCATACCACTGAGCTACCGGCGCCCTCTTTATAAACTTTATATATATATATAAAGTTTATAAAGAGGGCGCCGGATAATAATAATATTAGTTGAATTTTAACAAATATTTTCAGATCTTAGGTCCTCAGTTTCTGGAGATACGAGGTAGGGACGCACTTTTTATAGCCTTGAAAGCAACCTATTAGGACGCCTCATTTGTTCATAAGACACAACTGTCCATGAAAATTCATATTGATCGATTGTAAACTTTAGATGGCAAGAAACACAATTGGTACAAAATTGTAAGGGTTCTACAGCTACTAGAGAACCGTGAGATCCTGATTACATTATCTCAAAGCCCGAAATTTATCATATTTTATTTGTCACTCTGACATGAGCCTTTGGAGCCCTCTACTGTGGGAGTCCTAAATTTCGCCTACCTAGGTTTATTCATCAAGGATAGGTCTCTTTAACGAGTACCTGACATCGCACAGGCTCGGGACCATCGCTTAACGTCCCGTCCGAAGGACGGCATGCTGGTTATTCCATCTTCCAGATAAAAAACCTTAGGGCCTCGACCGGGTTTTGAACGCGCGATCTTGAGCTCAGTATGCTAACACGCCACGTCTGAGCTACCGGCGCCCCTCAAAATTATGTATTTCATATCACATCTATTCGAATAACAAAATCATTCTTGTATAGTTGTAATATAGAAGAGCTTATTAAAATTATTAACCTTATTGCTTTTATGTTTACCAGAGCATTAATTTGGTATATCCCTCTTCGTATTCATTAAAGAATTCATCTAGAAGTCTGTTATTGACACAGTCGTCACCTTCGAGTCTCTGAGGACCTGCCCAGCGAGTTAGTGTTGGAATAGTATTGATGTAGAAAGGTTTTTGCCGAAATTCACATTTTTCATTTATGTATCTGGAAAACAATTAACACTTTTGAACAAAAGATAGATGAGTAGTCTTATGTATATTATTGTTTTATGTTATTATTACTGCTATTATTATTACCTACTTTATGTTATTTTATTACTAGCAGTAATACCCGGCGTTGCCAGGGGAACTTTGACTTTACTCCCAATATCTCCTATAAGTCTATTCAATTTTTCGACAGTACATTCGTGATGTTATAATTTTCAATTATTCATACGGAATAAGGCATATAGTCCTTCAGCTATAGTAACGCTAGTAAGTTTTTAGGACCCTTGGGCACCACAGCTAGTATGCGCCTTTCAACGGCGGAAACCGCAGCTAGTGAATACTTAGCATCGCTGGACATCCTAGCCAGTGCGTACTTAAGAACGTTTGTGACCACAGCTAGTATGTGCCTTGCGACGGCGGACCCCACAGCTAGTACGTAGTTAGGAACGCTGGGCCCCACAGCTAGTAAGTGCCTTGCATCAGCGGACCCCACAGCTAGTACGTAGTTAGAACCACTGGGCATCACTTCTAGTATGTGTTTTGCAACGGCGGACCCCACAGCTAGTACGTAGTTAGAAACGCGGGGCATCACAGCTAGTAAGTGCCTTGCAACCGCGGACCCCACAGCTAGTACGAAATTAGGAACGCTGAGCACCACATCTAATATGTGCCTTGCAACAGCGGACACCGCAGCTAGTACGAAGTTAGGAACCCTGGGCACCACATCTAGTATGTGCCTTGCAACAGCGGACCCCACAGCTAGTACGACGTTAGGAACCCTGGGCACCACATCTAGTATGTGCCTTGCAACAGCGGACCCCACAGCTAGTACGAAGTTCGGAACGCTCGGCAACACAGCTAATAAGTGTTTTGTAACAGCGGACCCCATAGATACTACATAGTTAGGAACATTGGGCATCACAGCTAGTAAATGTCTTGCAACAGTGAACCCCACAGCGAATACATAGGAACGCTGGGGCTCAGCACTACAGCTAGTAAGTGCCTTGCAACAGCGGACCCCACAGCTAGTACGATATTAGGAATTCTGGGCACCACAGCTAGTAAATGTCTTGCAACAGTGAACCCCACAGCGAATACATAAGAACGCTGGGGCTCAGCACTACAGCTAGTAAGTGCCTTGCAACAGCGGACCCCACAGCTAGTACGATATTAGGAATTCTGGGCACCACAGCTAGTAAATGTCTTGCAACAGTGAACCCCACAGCGAATACATAGGAACGCTGGGGCTCAGCACTACAGCTAGTAAGTGCCTTGCAACAGCGGACCCCACAGCTAGTACGATATTAGGAATTCTGGGCATCACAGCTAGTAAATGTCTTGCAACAGTGAACCCCACAGCGAATACATAGGAACGCTGGGGCTCAGCACTACAGCTAGTAAGTGCCTTGCAACAGCGGACCCCACAGCTAGTACGAATACACAGTTACTACTACTACATGTGAAATTCATGACAATCCGATTGCCCCTTTAATCATTCCCCCCCCCCCCCCCCCCTGTCAAATTTTTAAGATGTCACATAGTGTATTTTTCTATTTGGCCATCAAGAATACTACATGCGAAATTCCATGACAATCAAGTTTTTTGGACCCCTGGGCATTACAGCTAGTATGCGTCTTTCAACAGCGGAAACCACAGATAGTGAATACTTAGCATCGCTGGACATCCTAGCCAGTGCGTACTTAAGAATGCTATTGACCGCAGCTAGTAAATGCCTTGCAACAGCGGACCCCACAGCGAATACATAGTTACTACTACTACATGTGAAATTCATGCCAATCCGCTTACCCTTTAACAGTACATTCATGATGTTATAATTTTCAATTATTCATACGGAATAAGGCTTATAGTCCTTCAACTATAGCAACGCTAGTAAGTTTTTAGGACCCCTGGGCACCACAGCTAGTATGCGCCTTTCAAGGGCGGAAACCACAGATAGTGAATACTTAGCATCGCTGGACATCCTAGCCAGTGCGTACTTAAGAATGCTATTGACCGCAGCTAGTAAATGCCTTGCAACAGCGGACCCCACAGCGAATACATAGTTACTACTACTACATGTGAAATTCATGCCAATCCGCTTACCCTTTAACAGTACATTCATGATGTTATAATTTTCAATTATTCATACGGAATAAGGCTTATAGTCCTTCAACTATAGCAACGCTAGTAAGTTTTTAGGACCCCTGGGCACCACAGCTAGTATGCGCCTTTCAAGGGCGGAAACCACAGCTAGTGAATACTTAGCTTCGCTGGACGTCCTAGCCAGTGCGAACTTAAGAACGTTTGTGACCACAGCTAATATATGCCTTGCAACGCTGGGCACCACAGCTAGTACGTAGTTAGGAACGCTGGGCACCGCAGCTAGTATGTGCCTCGCAAGAGCGGACCCCACAGCTAGTACGAAGTTAGGAACGCTGGGCATCACAGCTAGTAAGTGCCTTGCAACAGCGGACCCCACAGCTAGTACGTAGTTAGAAACGCTGAGCATCACAGCTAGTATGCTTTTGTAACGACGGACCCCACAGCTAGTACGTTTTTAGGAACGCTGGGCCCTACAGGTAGTAGGTGCCTTGCAACTGCGGACCCCACAGATAGTATGTAGTTAGAATCACAGGGCATCATAGCTAGTATGAGTTTTGCAACGGCGGACCCCACAGCTAGTACCTACGTAGTTAAATACGCTGGGCCACACTGCTAGCGCCTTGCAACAGCAGACCCAACCTTTTTTTCCTATTTGGCTTTTAAAAATACTCCATGTGAAATTCCATGACAATACGACCAACCGTTAATGAGCTAGCACTATATTTATACTTAGGCCCCCCCGCCACAACCCCCCCTCCCGTAAACGATTTTGAGCCGTCACACCGCCTATTTTTCTATTTGGCCTCCAGGAATACTACATGTGAAATTTCGTGACAATCCGATCATCCGTTAATGACTTATCACTATACTTATACTTAGGCCCCCATCAACCCACACTCCCGTTCAAAATTTTGTGACATATACACCCTATATTTCTATTTGGCTTTTAAGAATACTCCATGTGAAATTTCGTGACAATCCGACCAACCGTTAAAGAATTAGCTTTATATTTATACTTAGGCCCCCCTTACCACCCCCCCTCCCGTTCAAAACTTTGGGACGCCACACACTTTTTTTTCCTATTTGGCTTTTAAAAATACTACGTGAAATTTCATGACGATTCGCCCATTAGTTAATGAGCTAACTCTATATAAATATTTAGCCCCCCCCCCCCACAACCCCCCCTCCCGTTCAAAACGTTGGGACGCCACACACCTTTTTTTCCTATTTGGCTTCTAAAAATACTACATGTGAAATTTCATGACGATTCGCCCATTAGTTAATGAGTTAGCTCTATATTTATACTTAGGCCCCCCCACTACCCCCCCTCCCGTAAAAAATTTTGAGCCGTCACACCGCCTATTTTTTTATTTGGTCTTCAGGAATACTACATGTGAAACTTCGTGACAATCCGACCAACTGTTAAAGAATTAGCTCTATATTTATACTTAGGCCCCCCCACAACCCCCCCTCCCGTTCAAAACTTTGGGACGCCACACACCTTTTTTTGCTATTTGGCTTTCAAAAATACTACATGTGAAATTTCATGACGATTCGCCCATTAGTTAATGAGTTAGCTCTATATTTATAATTAGGCCCCCCCACAACCCCCCCCCCCTCCCGTTCAAAACTTTGGGACGCCACACACCTTTTTTTCCTTTTTGGCTTTTAAAAATACTACATGTGAAATTTCATGACAATTCGACCATTAGTTAATGAGTTAGCACTATTTATATACTTAGGCCCCCCTTACTACCCCCCCTCCCGATCAAAATTTTGGGACGCGACATAGTCTATTATTCAATCGGGCTCAAAAGAATGCTACATGTGAAGTTTCATAAAAATCCGTCCAGCCGTATGGGCGTGATGCTGGAACAAACATACAAACACACAAACCCACAAACCCCGTTTCAGCTTTATTAATATAGACTTAAACGTTCCGCTCAACATAGGGTACGTGACATCACCCAACACTCCTGCCAACTTCCTACTACCATCTCCAAAGCCCACTTATATTCCACATTTCTTCCTTGATAATGTTAGTAGAAACCAAACGGTAACTTATTTTATCATACATATGGAGTCTATCGAGCTCAGGATCGCCACTTAGAAATCTAGCCAAGGCACTTAGGCATTTGAGCACGTCGTCCTTCGGATTATACTTTAGGCTATGATCGAGGGCCTTTTTGTATGTCAGGTGCTCGATAATGAGTCCTATGTTATGTAACTAAACCTAGGTAGCTAAAATTTCACTTAGGTTCAAAAAACCTTGAGCATGTCGTCCTTCGGATAGGACTTTCCCGATATATCTAAATCTGTCTATCAGTTTTAACAAATATTAAATCTATAAACCGTTAAAAAGCAGGAAGTTTGAAGAATGGTATTTAGCCCGACGTTTTTCGAAAAACATTTTTATTTCAATTTTTGTGTAGGATTCAGATATCCCGGTTGTTCATCAGTTTTAACAAATATTAAAACTAAAAACCGTTTAAAAGCGAGAAATTTGAAGAATGGAGTTTACCGAGCTCAGGATCGCCATTTCGAAATCTAGCCAAGTCACTTAGGTCAGATGTTTTAATCGGGAAGATAAAAATAAATTTGAGCACGTCGTCCTTCGGTTTGGACTTTAAGCTATGATCGAGGGCCTTTTCGTATGTCGGGTATTCGATAATGAGTCGTATGTTACGTATCTAAACCTGGGTAGTTGAAATTTCATTTACGTTAAAAATAACTTGAGCACGTCGTCCTTCGGTTTGGACTCTAAGATATGATCGAGGGCTTTTTCGTATGTCAGGTACTCGATAATGAGTCGTATGTTACGTATCTAAACCTGGGTAGCTGAAATTTCACTTAGGTTAAAAATAAATTTGAGCACGTCGTCCTTCGGATGGGACTTCCCCGATATATCTGAATCTGTATATCAGTTTTAACAAATATTAATACTAAAAACCGTTTAAAAGCGAGAAATTTGAAGAATGGAGTTTACCAAGCTCAGGATCGCCATTTAGAAATCTAGCCAAGTCACTTAGGTCAGATGTTTTAATCGGGAAGATAAAAATAACTTTGAGCACGTCGTCCTTCGGATGGGACTTTCCCGATACATCTGAATCTTTCTTTGGTTGACCATCTTCGTTTCTGGATGCTGCCTATCTACCAACATAGCTGTATTAATTTGCAACAGCGGACACCACAGCTAGTACGAAGTTAGGAACCCTGGGCACCACATCTAGTATGTGCCTTGCAACAGCGGACCCCACAGCTAGTACGAAGTTCGGAGCGCTGAGCACCACATCTAGTTTGTGCCTTGCAACAGCGGACCCCACAGGTAGTACGAAGTTCGGAACGCTGAGCACCACACCTAGTTTGTGCCTTGCAACAGCGGACCCCACAGCTAGTACGAAGTTCGGAACGCTGAGCACCACATCTAGTTTGTGCCTTGCAACAGCGGACCCCACAGCTAGTACGAAGTTCGGAACGCTGAGCACCACATCTAGTATGTGCCTTGCAACAGCGGACACCACAGCTAGTACGAAGTAAGGAACCCTGGGCACCACATCTAGTATGTGCCTTGCAACAGCGGACCCCACAGCTAGTACGAAGTTCGGAACGCTGGGCAACACATTCTAGTTTGTGCCTTGCAACAGCGGTCACCACAGCTAGTACGAAGTTAGATACTACATAGTTAGGAACGCTGGGCATCACAGCTAGTAAATGTCTTGCAACAGTGAACCCCACAGCGAATACATAGTTACTACTACTACATGTGAAATTCATGACAATCCGATTGCCCTTTAATCATTCAGCATTATTTTTATGCTTAGCCCCCCCCCCCCCCCCCTCCAAATTTTTAAGATGTCACATAGTGTATTTTTCTATTTGGCCATCAAGAATACTACATGTGAAATTCCATGACAATCCAATCATCCGTTAATGACCTATCACTATCTTCAAATTTAGGCCTACCCCCATAACCCCCCTCCCGTTCACAATTTTTTGATGTCAAACACCCTATTTTTCTATTTGGCCTTTATGAATACTACATGTGAAATTTCGTGACAATCCGATCATCCGTTAATGACTTATCACTATACTTATACTTAGGCCCCCATCAATCCATTCTCCCGTTCAAAACTTTGGGTCGCCACACACCTTTTTTTTCTACTACATGTGAAACTTCGTGACAATGCGACCACCCGTTAATGAGCTAGCTCTATATTTATACTTAGGCCCCCCCACAACCCCCCCTCCCGTTCAAAACTTTGGGACGCCACAAACCTTATTTTTTTATTTGGCCTTCAGGAATACTACATGGGAAATTTCGTGACAATGCGACCACCCGTTAATGAGCTAGCTCTATATTTATACTTAGGCCCCCCCACAACCCCCCCTCCCGTTCAAAACTTTGGGACGCCACACACCTTATTTTTTTATTTGGCCTTCAGGAATACTACATGGGAAATTTCGTGACAATACGATCAACCGTTAATGAGCTAGCTCTATATTTATACTTAGCCCCCCCCCCCTCAACCCCCCCACCCGTTCAAAACTTTGGGACACCACACATCTTATTTTTCTATTTGGCCTTCAGGAATACTACATGGGAAATTTCGTGACAATACGATCAACCGTTAATGAGCTAGCTCTATATATATTTAGCCCCCCCCCCCCTAAACCCCCCACCCGTTCAAAACTTTGGGACGCCACACACCTTATTTTTTTATTTGGCCTTCAGGAATACTACATGGGAAATTTCGTGACAATACGATCAACCGTTAATGAGCTAGCTCTATATTTATACTTAGCCCCCCCCCCCCCCTCAACCCCCCCACCCGTTCAAAACTTTGGGACACCACACATCTTATTTTTCTATTTGGCCTTCAGGAATACTACATGGGAAATTTCGTGACAATACGATCAACCGTTAATGAGCTAGCTCTATATTTATATTTAGCCCCCCCCCCCCCCCCAAACCCCCCACCCGTTCAAAACTTTGGGACGCCACACACCTTATTTTTTTATTTGGCCTTCAGGAATACTACATGGGAAATTTCGTGACAATACGATCAACCGTTAATGAGCTAGCTCTATATTTATATTTAGCCCCCCCCCCCCCCCCCCCCAAACCCCCCACCCGTTCAAAACTTTGAGACGCCACACACCTTATTTTTTTATTTGGCCTTCAGGAATACTACATGGGAAATTTCGTGACAATACGATCAACCGTTAATGAGCTAGCTCTATATTTATATTTAGCCCCCCCCCCCCCCCCCCCCCCCAAACCCCCCACCCGTTCAAAACTTTGGGACGCCACACACCTTATTTTTTTATTTGGCCTTCAGGAATACTACATGGGAAATTTCGTGACAATGCGACCACCCGTTAATGAGCTAGCTCTATATTTATACTTAGGCCCCCCCACAACCCCCCCTCCCGTTCAAAACTTTGGGACGCCACACACCTTATTTTTTTATTTGGCCTTCAGGAATACTACATGGGAAATTTCGTGACAATACGATCAACCGTTAATGAGCTAGCTCTATATTTATACTTAGCCCCCCCCCCCTCAACCCCCCCACCCGTTCAAAACTTTGGGACACCACACATCTTATTTTTCTATTTGGCCTTCAGGAATACTACATGGGAAATTTCGTGACAATACGATCAACCGTTAATGAGCTAGCTCTATATATATTTAGCCCCCCCCCCCCTAAACCCCCCACCCGTTCAAAACTTTGGGACGCCACACACCTTATTTTTTTATTTGGCCTTCAGGAATACTACATGGGAAATTTCGTGACAATACGATCAACCGTTAATGAGCTAGCTCTATATTTATACTTAGCCCCCCCCCCCCCTCAACCCCCCCACCCGTTCAAAACTTTGGGACACCACACATCTTATTTTTCTATTTGGCCTTCAGGAATACTACATGGGAAATTTCGTGACAATACGATCAACCGTTAATGAGCTAGCTCTATATTTATATTTAGCCCCCCCCCCCCCCCCCCCCAAACCCCCCACCCGTTCAAAACTTTGGGACGCCACACACCTTATTTTTTTATTTGGCCTTCAGGAATACTACATGGGAAATTTCGTGACAATACGATCAACCGTTAATGAGCTAGCTCTATATTTATATTTAGCCCCCCCCCCCCCCCCCCCCCCCAAACCCCCCACCCGTTCAAAACTTTGAGACGCCACACACCTTATTTTTTTATTTGGCCTTCAGGAATACTACATGGGAAATTTCGTGACAATACGATCAACCGTTAATGAGCTAGCTCTATATTTATATTTAGCCCCCCCCCCCCCCCCCCCCCAAACCCCCCACCCGTTCAAAACTTTGGGACGCCACACACCTTATTTTTTTATTTGGCCTTCAGGAATACTACATGGGAAATTTCGTGACAATACGATCAACCGTTAATGAGCTAGCTCTATATTTATACTTAGCCCCCCCCCCCTCAACCCCCCCTCCCATTTAAAATTTTGGGACGCCACACACAATATTTTCCAATTTGGCCTTTAAGAATACTACATGTGAAATTTCATGACAATCTGATCTTCCGTCAAAGATCTATCACTATATTTATATTTAGGCCTACGCCCACAACCCCCCCTTCCATTTAAAATTTTGGGACGCCACACACAATATTTTTCATATTGGCCTTTAAGAATACTACATGTGAAATTTCGTGACAATCCGACCAACCGTTAATGAGGTAGGACTATTTATATACTTAGGCCCCCCTTACAACCCCCCCTACCGTTCAAAACTTTGGGACGCCACATAGCCTATTATTCAATCGGGCTCAAAAGAATGCTACATGTGAAGTTTCATGAAGATCCGTCCAGCCGTTTGGGCGTGATGCTGGAACAAACATACAAACAAACCCCGTTTCAGCTTTATTAATATAGATTAGATAGATGGGTAGTCTTACGTATATTATTGTTTGATGTTGCTATTATTATTTTCTTCATATTATTATTATATATTATTAGAGACTGAGAAGATACCTCCGAGGATCCGCACTCCTTATGTTAGTAAATAATTAAAATATTATTGTGTTTTATACGTTTTATGCCATGATGTGCAGCCCCCAGGGCCCCAAAATATGTATTGCTTCAGGTGTGAAGAAACTGCGATATTACTTTCAAGGCCGATAGTCAAAAATCGATAAACCTATAATATCGATGCTATCGGTGTCGTTCGATATTAGTTATTATGACTCATACCTACAAGTTCATACAACCTACTACCAGAGCGCTCTTTCGTCTGAGCTAGTCTCTACTCTGGGACTCCGGGAGTCCTACATTTTGCCTCCCCTAAATTTTTAACGGGTCTTTAACGATTACCCCCCAGATAAAATAAACTAAGGGCCTCCGCCGGGTTTTGAACCCGGGATCTTGAGCTCAGTAAGCAAGAGCCCATACCACTGAGCTATCGACTCAAAATGAGTCGTAGTATATAAGTATTGAATGATTCCATACTATAATTAGTAGCTCATGATGAACTTTATTGAAAAAATACCAAAAAAATATCCTTTAATAACAAAAAAAACTGAACTTGATTCTGCCTATTCCTTTTTTGGCTTAGGTTCAATATTTTCTATTCGTTAGCAGACATTGAATATCTACACAAATACTAAATACTCACTCTTTGTGGCTAATGTTAACTCTGATTAAATACACACTTTTTTTCCATTCTCTTCTCGAACAATATACTTTTAGAACTAGATCATCTGAAATTAAAGAATTTTAATTTAAATACTTTCAAAGACTTTATATATATTTTTATAAAAATCACTTCTAAGGAAATTTTGTAATTCCTATTAATAATTTATTCGAATTTTTTTCACGCAAACTGTTTATGAGTTTATTAAGGAACAATAGGTATCCATGTGACGTCTAATATCATTATTTTTTACAATACAAAAATAAAAGTAAAAACACGTCAAAATAAAAAATAAACTTGTTATAAAGATCATTGAAGATTGTTAAAAGTACCGACTTTAGAAAGTGGTGTTTCTAAGGCGAGATGGTATCATAGCAACCGTTTTACGGAGTACTCCTTCGATTATTCGCGAACAATGCTTAGTTGATGAGTTTTGTTCTCTTCGCCCTATCTCAAGTCCCTGTGTTTCCAGGCTCTTCTCAGGACACAACGAGACGAACCAAGTGGTGGCCAAGGCCTTCCGTGGGAGACAGACATTCCTTTATTTAAATGCTTTGAGAACCTGGTCATCAACCGGTGACTCTTAAGGCAAAGGAAAATTGGAATTTCAGGTCGATCTGTCAGAAGCCTAGTTGCTCCATTCTTCTTATCTCAAGACTTCTAGCTCAGAAGCAATTTGATAGCTGACGATTAGTGCTAGCGATGAATCATACAGATACTCTGGACCCGATATTTGATAGGTTTGCCATCGACGGTTTTGAGGCAATGGTAATACCTTTGAAATTTCGTTGAATTCTTGATAAAATTATAATTACTCTTCTTGTTACCGATCCCTTAAATATTTTTAAAAGCGAATAAATAAACGTTAGTTAGTTATTATGACTCGTGCCCGGGCTTTTACTACGAGGCCGACTCTACTGTGAGAGTCTTAAACTCTGCCTACCTAGGTTTATTTCCCTAGGGTAAGGGTCTTTAGAAAGTACATGACTCGTACAGGCTCGAGACCATCGCTTTAGGTCCCAACCGAAGGACGAGGTGCTCAAGTTTCTTTAGATAGCCTCGGCCGTGTTTTGAACCTTCTGTCTTAAGCTCAGTAAGCGAGCACGCAACCTCCGGCCCCCTCTGATTTGTAGTTTAAGTGATAAGGTTGCTAGCACTTAGGTTACGAAGGTCTAAGGATAATATAAAAAAAAAAAGCATTCCGCAACTACGCAATAAAATCGTTCTCAGAAATTGAAATTCACAATTTCTTTTACTGGTGTCCAAGACTAAATAGTTTGTATTAACGAACTCTTTATATAGTTCATACTTGACGAATTCTTTTCCGATTTGGAATAATAAAATAAATCAATTAGCCCCGAATAATTATTCGTTGGAAACGTTACATAAAACCGGAAATCCGTATGAAAAAAATATTACAATATTAAGACAAGTTCAAAGTGACATTAGTCATTTTATTGACACTCTTACAAGACTTGTTTTTTTAATACATTTTCAATAGGCCTAATATCGCTCATAATTTGATTAAAATAATATTTCCCTTTCCTAATTTGATCGATAATTTGTTTTTTATTCGTGAAAATATAATAGATGAATGTTACCTTATCATAATATATAATCCTTATGTTCAAAACCTACATGAAACGTACTTTTCGCCTCCTGGGATAAGTAAGGCCTATCTCAAAGTGATATTTTCACTTTATTTATTTTTTTTAATTGAAAAAAAAAATATCAATACAAACGTGAATCACTTCTTTTGGTCCATACTGTGTCATTTTCATCTTTTTTCGCAGTAAAATACAGAAAAACGAAGTCACTTTGTTGATAGAGTTCATTCGCTAGCTTTACCAAAACATTGGCATTTTCTATTTCGTACTGAGTTAAGGGCATTTTAGATTTTTTTTTTTTTAACTATTTTTATTTTTTCTGTAATAATACCATAATAATATAACAAGTTGGTTACCTACAAATGGAACATACGCAAACATTTTAATGGTTAAAAATTCGTAACCATATGTTATATTGTACGACTATTAGTTATTGTGACTCATCTCCGGGTTTTAACGACGAGGTCTTCGGCGCTCATTCGTCGCTCTATTTGGACATGAGACCGACCCCACTGTGGGAGTCCTGAATTTTGCCTACCTAGGTTTATTCACCTAGGGTCTTTAACGGGTACCTGATATCGTACAAGCTCGCTTAACGTCCCATTGGAAGAATGGCGTGCTCAAAGTTTTTTTCACCTCGCAGATAAAAAAACCTTAGGGCCTGGGCCGGGTTTCGGACCCGTGATTTTGGGCTCAGAAGGCAAGCATGCTAACTTTGAGCCACCTGCGAGCTTTATTATAATATATAAAATTTGTAGAGAGGGTGCCGGTAGCTCAGTGGTATGCGTGCTTGACTTCTGAGCTCAAGGTTGTGGGTTCGTAGCCCGACCGAGGCCCTTAGTTTATTTTATCTGGGAGGTAAAATAAACTTAAGCACGCCGTCCTTCGGATGGGACGTTAAGCGATGGCCCCGAGCCTGTACGATGTCAGGTACTCGTTAAAGACCCCTACCCTAGATGAATAAAAATTTAGGGTAGGCAAAATTTAGGACTCCCACAGTAGAGTCGGGCTCATGTCCACCAGAGTGACGAAAGAGCGCTCTGGTAGTAGGCGATATGACCTCGTAGTTAAAGCCCGGGCATGAGTCATAAAACCTAACCTAACCTAACCTAAAATTTGTAGACACAGATGTTTGGAACACGTCCGAGGACAGTTTTTCTATCTAGGGGAAAAAATATACATGTATTATGTAACATTTATTTGTATATAAATAATACAATAAATCATTGTACATATAAATTATTGAAAAGTACATAAAAAACAATTTTTTGGTGTCTAGGATTTTAGAACTGACTAGCTATATTTGGGGCGCTGAATCTAAATATGAAATCAGTTTTTCTCTATCTGCTCTACTTTTTTAGATCAGTATTTTTTTTAACGTGCAGTTCTACACGAAATTTGCAGTTCTAACTCCTTTCTGTGCAGTTCTAAATCACAAATACAAGGATTGCTTTCTGTATATTTGCCCTATTGTCAGTCTGCCGTCCAGTTAGTTTAGGGGATCCACGTACTAGCGAACCCCCACTCGAGCCGGCGCACGCGTATCCGCATATTGGAGGACTCCTGGAAAAAATGGGTCTTCCTGAATATTTTCCATTTTCCAGATGATTGGCGCCTATTTATTGAAGCTCAAAGCGAAGTTTGAAATGTTTCCTTCTACACAATGGGAACAAATATGGTTCAATACCAATTGCTCACTCAAAGAAATTGAAAGAAGAATATAACACCATAGCTTTGATCTTGGAGAAGATAAAGTATCATGAAGATCAATGGGTGATTTGTGTGGACTTAATGGTAAACTTTCTTCTAGGACAGCAAAGTGGCCACACCAAATATCCTTGCTTCTTGTGCCTCTGGGATAGCAGAGACTGAACACACCACTGCTGGGTTAGAAAAGAGTGGCTTAAGAGAGAAAACATGGACGTTGGGGAAAAGAATTTCATTAACGACCCCTCAGTTGAACGAGAGAAAATCATCTTTCCTACATTGCATATCAAGTTGGGCAGTTTGTAAAGGCTCTTGATAAAAACGGATCATGCTTTGCATATATAGGGGAAAAAATGCCTCAGTTGAGTACGGAAAAAATTAAAGCAGGAATATTTGACGGCCCACAAATAAGACAACTCATTAAGGATGCTTCGTAAATTCGATGAATGAGACTAAGCGAAAAGCCTGGACTTCATTTGTTGCAGTTATCGGAAATTTTCTGGACAAACTTAAAGCTGAAAACTATGTTGAACTGGTAAACGAGATGCTTAACAGTTTCAAATCCCTTGGGTGTAACATGAGTATTAAGGTACACTATTTACACAGCCACTTAGACCGTTTTCCTGAAAATTTAGGAGGAACAAAGTGAAAGATTTCACCAGGATATTAAAACTATGGAGGACCGCTACCAAGGAAGGTGGGATACGCACACGATGGCAGATTACTGCTGGAGTTTAAAAAGAGACTGTTCCAAAATACATTCAAGAACGTCACGGAAAAGAAGGTTCCGAAGTGTTCAGTGAATTTGGTTTCATCGATGACTTTTTCCTCTGCCTTTGTATATAATAATATTTGTATAATATAATAATAAAAATTCCGTGTTTAGTTTTATTATTTGATCCAAGGATTTAACTTAAAATAGTGTACGTATATTTCACTAAAATATTATATCTTAGACATTTGAGCTCCTGGGCAAAAAATAATGTCATATTTGAATTCAGGGCACCAAATTCTTATGAAATCAGCTTCAAATACCCCGGCACCAAAACAACTGTTGGCCTGTATAATTTATTGAAACACTAGACTTGTCGAGTTCGTTTTTTTTTTTTTTTGTAGGATCAACTAGACATGCAAATCCAGTGTTTTAAATAAATACCCAAATTTTGTTCAAATGTGTAACCTTGTTTTGGGACTACGGAAGCATTAATGAAACTGGGAAACTGGGTACTTCATGAAGGACTTGGTTTAGGTAGTATAAACAAACTGGTAACAAAGTAAAGTGGAAGACCAGCTTCCAGGGAAGGGATAAAAGCATTGGATGCTTAGGTCCCTAGGTGTAACCTTGTTTTGGGTGGAAAAAAATTGAAAGGCATATTAATACGAGTAAGTACATAAGTTTATTAATATTAAGTCTGATATAGAAATAAATAATACCTATTCGATTTTTTAAAATCGATATCCATTTTGTCAAAAATGTATTTTACTTTATTATTATTTCTATGTTTTACAATATATTTTTTTTGTTCATGAGTCTGGAGACGAGAAGGAACGTTGAATGGCGGTTCCTAGCCTCTCAGATATCAGGTATTCGCTGAAGACCCCTAATATAATAACACCTGGGTAAGCAAAATTTAGTCTGGCTCATCTTAACCAGAGAGAGCTCTGGTAGTAGATGATGTGATCTAATAATTGAAATCCGGACATGATCCCGAACAACAAAAACTTAACCAGACTGATATCGATCGTCTTCGAATTATAAAGCCCTAGAAAAAGAACGTAAAAAAACAAAATAAACAATTTATTTCTTCTTTCCTTTTACTTTATTTTTCCCTTTGCCTTTTTTCTTTCCTTTCCCTATCTTTTTCCCTTTTCCTTTCTTTTCCCCTTTTCCTTTCTTTTTTCCTTTTCCTTTCTTTTTTCCTTTTCCTTTCTTTTTTCCTTTTCCCTTCTTTTTCCCTTTTTTCTTTTTTTTAGGTTTCTTCACTTTTGGTGGTGTCGGAGGTGGAGGTACGTACATTGGCTGTGGTATGATCGGGGGTGGTTCTGGTATTTTCAATTTCTTTTCAAATTCAATCACTTCTTTATAGAAATAACCCGTGTCAATCACTTTTTTATCGTTCCAGAGGAGTCTCTTATTTTCCTCATCCTCTTCTTTGTCATTGCATAC
Source organism: Aradus depressus (assembly GCA_963662175.1). NCBI lineage: Eukaryota > Metazoa > Arthropoda > Insecta > Hemiptera > Aradidae > Aradus > Aradus depressus. The sequence continues at coordinate 10,227,086 of OY759222.1, forward strand.
ATTTTGGTCTCCTTCGTAGTCGTCGTTATTTTTTGCATTCCAATAGTCGTAAGGGACTTTCATAATATATGGTTTAACTAATCTTTTAGTAATTTTCTTTTTGGCCGCCGCTTCAATCTTTTTGCAGATTGGATCTCTTGATTCTTCGATCTTCAATTTTTGATCATCGGCTTCTGACTCTTCAGGTATATTCTTTTTGTCATCGAACTCTTTGATAAAAGTGAATTCGGCCATATCACCTTCTTCTTCACCCTTTTCCTTCTCTTTCGGTTGTTCATCTCCAATGTTATCTTTTTTCTCAGCTTCTTCATCGCTTTCCTTGTTACTCTCCTCTTCTTCCATTTCGCCATACTCGTATTCTACCTGCCTACTAGGGAAATCTGAAGATTTTTCTGACTGAAACAAAAGTCGAAGAACTGGATATTGTGTGCACTGATCTCCAATTATCCATCGACGCTGATCTCTGCGAATCAGTGATGGAATCCGCTCAACTCTAATCCCAAATTCTTTTCTAAATTTGAACAGATCTTCATCGATGCTGAAAAGAAAAAAAAATACATTTATACATATACTATTTTTATAACGTATTTTCGTGTTATAACATTAGAACCCTTATTCCGATTTTTCCAAACATTGCACAAAAATCGAACTAGTAAAAGCAAAGATAGTATAGTATAGTTCTCAATTTTAAAAAATCAGACCATTGGAATAGGAGAAATGAGAGCATAAATTTTAAAAAATTGTAATTTCGCGCTACGCTCTTGAATTCGTCATTTTTGTTCAGAAACAGATATAGTAGAGTGTTTTCATTAATTTGAGTCATAAAACGTTCGAGTTACTTCATTAAATAAGGAGATATGGTCTTCAGAATATTTATGTTCTTCCGCATGATAACTCCTCAACACTTATTCTGATTTCTGTCAAACTTTACGCAAAACATCGTTCTTGTAGAAAGAAAGCTACAACAGTTCTTTAACGAAAAAAAAAATGAACAGAGTGGGGATAATGGGGAGATGGTTTTTTAAAATATCCTAATTTTATGCACAACGCTTGAATTTTTGTTAAGAAATAGTTTATTATAAAGACTATACTCTTTCATTTGAGCTCTCAAAATATTTATTTATGTCCGTGGAATGGTAACCCTGAACGCTTACTTTGATTTCTGTCAAACTTTGAGCAAAAAATCATTCTTGTAGAAAGAAACCTACAAAAGTTCTTTAACCAGAAAAATTGAGAAAGAAGACTATTGAAGAAGAATTTCTTCTTTCTTCCGTTAGTAGCCGAATTATTATGTCCAATATACTAGTATATTTATCCAACATGTGATCTTTCAATTGTATTAATAATTTAAATGATGGATACATTTTAGCCTTAAATATTATTCTGAAGATGAAAATATAATTTTTATATTGGATATAGACTCGGAGAAAAATTAAGTTTTGAATATGCTCGAGTGGATGAAACGTCAAGAGCTCTATATTGTTATATTAATATATATATATATATATTTTTTTTTTTTGCATTGGAGGGGGAAATGCTGTGACGCCACATCCAGGGAAGGTAGCCCTGGATAGTGTGGGACTCGAGCCGATTCACCATACCCCCTCCTTGCCGATCCTGATTCCCTTCCGCGGAACTGACGGTCTGTCATTACTTCGCGGAAGGGAGGAAGGGTGGCTGGTAACGCCTCTTCTTCTCTTTTATTGCCGCTACTGTTCCTTGTCAGCCCTCTCCTGGAGGGCCAACCCGCCCATGATGAGCGCTGCAAAATCGCAGCCTTCATCCCACGACTCCTGGGAGCGCAGCATGGCGTCCACGTAACTGGTAGCAGTCAGTGGGGCGCCCATGCTGCACTCCAGATTTTTCCTTCCCTCCTCAAATCTGGGGCATTTGAGGAGGACATGCTCCGCCGACTCCCTCTCACCAAGGCACGCGGGGCAGTCTGGTGTTGTTGCTGCCCCGATTTTGTGGAGGTACCCCCGGAACCCACCGTGTCATATTAATATATACTATATATTTATATATAGATATTATATATTAATATAAATAAAGGGCGATTTTAAGGCTAATGAAGTTTTTTTTTATTTACCATATTTTACTATTGAAATTAGTAATTATTCAACTGAAGTATTACTTACTTACTTTTTCGGTTTAACTCTTACATAAATGACATTGATTTTCTTTTCTGGTCGAAGAAAATTAAAAAAGTCTTCTAGAATTTTCTCGGCTGCAATGTAAAATATTTATATTACTTTTTGTATTAAAACTTTTCATATTTTAAAATGGAGGATAAAACGATACCCTTCTGCAATGCTCAATATGTCTATCCGTCCGCCTGTCACAGCTTTGTAACTTTTGAACAGTTTAATTGAGCAAGCTAAAATTTGACATATAGGTGGGTTATATGTACCCGCAACATACCTTCAAGAATATTTATTAGTATTTTTGGATTTTATTAGTAGAAAGACTGATGGTAATAAGTTAAACCAACTTATTTTCCATCTGGGCTGATGAAAGAGTAACAATCTGTCCAGTTGTGGAGTGGAGGCACTTATATAGGAAGAGAGAACCATCCCATAGGATTATGCTGTCTTAAGAATCAGAGGTTTTTTGGATTAGGAGGCACTGGAAAAATAGGGATACGAGGAAAATGAATTAAGGGTAGGAGCAGGGAGAATCTGGAGAGGGATATAGTTCCAGAGGGAGTTAGGCTGGATATGGAAGGAGTTGTTATAGGTTGGTTGTTCTGTGGGAAGGGAGGTAAATACCAGAGGGGCGAGTTCTGGTGACTTCCTGATGGATATAGGATTTAAATTGGAGCGTTCGGAAGATGTAGAAGCGTTCCGTTGTTAATGAAGGGACATAAGAGTGTGTTCATCCTAAAGAATGGCAATCACATCCAATATGACTGAAAGCCACTGCCGAAAATTAAATTGTGGGTGGACAACAACGTTCTGTACCTTTACGCTTGTGATGCTTTAGAGGGGGGGGGGGGGGACTTAACTTTATAACCCTAGTTGGTGACACTCATTTAGAGGAGAGGCATAACTCTTCAACAATGGCATTCATTAGCATTTCGATTCAAATATGTCTGGATTCACAAGTTCATAAGGCAGCTAATGATTTACATCCAATTCAGGCAAAGTAATAGGAGGGAGAGTGGAAACTTTGTATATTACAAACTAGTTCCCTGGTCATTGCCCGGGAATGACTGTCTGTTACAACATACTTATCAAAAGATGTAAAAGATCTGATATGTAGACCCTCACACCATGGTTATGGAAACAACACGCTTCCAAAGATATGGAACAGAATTTTCTATAATCTCGCTGTCATTCACTAAGAATGTAAATTCCATTGTAAGTATACTCTCACAAAAAGATATTACAATAAATGGCCTTTTAGGGACATGTTGGCCGTGCGGGCTAAAGCGTAGAGCTATGGTCGCATGGTTTCACCATGGTTGCGGGGTCGAATCTCGCCCGGGAGAGAGTTTTTTTTTTTTTTTAGATAGAACTCCCCCCCGAGGGCATGGATGTTGTAAATAACGCTAATATGCATCGTACATAAAGCCAATAAAAAAAAGTAATTATAAATGCCCTTTTTTTGTTAGGGGTTTATTTATTCAACTGATACTTAGTACAAATTAGACCCTTAGTTTATTTTATCTGGGAGGTAAAAAAAAACTTAAGAAATAAATAAATAGATCTAATGAAAACATAAGTAGAACAGAAAATAATTGAGTGAAAATTAAACAAAATAAGTTTTTTGATTAAATTGGATAGAACAGGCACCGGTAGCTCAGAGGTAGCGTGCTAGTCCACTGTGCTCAAGATCGCGGGTTCGAAACCCAGCCGAGGTCCTAGGTTTTTTATCTGGGAGGTAAAAAAACCTTGAGCAGGCCTTTTTTTCACCTAATAATCCCAAGAGCCTCGACAAAGCTATATATTTTATTATTATTTTCCGAACATTTCAGATTATATATTTACTCCTAGTAAATTTGTGAGCCGTAGAACCAAAGTTGTTTCTTCGGATGAGACATTAAGCGATGGTCGTGAGCCTGCACGATATCAGGTACTCGTTAAAGACCCCTGGTGAATGAACCTAAGTAGGCAAAATTTAAAAATCTCACAGTAGAGTCGAGCTCATGTCCACCAGAGTGACGAAAGAGCGCTCTGGTAGTAGGCGATATGACCTCATAATTAAAAGCCCGAGCATGAGTCATAATAGCTAAGTGATATCACATTCGTTTTGACAATATGAAGAGAAGGGCTTACTGAGTGTGAGCTTCATTGACGATTACCCAGGATCTCCGGGCATGCGCGCGTATTTGTAAATACTTCTAAATACCATAAACGTACCTTCATTACATAGAGGGTCAATGGGATAATTATTGTCGTTACACCATGACGTGAAAAATAGGTATGTTTTTTCAGGAGGTTCATTTTTTGAATTTAATTCTTTTAGAAGAGAACCATAAGCTGCGCAATCTAAACAAATATATTTTGTTACAGGACATTCTTGTGACTCTTCTATTGTCAATGTCTTCGTCATTTTTATTTTATTTTACCTATTTGGGAATATTTAGGAATCAAAAGAAAGGAAATAGAAAATACATAATTATTCTTTTAATTTTTTTTGCTATTCATGTCTTGTTAAATGTAGTTATCCATAACTTGAGAAAAAGGTTAGAATACATTCTTTCATGTTTTCAGCTGTTCAATTAGACGAAAAATTCGATACATCAGGGACACACGGTAACTTGTGATTTATTATTTTGAAAATGTCGATATTTACTTTTTTTACTCAAAGTTTTTCTCATTTAAAATTATTATTAGAATGATCGCTCCTAAAAACATCGGTTTACTTACTGTCTTCAATTTTGTAAACATCCGTGTCGTTCAATTTATATTCATTGAGTTCCGAGACCTTGTGCCATGGTGGTTTACTTATCAGATTTCTAGAAGTTTATTGATATTAGTTTCTGTTCACAATTTCCTAGTTTAGAAGTGACTTCTCAAATCGTTCTTGTTTTGATAACGTGAAACGAGGGTTAAGTTGATACTTAAGTCACAACTAAAACAACTTGGATAAGTCTCGACGAATTCTGAGATCATGCCTTTAAGGGATTGGTTCGACTTGTTTACTTATAAGATTTTTAGAAAGGTATAATGTGGTTCTGTTCACTATTTTCTAGTTTAAAAACGACTTTTCAAATTGTTCGTATTTTGATAACCTGAAACGAGGGTTAAGTTGAGATACTTAAATCTCATGGAATTCTGTGGAGATCATGTCTTTTTAGTGATTGATTTGACATGCGAGTTGCCCTTTAAGTACCTACAAACTTTGATTTTCCGTGTTGTCTAAATTAACTACATAATCTTCTAATTTATCTTTGAACTGTTCTCATTTAGGTGGACTTGTATCAGTGGATCTTCGGCTTGGTTCCCCCACCGCTCGTCAGCCTCGTCTGGTCGATCATACCGCCCTTCTCTGCCTACACTCTAGTCCGGCATGGGGCTACTCAAGGTAACTATCCTCTTTATATTATTGCATTTTTTCGGCATATATATTACTTTTTGTATTAAAACTTTTCATATTTTAAAATGGAGGATGAAACTTTTGAACAGTTTAATTCAGCAAGCTAAAATTTGACATATATGTGGGTTATATGTACCCGCAACATAGCCTCAAGAATATTTATTAAACAACAAAAATTTCGGATTTTATTAGTATCTTGACACGATTACATTTCTTCCTTATGGTATATTGAAGTAAAAAATAATAATTTTAAAAAAAGGAAAAAAGGGTGTGTAAAAAAAAGAATTGGTTTTGAAGGTATTTACTAGAAAGACGTATGGTAATAAGTTAAGACCAAATTATTTTCCATCTAGGCTTATGAAAGAGTAACAATCTGTCCAGTTGTGGAGTGAGGCACTTATAGGAAGACGAGAACTATCCCATAGGATTATGCTGTCTTAGGAATCAGAGGTTTTTTGGATAAGGAGGCACTGGAAAAATAGGGATACGAGGAAAATGAGTTAAGGGTAGGAGCATGGAGAATCTGGAGAGGGAGAGAGTTCCAGAGGGAGTTAGCCTGGAGATGGAAGTTGTTATAGGTTAGTTGTTCTGTGGGAAGGGAGGTAAATACCAGAGGGGCGAGTTCTGGTTCTCTTCCATTAATTGTCTACCAATTTTGAACCGTTTGCTGGAAAGTTGTGTAGTCAAGCAAATCGACAGATAACTATGCAGCGAAGTAGTTGCAGTTACGTTTAGTTTCTTATCTGGGAGGTAAAATGAACTTAAGCACACCGTCCTTCGGATGGGACGTTAAGCGATGGTCCCGAGCCTGTACGATGTCAGGAACTCGTTAAAGACCCCTAACTACCGACTAGTTTTTTCTATATTCTTCTTCTTTTTCCTTGATTTTCCCTTTTCCATTACAATTGTTATTGTTTTGTTGTTTCCTTTCTCTTCCATATGATTCATTGATGTTTTTTCCAAATTGCCATTTCATTCTTATCTCAGTTTGATAAATATTTTTTTATTGTGACGACATGTTATGCTTCCTCCATTACTAAATTTCGTTGATAAACTGCTTTTGTTTATATTTCCTTCACATATTATTATTATTATTCTGAGTATTTTTCCTTTCTCCATTAGATTAGGTTAAGTTAGGTTTTTTGACTCATGCCCGGGCTATAACTACGAGGTCATATCGCCTACTACCAGAGCGCTCTTTCGTCACTCTGGTGGACAAGAGCCCGACTCTACTGTGGAAGTCCTAAATTTTGCCTACCCTATATTTTTATTCACCTAGGGCAGGGGTCTTTAACGAGTACCTGACATCGTAAAGCCTCGGGACCATCGCTTAATGTCCCGTTCGAAGGACGACGTGCTTAAGTTTATTTTACCTCCCAGATAAAATAAACTAAGGGCTTCGGTCTGGTTTCGAACCCACGTTCTTAAGCTCAGAAGGCAAGCACGCATACCACTGAGCTATCGGCGCCCCTCTTTCTCCATTAGATATCTTCTCTACAATTTCTTATCAACGGTTTGTAGTTAATGTTTTCATCTTATGTCAAGATAGGCCTAATCGAGGATCGCTACTCTTCTTTAGTGTATTATACTGCGTCATTTGTTTTATTATTATTTAGATTCTTGAAGTTCTGTTGTCACTTCCTCTATTGACTATAAAAAAAACAACATCCATTTTATTGTTTGTTTTAGTTTGAATCTCGTTTTGTTGATACTTCTCTGTGTTGTTTACATCACACTTGATGTACATTCTATTAACGTATCCTATTACCATCTATTGGTTTAACAGAAAATATATATTATTATTAAGGGCGCCAGTAGCTCAGTGGTATGCGTGCTTGACTTCTGAGCTCAAGGTCGTGGGTTCGGCTCCCGGCCGAGACCCTTAGTTTATTTTATCTGGGAGGTAAAATAAACTTAAGCACACCGTCCTTCGGATAGGACGTTAAGCAATGGTCCCGAGCCTGTACGATGTCAGGTACTCGTTAAAGACCCCTACCCTAGGTGAATACAAATTTAGGATAGGCAAAATTTAGGATTCCCACAGTAGAGTCGGGCTCATGTCCACCAGAGTGAGGAAAGAGCGCTCTGGTAGTAGGCGATATGACCTCCTAGTTAAAGCCATAAATGAGTCATAAAACCTAACCTAAAGGAACTCCTAAAAAAAAGTATTTTTTTATAATATAGATGACTTTATTAATATTAAATTTAAGTAAAAACGGAAAAATCTGAAGTTACCTATAAATTCTGTAGAATTCCATTGGCATTAAATTATTATCATTAGTATTGTTATATTATAGTGTGTTGAATTAACTATAATTTTTTTAATTTTAGAATGTCTTATTTTGACGATTTTACTTTGGGGCCTATTGCATTTTTGCAAGTATTTATAAATATAGTTTCCTTTATTCACAAGTAAAAAAAAAAAAAAAATCTAAGAAAAATTTAAAGCCATTCATTATGAAATAATTTTTTTCCACGATCGTCAGTTTTACGAGGTATGTATTTGGCAAATACTGTTTTCGTGTAATACATTTTTAGTTCACCGCCTGTAAGTTGGTAGAATAGTTGTATTATAAGCCAAAAAGTGGTGAAATCCCAACCACCAAAAATCTGGTTTTGACTTCCAATATGAAATTTGAATATGACGAATATGAAAGGGGTCTTTAACGAGTAGCTGACATCTTACAAGCTTGAGACCATTGCTTAACGCCCCATCAGAAGGACAGCATGCTTAAGGGGTTTTACCTGCCAGATAAAAAAACCTTAGGGCCTCGGCCGGGTTTCGAACCTGGGATCTTAAGCTCAGGAGGCAGCCACGCATACCACTGAGCTACCAGCGCCCTCTATACTTAGTACAACAGGGGAGGTAATCCCTCCTACGATAATTGTATTTATTCATTTAATTTTACTATTTAGTAGTATTGCTAATTCTAATCCATATGTATCAGACTCTAAGAGTTAATATCTGTTTATGTAGGTGGGCCTAGTTTCCAATTTATATGAATATCTAGAAATACTATTGCTATATTATTATACTAAGGAAGAAATAAAAAGGCTATTATTATTATTATTATGTAGGTACCTAATTTATAAGCTATCTTATTATTATTTATTTATAAGCTATCTTATTATTATTTATTTATAAGCTATCTTATTATTATTTATTTATAAGCTATCTTATTATTATTTATTTATAAGCTATCTTATTATTATTTATTTATAAGCTATCTTATTATTATTTATTTATAAGCTATCTTATTATTATTTATTTATAAGCTATCTTATTATTATTTATTTATAAGCTATCTTATTATTATTACCATATTATGGTTTAACGGAAATATGTAAATATTATTATTATTATTACATCGTGTTCAAGTAGCATGTTTATAATGATGAAAATACGGTGGTAATTTCCGTAAATACTGCCAACTGGAAATGGGCGAAAGCAACTTTCTACAGAAATTCGTTAAATGGGAAAGAAATTGAAACAAAGTGCAAACTTTAAAACTTTGTCTCACGCCATTTGGAAGTTTAATGATGTTCTTATAGCGTGACAAATGTAATACATCTGTAAATATTGTTCAAACAATAAATATCAGGTTAATCGTGATTTATTTTGTTAGTTATCTTCGTTTTAAATGATAAGTATGACCTAAACAGTGATGTTTACTTCCTCAAATTTAAATAGTATAGGGGAAGTTAAGTATTCGGTATATGTATGATCAAGGTCGTTTCGTTCCTTATAGCGATATCCATTTTCATTTTAAACAAAAATTTAAATTTGATTGGCAGAAAGTCACACTGGCCTTAACATACCTTTTGTCACCGAAGTCGCTGAATCCAAGTATAAAAAAGTATTTTCCCTCCTTAGTTCCCACAATAATCCTCTAGTCCGTGCCCTCCATTCTGCCATACTTCCCCAATGACAGCTTAAGCGTCAATGGCCTAGAGACCTCCTTAGCAGCAGCAGTGACAGTGATTAGTTACAGTGACTAAAGAGTGTCATCACTGGTTGATTTCTCCCCTCTTGACATTGCCATTATCTCTCTATTAGAAAATTTGCTTGTTGTATTTATTTTTATACAGTTATAAATATCTGTTTGTAAAAAAAAAAAAAAAAAAAAAAAAATTGGCAGAAAAATTAAAGTAGTCAGGTGGGTTAGTTTTATAGAAGGCATAATCATGTTCTCTGGTTTAGAAATGTTTCTGCCCCCAGAAGTTAGATCCGAGTTATGTGGAGGCTGAGAATGAACCATACGGTGTTAGGAGCCTACCTACATAAGATCGGTAGACGGTCTGATGATGTGTGTGAGTTGTGTGAGCAGAGAGATGATCCCCAACACATCATCATGTACCTGTATCAAGAATGCAGCTGAGAGAAGGCACTATAAGCTATCTCCTAGGGAAGCCCTCTCCCACTTATCAAGACATTTTGACAAATCCCTCGGTTACACTTGAAGTTGTTGGAACATATATTAGTTGAACTGGAATTAGGGTTTGATAATAGTATTGAAAAACTACTAATTACTGAACGAAGGCTAATGGCGTACTGCTAAACCTTTAAAAAAAAGGTTTCTTTTTTGGGAAATGTAATACAGTAAAACCCCTCTTTACGGACATCTCTCCTTACAGACAATTTTGCGATGTCCCGGCCCGAAGTATAGGAAAACAAAGTATTTTTACCCCCCTCGCAACGGACACCCCTCTAACGGACGAGGACAACCAATTTTCATCATCAAGAGATAAATAAGCGGACACTTACAAAACATTTCATTTGAAAAATGTAATTTTGAATGATTTTTATTATTGGTTGTTTCCGGCATGTTTTTCCAGAGGTGTCTTCTTATTTTTTGGACGATTTTTCGGGACACTTCTTCTGGTCACTATGAACATTCTACTCCTGGGGACCCTCCTTTTTATACCCAAAACCTTGACTGTGACGGCCTCTCCCTCAGGGGGGGGGGGGGGGGGGGGGGGGGCTTTCTCACTGAAGACACAAATGTGTCCAACACAACTCATGTGTCCAACACTTGTCGTATGGAACCGACCAGCTTCTTTTGGCGATGTTTCATTGTGTTGCAGGTTATTGCCTTATATGTATAATTAATAAATACAGAATAATGAAAAATAAAGACAAAAAATTAAAATATTTATGTATAAAATTATTGAAGTTATAATTATTGTTTAACGGTGGCGTTAGCAGAGGTGATAATTATAAATGAAATTATTTGAAATGAGGTGATGACTTGATTCTACGTAAATTCGTTAATAGTTTTGCTCACTGATCAATGTTTTGTTTACAAAATGAGCATCATACCACTTACATATGTATGTCACATTGCTGCACTAAAATGCCAAACTAATGGCCAATAAATTTAATAATTTATTGTATACAAATGTATACATTTTGACGAACAAAGAGAAACATATAGTTTTGTGAACGGTAATAATAATCCTCAACAGTTTCTGAAACGTTTCTATCTACATTTTGTACATCTGCTGAAATTTCTCGGGCAGCAGTTCTTCTGAAATCACGTAAGGGCTATGATTTTCTACGTTATTTCTCCAGTAGGGGTGCACCTGGCGTTTTCTTCTTTGAGCCTTTCGTCTAGAACTCATTACCGCACTCATCAATATCATCACATCATCGTCTGGTGATGATGAAGACATTATTAAGAACAGCAACTTCAACTGACTAGCGACCGATAATTGGGGGTTACTGGTACAACGTGTATGCAACACTTGTCTCTTTGATGTGAAAGCCCTGTGTCCTACAAATGTGTCTAACACGCGTTGCGTCGCATGTCGCACCGGTGTGAAAGCCACCTAAAGTGACTTACTTCACTATGGCTTTCAACCCTTCATATGTAGTTTTAAACATAAAAGCAAATTAAACGTTTTGGATGTGCACATACATACATATAATGAATTTTTTTTTATTTTTTTTTTTTTAAACCCTCAACGGACATCCTTCTGCAACAGAAAATTTTCTTGGTCCCGCGACTGTCCGTTGCAGAAGGGTTTTACTGTACGTTTGATAGAGGTTTCAGAGTTGACTATACTCAAATGTGGATCTATGGAAGTGTGGAACTGTGTTTTGTATGGCTGTTGCCAATGCCGGAAGTATTGTTGGCCCCACCTATTGTGTGTTGCCGGAAACCAGTCCAGGACGCAAGCCTCGTGCTCCTCATACTGACTGATCTGTCCCCATCACAACACTTGCTCAGGTAGCTAAACCTGTATTATTATATTTGTTTATAACCCTGAAGATTAGGGTGGTGTCGGGTCAACAACCTTCCATAATATGCATGACACTAAGTCGAATATGCCTTTTCTTAAATTTTCACGATCTGTTTCGATATAGTGGAAAATTAATAGAATAACATTTATATTGTTTAATTCCATAAAAATATATAAATATGGAAGGTCGCCGGCGGTAGCTCAGTGGTATGCGTGCTTGCCTTCTGAGCTCAAGTTCATGGGTTCGAAACCCGACCGAGGCTCTTAGTTTATTTTATCTGAGAGGTAAATAAACTAAAGCACGTCGTCCTTCGGATGGGACGTTGAGCGATGGTCCCGAGCCTGTACAATGTCAGGTACTCGTTAAAGACCCCTACCCTAGGTGAATACAAATTTGGGTAGGCAAAATTTAGGACTCCCACAGTAGAGTCGGGCTCATGTCCACCAGAGTGCCGAAAGAGCGCTCTGGTAGTAGGCGATATGACCTCATAGTTGAAGACGGTAGCAGTACCGGGAGTACTCCCATATTTTATATATTTTTTGTGGTATATACAATATTTTAAAAACATGAGAATGTATACATTAAGATAGCTTATAAATTAGATACATACATAAACAGATATTAACTCTTAGCGTCTGACAGACAAGAATTTTAATTAACAATACTACTAAAAAATAAAATGAAATGAATAAATAAATACTTGAAATAAGAATAACAATATTACACATTAGATAAATAAACTATATAATAAATAGATTAGATATATTTTCTAGTTGAAATAAAATGTAAGATATATAATGTATTTTTCATAACATTTCCGGAAGTGTCTTTTTCACTACGTTTCGGGTCGTTCTTACGTCCCTTCATCAGGTCATGAAATGCGAAATATAGAAGAAAGAAAACAAAATAACAATTATAAAAAATGTATCTATAAATCAATGAAAAATTCATAGAATTGAATAAAATGGTAATCAAAATGCTTAAAAGAGAAAAATATGAAAAATAAATTAGAATATAAACAGTAAAAAATAATGATTAAAACGTAGATTAGACGGACCTTAAAAAGAATATCTATGGAGGAACTCTGCCAAAAAAAATAAATAACATTAAGGCGTATTCAAGGTCCACGCCGTAGATTTTCCGTGAAAACGTCGGGATAAAATCATTTTTCATTTTCTTTTCGATGCTGCAGTAGCTCTTGCATTTGCTCGGCACTAGACTTTTTAGGTTTTTCAAATTCCTTTTGATGCGAGCTTTCCTCTGATTTGCGTTTTCTATAATTCCGCGCATATTTACGATTCATATGAGACATCTTTAATTTTTTGAAATTTTCAATTTAATACCGATTTTTACATATATTTCGGCGAATATTTTTATTGTTTCACTTTGAGTCCTAGTAGTGCTCCTCAAGCTCTTTACAATGAAAGCCGAATCAACGTCCTGTCTAAACGCGTTATCACACTACACTAATTTATAATTGTACACAACGCTATTCGCAACAATCATCTGCCGGCGCCCACACTAGCCCGATAACGTCACAGGCAAAACAAACACTACACAACAAATACATACAGACATGCTCTATCCATTGTGACCTCAACCGTTGTTATCGTATTATTAGTCTCGTAGTTATCGATTGAAAATTTTGTAACACAAGAAAGTTTGACCGGCTATCACTGTGCTTAACGAGCGAATAGACGTTTTCACGTCAATAAAGATATGTTTTAAAGATTGTTTTTTTAATATGAAACACATTTTTTAATGAGGTAATTCTAATATTTTAAACAGTGGGCAAAAAATTCGCATACTTCGTTACAAAGAGCAGTCAATGTTTCGTTGAAGTACCACATTCCATACTTCACAAAATGTATTGAAATATAACAAGATGTTAATGATGGATTTCTGTTTTCAGAAGACAAGGATGGGTTGCGGGGCGAGTACCCCGCGGCCAGGTCCCGAAGATCTCCGTCTGCCAGGTGCCAACCTCAGTTTCTCGCCAGGACAGCTCGCCTCTCTCAACGGATATCTAGCTGATCTTGCCGACACTTCTAATGGTAATTTTTGTAAAGACTAACAGTTGAGGGAGCCGTTAGCCCCACCCAAATCCACTGACGGAAAGGGTGGGGGTTTTCCAAACTTCATTAACTCAAGGCCAGTATTATAACGCATGAACTAACTGACCGAAATGGTCCAATTATGTAGATAGCCTATTTAAGATGTGAGTCGGACTCAAAATAAAAAAATTAAATGTTACAAACAAACCATTGCTACGAAACAACTATTAAAAAAACTGAAAAACGATCTATCTCATTATTATGCAAATATGGATAGTTGCTCCCATCCCGACAATCCTCCCCGAAGATTGAGACAGTGCTGACCTAGAGACCTGTAGCTACTATTAAGGAGTTCTGGCTAATGGCCAGTTTCTCCCCTCATGTTCACTCATATTCAGCTCTTCTTATCCCTTTCGGTCTGCCACCACTGCTGGTCAGTGGCTGGCAGAGCGAGGTGAGGCGGGGATCACCCGGGCTACCGTGATCTCCTCTACCTCCATTAGCCTTGGTGTTTCGGGGGATCCGAATTGAATTTATTTGTATATTATATATTACTTTGTACTTTTTTATTTGTTTTTTTATTATTATAACCCTTGTCAATATTATACTTATTGTGTATATATTATTTATTATTTTGTACATATACGTAACCATTTTATAAAGGCATATTTGTTATTATTATTCCTTTTTTTTTTTTTTTTTTTTTTTTTTACGTGAAAACGTCTATTTGCTCGTTAAGCACAGTGACTTTCTTGTGTTACAAAATACCGTCAGATTTCAATCGATAATAACTACGAGACTAATAATGTGATAACAACAGTTGAGATCACAATGGATAGAGCATGTCTGTACGTGTTTGTTGTGCAGTGTTTGTTTCGCCTGTGACGTTATCGGACTAGTGTGGGCGCCGCACAGTGTTTCCAAAACAACGTTTGTTGGAAACAACTATTTTGGACTGCGGATACTTATATGAAATTTAAAGGTGAAAAAAAAAGTTCCTATAAACAAGGGGTCGCAAATCAAGTCTTGATAGGTTTTTGGCAGTACTACATTTTTCATAGTTTCTTTACAGATTTGCACATTTTTCCAGTACAGTTTATAGTCCATTTCATATGTGGTGAATAAATCAACGGTTCAGGTAGTTACATAATGCTTGTTCGCTTAGTGGGAGCGTTTTCTTTTGTACATGTGGCCTCAAGTGCGAAATGAAGGGATCAGAAGACAACATCATCATATGAAAAGTGCCTTCGTTAGTAGCTACACGTGAAATTTTTCGAGAATGGTTGATTCTATATAATTTATAGTCTTTCTACTCTCCTGAGCTTCCTCAAAAAGAGCACCTATCGGCAGAGCCGCAGATTCTATTATCTCACTAATTGGCATCAACAGACTTGTGATTATTTTCGTACATATTCGTATTCACGCATTCAAATCTGTGCGAAGGTCACAGCCGGCAACCGCCGGTCCTGAAACTTTTACCGTAATTAGTTCAACATCATATCTATAGAAAACAATTAAGAAGAGACTGGAGGAAGGTGGAGCTGATTGTGAAAGCCTTTACAGAAATCGATAAGCTTTTTTTTTTTTAGTGTCTTATACATCCCTTATTTTTGTGCATATTTCCAATATACTAGGAAGCTGACGCGTGGCTTTTATCTTACATATGTTGGGTAATTAACATGCAAACTTTCGTAATTTTAATTAAAACAACAGGCGTCCGAGGTAGAATAGAAGTTGCGAAGCGAAAACGTACGATAATCAGTACTCGTCAAAGACACTTTTTAAATTCTCTCAATGATCCCCCAAAAAAAATCTACGTGGAAAATTGGTGCAGTACATTCATTTTTGACTATTAACCTTTGCAAAACTTCAAGAATTTGTCAAAAATAAAGAATTTCATGTTCGAGGTTTTTTCAACCTTGGAAACACTGTGCGCCGGCCGATGATTGTTGAAAATTAGCGTTGTGTAAAATTAGAAATTAGTGTAGCGTGATAACGCGTTTAGATAGGAAGTTGATTCGGGTGTCATTGTAAAGAGGTTGAGGAGCACTACTGGGAAAAATATTCGCCGAAATATATGTATTGAAGATGTCGTCTCATATGAATCGTAAATATGAGTGGAATTATAGAAAACGCAAATCAGAGGAAAGCTCGCATCAAAAGAAATTTAAAAAATCTAAAAAGTATAGTGCCGAGCAAATGCAAGAGCTACGGCAGCATCGAAGAGAAAATGAAAAAACG
Organism: Aradus depressus; assembly: GCA_963662175.1. Taxonomy (NCBI): domain Eukaryota; kingdom Metazoa; phylum Arthropoda; class Insecta; order Hemiptera; family Aradidae; genus Aradus; species Aradus depressus. Next base: position 10,243,166 of record OY759222.1, read on the forward strand.
GTGCAAAGACGTTTTCACGGAAATTCCACGGCGTGGACCTTGACTACGCCTTAATGTTTTTTTTTTGTTTTTTTTTTCTTACATTCCTTACCCCATTCAGATTGTCATTTATTATTTTACATTATTTGATTTTCCATCATTGTCATCTTTACTAATGGTTTTATTTTACCGATTGTAAATTTGCTCAATAAGAAAAAAAAAAAAAAACTCATAGTAATGCCAGCACAAATTAATTTGAGAGGGAGGAAGGGGAGGGAGTGATCTGTAAAAAAGAGGTTGGTATAAGAAAGTTCTGTGATGGCCACATCAGATATATACATATATATTTTTAATTAAGTTTATTTATTTTATTATTTATTTTAATTTCTTTATCATTTTCAACATAGATTTTTTAAAAGAGCCTGGTGCCGAAAAATGTTTGGTGGAGATCGAACGATTGATCCAGAGACTGATATGTGGAGTTGGCATACTGGATAGCAGATTCTCATCCAAGTTTTTGATCAACCTCTGTCCTTCCAGGCTTGGCAAAAAGGTAACTAATAATATAAATCTAATTCAAATTAGACTGATACAATAAATAATTTAATAATTGAAATATATCTATAATAATTATAGATATATGTATTTACACGTGTATATGTTACGGCATACACGTGTATATGTTACGGTCAGTGTGATTAATTGGTTATTAATGTTTCCCACATTTCGATGGTAAATACATTTCAATACGATATTGCGTTGGCTAAAACTAACTGAAAGGACCGATGGATATGGTATGATTTGTATACGATATATATATATATATATATATATATATATATATATATATATATATATATATATATATATATATATATATATATATGATTTGTTCTTTTCGTATCATATATCCGAAATGACATTTCGACCATCCCATCGATCCTTAGAGTGAGTAAGTACTTATGGGGTTTTGATCACACATATAAAATTTTATCTCGATACATTCATTCTATCAGTAGTTTGTGATGTATGAAAACACACATTAAAATAATAAAGTTATAAACATTTAAAACAATTAATTATATTTATTTTTTTATATAAAGCAAATTCGTTTTTAAAACAAATTATAAAAAAAAAAAAAAACACGGCCATCAGCTGTTTAATTAGAGTGTGTGAAGAGGTCGAGGCCTAGCTATGGCGGCGGTCTGAATAAAAATGTAGAGTGGTGTTTTAGGCTTATGTTATGATGAGCTAGATAGAAGTGTATTGACGGTGAAACTGATCCAAAAAGAAGGTACTTTTATTTGTTATGTACAGAAAATATGCCCAGATATATATAACTTCATTTTAGAGAATGGCCCAAAAGATGAAACAAAAAGATTGAATAAGTTTGAGATGTTTTCATTTGATTTTTTTGTTTGTTGGTGTTTAGTTTTCTTTAATTAATAATGTAGTTGATAAGAAAATAAACCCAATATTTGTTCTCGAAAGTTCTGTTCTATTCATTTTCCCTGTTGGTCCAGTAAAATTATTTGAAAACCTTTGGATTAGTTTTAATATTATTTAAAATTATTAAAAATGGCATCTCTTTAGAAATCTAAGTGAAAAGTTTGTAAATTGTATTTTTTTAAATACGTGCACTTTCTTAAAAATTGCACGTCTTGAACTATTGATATTTTTTTAGGGCCCTTTTCGAAAAACTACTGTAGAAATCAAAATTTAAATAAAGGAAAGATATCAAATTTCTACAGGAAATGTGGTAATTCTTATTGTTTATTTAATTATTATTATTATTATTATTCATTATTATTAACTATATAATATTTTCATTTATTTATCATTTATTTAAGATTAACAATTAACACTTAAATCTTCATAAGCACTTTTTTTTAAATTACCACAAGTTATTAGAGTTTTTGCGTTAAGCCTTCCCCCTAATCCCTCCCCTTTGGTCAATTTGGCTGAAAATCAATAGATGTCATCGTTAGAAGATTCTGGATTCACATACGAAATTTTGTGTCGATATATTCATTATATCGGCAGTTATTAGTGTGAATGGAATCCAATATCCACTATTATTTTGTTTATCTTTGTTGTTAGCCAGATAAAAGCCAGTGTTATTTGGTGCGTCTAGACGAGTTGTCCAGTCCGCTGCTGTACCCCGCCGATGGAGGAGGAACCTGTTGTACCTTGTCTGAGCCGGAGGGCGGGCCTCAGGGGTTTGGAAGACTACGGATCTCTGGGCAGGGTGCTGAGCGATGGGCAGAATTCATAGGTGACCATGGCTTCCTTCGCAGGTATACTTCGCATAATCAATTTAAAACTTTAACCTTGCAATGTCGCGATGTCACTTTTGGTCGGACGTTTTTTTCCACTTTATTAGAGTTACCTATCTAAACTATGTAATAAACATAACAATAAATCATGATCTGAGGAACAGAAAACATAACACTTGAGTCTCTTGATGGGTCAGCACCACAGCCTCCCTAATTAATGAGAGGTGAAAATAGATTCTAGAGAAGGAGTAAGTCTGTCTGCACATACCGGCTCGGTCCCTTTATAATTGAACTAAGAAAAGAAGACATCATAGAAAATATACAAATACATACATTTGAAATAATAATAAAAACAATATTTATAATTGAATACCATGAAAAGTAGGCATCATAGAACTAGGCGGCCTGGTGATGGAGCCTCTATTGATAAGAAATGAGGAAATTCTGACTACGTTTGACATCCTGGTTAATTAGATAAGAAACAGTATTTTTTTTTCTCTACTTAGATTGAGCTTTTCAGCTTCAAATCCTCAATTTCTAAGAACTTTCACTTCATGAGACGAGAGGTGTGAGGACGGCAACAAAATGTGCTTCCGATCGATGAAACCGGGGTAGTGCTGGGTCAGAACCCTTTACATTCAGCATAGTGCGTATACTTCGAAAGTGAAAATATCTTAATGTAAACTTAAAGTTCACATTTTGTATTTTGAATTTTTTGGTGAACCCTAAAATCATGACATGATGAAATATGAGAATAATGGTCGAGGGCCGTCGTCCAAAAAGAGGAAATTAGGTTCAAAAATTATAAGTATTGCATCATGTTCGGAGGAACAACATTTTCATATTAATACCCAATCTACTGATAACGAATCACAAAGGTGAATGTACGCCTGCTTAGCGTTGCTGGCGTCATAAACAGCGTCTCTGTTTCTTTCTCAATTCTCATTCTCTGTTCTCTCGCGTTCAAAAACCTACATTTCTTATTTCTATTACCAAGGCCTATTGTCTCTACTTTGGAATCAAATGTAGGGATTTCTGATGTTCCTAACAATGAAAATAATGTTGATTTAACAAATACATACAACATAAAATTAATATTATAGGATAAAAAAACAAAAAAATTAAAAAATCGCGAAAGAAGTTGACATGTGTTCCAAGCACACACTATTTTTTTTAATTGTCTCTGTTTACAAATGTTAGGTTGTCCATGGTTTAGCAATTTTTATCCACGTTTCGTCAGTTCAAGGCTCGTCCCTGCAGGACCGTTTCATTTTTCCCAATTCATGAATGTTGCTGTTCATCGGAGACTAGGAGAGAGCTAGGTCCGCTGATAGTTAGGGAGTGCTTTCTCATGGACAGATGTCCGTATGGCCCCGCTGGATAGTGTAGTGGATACTACATAACATTCAAGGCTCATATTGCCTTCTTCAAATTTTTGAAACATTGTTGCTTAGTCTGTTCATCATGGGTTTCTTCCTCTTCAAATTTCCGAACAAAACGCATAGCTTTGGCTGTCCGCCTCCAGTAATGATACAAGTCATGTTAAATGAATGAATATTAATCGAACACTGTTCACAAATCTGAGACATTATGTTTACAAAACCATTCAGTTGAATCTAGGGATTGAGAAATACCAATAATAATAACATTGGAAGGGAAGGTGGTGTCTGAAGGTTATTTAATGTTTACAACAAATGAAAATTGTCATTTTTTTGTATTTCATTATTGACAGGGATCGGATTCAGGAGAGGTTTGTAGAGTTGCTGGCCCAGTCGGCAGTTCGGAGCGGTCTGGTGCCAGCACCTGCCGAGTTGGACGAAAGTAGACTCTGTGGTGCTCCTGGGAAGGTGATAGACCCTGTCCATTTACACCACATCCTCCAAGAGCCTCCAGAGAGACAGCTCTTCTACGGAGCCGGTCAGTACTCTATCCTACCCTAGCTTACATTGATTCCGGAGGAAGACAGTGCATCTTTAGTTTCGGAGAATTTATGAGGTTGTTAGAATAAAAGTAAGTTTTTCTACTTTTTTTTGAAAATTATTACTCCCGTGGTTGCATTCTAGTTATTATGACTCATGCCCAGACTTTTAACTACGAGATCATATCGCTTACCATCAGAGCGCACTTCCGCCACACTGGTGGTCATGAGTCCGACTCTACTGGGGATAGGGATCTTTATTGAGTACCGGCTAGGGACCATCGCTTAACGTCCCATCCGAAGGACGGCGTGCATTCTACATTAAAATTTATGCCGAATGATATGATTATTTTAAATCGAAGCCCTGTACTTCGAGTTGCAAAATATGTTTAAGAAACAGTGTTCAGATCAAACCTGGCTATCAGTAAAGTACCAATATTCTGAATCAACAGCGAGATTACCTCCAAGTTTCTTCTTTTTCGCGTGATGCCCGAGTTAACACGTAGACAGACAGAAATTTCGGATCAGAGGTGACTATCTCATCTTGTTCAGATCAAACCAGTCTATCTCCATTTTACAAATTGAAATAAATCAACTGTCAACAACGCCCAGCAGAAAACTCGTTTAAACATCAATTTACCTTCCTTTGGACTATATATATATATATATATATATATATGGTGGTGGTGGGCTGGTGTTTTACACCTAGGGACCTAAGCATCCAATGGTCTTATCCCTTCTCTGGAAGCGCTGGGTTTCCCTCTTATTTTGTTACCTGTATGTTTATACTACCTAAACCAAGTCCTTCATGAAGTACCCAGTCTCCCAGTTTCCTTGATGAACCTCAGAATGCTCCCGTGGTTCAATCTTCTAAAGTCCTCCTGTGTGATTACATCTTTACCGAAGATGTGGAATCTCGTTCGCGCATATCCCGAGCATATACCCAGGATGTGTGCCGCCGTCTCGTCTCCTTCTCCACGTCTGTCACAGATGGGACTGTCCTTGACTCTTACAGTGTGTGTCTGTTGAACGCACCGTATCCTGTGAGAACTCCAGTTAGTTGCCGAAGCTCGTTCCTTTTGAGGTTCAGGATCTCATCCTTCAACACCTTGGACTCCCTCCCAGGAACATCTTCGACTGTCTGCATGTGGTTTTTTCTCTCCATGACTGCTCCAAAAGATTCCTTTGGACTATACTTAGTTTAAAAAAAACATAGAAAGGCTTCTTCATATAGATACAATTTTTCTGTTCTCCTACAAAAATATTTTTTTTTAGAATCGGTCAGGTTCGATTAAAATACTCTTATGTAATCAATATGTCTTTCAGTGTACCAGACAACTCTTTGGAATAAATACATGAAAATAAATAAATTTTTTCTAACTAGTTATTATTTTTGTTTAAATGTTTAAAGGTGAGAGCCAGAGCAAGACATTTCCAGACCCTGGTGAGTTCCGGATTGCCATCGTTGAGGGCTGTTCTTGCGTCCGACTCAGAATTTACATGGTTTATGCTGCTAGTATTGACTTCGAAACTGATTTTGAGGTTTGTACACTTTATCAGGATTATGATTTGTATTTAATAATAATAATAATTGTTTATCTTCAAACCCATTATAAAATATTTCATGAAAGTCTGTATATTTAACTATATTCGCCTTTTAATTCAACTCAATAATAATAATAATAATCTTTATTCCATTTGAAATAAAATACATTTCATTGGAAGGAGTTCAGCCAGCCTTCTTAAATAAAATTGAAAAATATTTTTAAAAAAATAATAATATATATACAGTGTATCAGCTACAGTGAAAAAAAAAGAAAAAAAAAAGAAATGAAAATTGACATGGTAAAGTATTGAGATGAAATAATTATAAGTATTCAAAAAATGAAATGGGTAAATATGGAAATACAAATTAAAAAATGGCTTCCTCTTGAATTTTGAAACAAGGCAATCAATAATAATATTAAAAACTATATTACAATAAATCCTGAGAATAGAAAAAACTAAAAAACAGGTTCATAGAAAAATTGAAAAACAAAGAATGAAACATTATTGCTTATACAGATACGAATCTCTTAGCAAGGGTTGACCTTACTGGTCATATTCGCCTTTTAATTCAACTCAATATTACATCGTACTTAAATAATTTCTAAGAAAATCAATTTTATTTTGATGGTTTAAGTAAAGTAAAGAAATTACAAAAACAACACTTCAGAAATCAAAATCTGATATTTTGCAAAAAAAAATTACATATATAAGAATATTTCATTAAATGAATCATTGTCTTTTTCATCGTTCAGTTCATCAATTATGTAAATATGTAAAGTCATATTTTATCTGATGCTAAATTAACAAATTATATATTTTGGACTTTTTTTCGTTGTTCCAGGTTTGTTTTTTTCTGCAAATTCGTATTAGAGGACCCCTTCTATTGGACGGCCTAGGGTTAATACAGATTTGTTTGTTTAGGTGACGTTGGTGCTTGGGGTTGGGTTTTCTTCATGGCCGGCCACCGCTCAGTTTCCCAGCCGTATCAGTCTCAGCCACAGTGAGTGTCTTCTTTATCACCAAGCTGCCACCACTGTAAGTTGCTTCATCTTGTCATACCAACTACATATATTATTTATATATATATATATATATATATATATATATATATATATATATATATATATATATATATATATATAGTATTATATAAATAATAGGGCACCGGTAGTTCAAGCCTACTGAGCTCAAGATCGCGGTTTCGAAATCCGACCGAGGCCCTTGGGGGTTTTTATCTGGGAGGTGAAAACCTTGAGCACGTCATCCTTCGGATGGGACGTTAAGCGATGGTTCCGAGTCTGTGCGATGTCAGGTACTCGTTAAATACCGCTCTTAGACGAATAAACTTAGATAGGTAAAATTTAGGACTTCCACAGTTGAGTTGGGCTCACTAGAGCGACGAAAGAGCGCTCTGGTAGTAGGCGATATGACCTCATTATTAAAGCCTGGGCATGAGTCACAATAACTAATATATTGTTTATACAGTGCTTTAGTACCAAATGTAAGTTCAAGTCGCTCTTCTAGCTCGGAATGTTTTGTACTTCGTTGCACTTTGGCGCTCGGGACATGGTGTCATGCATGTTCTTAAGCGTCTGTTGTTGCGCTTATGTACTTTTCGTGCTGCACTATTCACACTACACCTTACTCTACACTATACTTTTGTGTAACTGGTACTTCTCTATAGTCAACTCAGTAACATCCACGGACTCCAAAATAGAGTTAAATTAGATGTTAAATCAAAATAGAGATTTCGTCTATTTATTTAATGTTTTAACTGTTAATTCAATTTTTGAAAAACGAATTCTTTAAAAAATATTTGTTTTGTCAATATGAATAAAATAATACTAGAGGCGAAATGAACGTACTGAGGTCAGTCTTTGTCAGGTATATTATTCGTAGAAAGAAATAAAACTTTGTTTGATTCAGACCATAACAGGATAATCAATAATTTTATTTACAATGTTAATAAATAAATAAATTTACTAACTTATCAATAAAGCTGAAATGAATGATTGAGTTCTATTGAATGCCTTCCAAAGGGTTTCTATGCAGTGCCAGCTCCTCCTCACCCCACACTCCGTTGTGAGGACCGAACTAGTGCTTGGCAACTTCGAACGCCGGCTGCCGAACTGACCCTCCTCAAACACCACTCTCAGCAGAGTGTGCCCTCACGGACCTTGGCCGTTCTCAGGAGCCTCATACATCAGATCCGGACCACCTCCAGTGGGGGCCATGTCATCAGCGACTATATGCTCAAGACACTCTTATGGTAAGATATTTTTACTTTTTCTATATAACCGAAGTTTTGTGGAGAAAATAATGCAATCAGCAAAACAAATCTAAACATAAGGTTCTTGCCTCTTTCGAGTCCTCATAACTTCAAATCAACAAAGTTATTTCGAAATTTAAGTGTTTAGTATGAACTTGTTTCTTGAGTGGAATTATTTCGTTATTTACATACTAAAAAATTAACTTTGGCCTTAGCCTGTCAACGGTTTTAACATTGCTGAGCTTAAGATCGAGGGTTCGACCGTGGCCCTTAGGTTTTTCATCTGGAAGGTGAAAAAACTTTGAGCATGCCGTCCTTCGGATGGGACGTTAAGCGATGGTCCCGAACCTGTACGATATCAGGTACTCGTTTAAGACCCCTACCTACACTATCATATATATTGAATAAAAAATGTTGGGTAGGCAAAATTTAGGACTCCCAATATAGAGTCTACCAGAGCGAGTAGACGATATGACCTCGTAGTTAAAGTTCAGACTAACTAACTTTAACACTGCATTAATAAATTAAGTAAATTGATTTTTTTTTTTTTTTTTCAAATTTTAAGTGTTCTGAAATAAGGCTTATTCTTAAACTAGACATTCAACATACCATTTACTTTTTAAATTGTCTTTTGCAATTGTGTTCATTTGCAAATCCATAATATTGTGAATTGTCTGGGAAAATATTGAATAAATAGGGCTAATAACTCGAGGGGTTTGATAATTAAATTAAATTGAATTAAATTAAATTTTAATTGAATAATAATTTTGAAATGTATACTGTTTTTTCATTCTTGCGAGGTCAGTGGCCTGTGATGTTCCTTATATTTATATGTCCATTTATCTGATGTCTCCTTGTCTGTCTGATTTAAGATTTGTTGTTCCTGTCTCTAGGTACAGATTGGAAGAGACACCCCGCCTCGAAGACTGGACCCATGATATGCTCTCCACTCACGTACTTATCATCGCCGATAAACTTATATCCGCTCTTAGAACACAAAGGCAATCCTCATATATTTTTCCGTGGTTTAATGTAAGTATATCTAGGCTGTCACTTCTCTAATCTATGTATTTCCACCACCTCCTCACTCTCCACCTCTACCTCCCTCTCCACCTCTACCTCCATCTCCACCTTTACCTCCCTCTCCATCTCCACCTATACCTCCCTCTCCACCTTTACCTCCCTCTCCCTCTCCACCTCCCTCTCCACCTCTACCTCTCTCTCTACCTCTACCTCTCCCTCCACCTCTACCTCTCTCTCCACCTTTACCTCCCTCTCCACCTTTACCTCCCGCTCCACCTCTACCTCCATCTCCACCGCCAACTTTACCAACTCCTCCACTTCTACCTCCATTTTCACTTCCACCTTTATCACCTCCAGCACCTCTACCTCCGTCTCCGCCACCTCCTCTACCTAAATCTCGAGTAGTATTAACTCAGTTTTTGGTAAGTCACGGTCCATGATGGTAGCAATACCGAAAGTACTCCCATATATTGTATGCATTTTGTGAAATACGCCTATTCTCCAAAGTCCCTTGACTGTTATTTCCATCTACTTGGCCTTGTTTTGTGCATCCTCTCAATGAACCAGGTATGAAGTTATCTCATTTTGGTTTCCAAAGACCAGTTGGTTAAGAAAGTCGGGATCCATGTTGTATAGTTTTAGTCAAAATCATAAGAAACAAGTTTCGGAGGACTCTTGAAGATTCTAGTATTTATTTCTTCAGATTATGCTCAACTCACCTGGGGGTGGAACATTTCACTACACTGAGGAGGACTATACACACGATGCAGAGTTGCTCACGTATTTGGTGATCCGTCTCAGCGAAATTTCCACGCCAGACTTAGTGGGAGATGGGGAACCCTGGCGGCGGCTGGAGACTGTCCTCGTCAAACGATGGTCAAGTTTGCTGACATCACTCGCCCCTCCTCCGACCACTAGAGGGGTCCGCCTGGCCTTCAAACCCCTCTCCTCCCCAGGTAAGCCCTTCTTTCTTTCTCTCTCTAATGAGCTAAGTAGCGATTCTACTTTGCAAAACATTTTTAAAAAATCGTCGGTGAATCACCGGTTATATACTTCCCCAAAACGAATTAATCAATTAACTTTTCGCTCCCCCTCTAAAACCAGTTTATCGTTTGCGCTAATATTCAACATTTGACTTACATAGGGGCTCCTAAATCCTCATACTAAATTTGGTGTCAATACATTCATTACATCGGTAGTTATTAGCGTTCTTAAATTGAGCCCCCTCCTCTGAACCCCCTTCCCTCCATATAGCTGAAATTTGACAGGTTATGTCATCTTTGGGTTTTGATCTTAAATATGAAATTTAATGTCGATACATTCATTATCGTGTTCACAGACAAACGGGCAGATAGAATTTTTTTTTTTTTCATATTAGGAATCTAGAGGTCGGATAACATGAAATTCTGTTGAAAACTCCGCATCGAATTTTTGATCGATTAAATAACTTCTCCTATACTTTGTATAGCTGGAGAAGTAAAACAATAAACTTACCCACGTGCTGATGTGTAGGCATTTATAAAACGCAAAATAATATTGATTTTTTAAATTATGTGTTGAGAAAGTCTAGCAATTTCTGTATTGCCGGTGGTGGGGCGAAAGGAGGAGAGGCGCCTCGCTCATCTGATCACCTCTCACTGTCTACTGTTCATCTCCGTTACATTTACTGATAATATTCAATTAATTTTCACAAAATTTAGAATTCAGAAGTCCTTTGCCAACTATAGATTTTTATTACAAAAGGTCGATTGGTTATGGAGGGATAACAAAAACGTAATTGATTAATTCATAGACATAGCCGGTGATTCACCGATAACTTTTTTTAAAATTTGATGACAATATGTTGCAGGTTATTCATCTGTTGGCTCTTCACAGTACTCTATGAGACAGCTCAACTACATTGGGCAGCTACTCCGCTCCATGCTCGTTGTAAGATCCGTCACATTAACTAAGGTAATATTCAGATTTTATTATTTTTTGTGCTAGCGTTGAGGTTGAATGAAATTATCGTTGATATAATGCTTAGACATTTAGTAAATAAACGATTGAACATTATTAATAACTATTATCATAATCCGATAATATATTTGTTTTCATATATAGAAATTACATTTTGTCTAGTATGATATATTTTTTTTCTTTTCTTTTTTTTAAATATCGACTACCATCGGCATTAGCGTTTCTATTGCGTGATACTGAGTGAGGTGGGCGAAAGGAGAGAAAAAGTGACAGGACAAGCCAAAATTCAAAGGGCAAGTCTTGAAGGGTGCCTAGGGAGGTGGGACAGCCTGAAGCTGATCTATCAAAGAGTGGCCAGGCCAGGACAAGCCAAAATTCAAAGGGCAAGTCTTGAAGGGTGCCTAGGGAGGTGGGACAGCCTGAAGCTGATCTATCAAAGAGTGGCCAGGCCAGGACAGCCCAAAATTCAAAGGGCAAGTCTTGAAGGGTGCCTAGGGAGGTGGGACAGCCTGAAGCTGATCTATCAAAGAGTGGCCAGGCCAGGACAACCCAAAATTCAAAGGGCAAGTCTTGAAGGGTGCCTAGGGAGGTGGGACAGCCTGAAGCTGATCTATCAAAGAGTGGCCAGGCCAGTCCAACTCATCTGTGTCATCACAAACCACTACCTTCCACGAATGAACTTTATAACACATACTTTTAGATATTTCCTTGATTTACTCGAAAATGGTGAATCTTATCGAAAAATTGTTTCTTATTAAAAATGTTCCTTAATAAATTTCCAATCGCTAATAAATCCCCGAATTTGAGATAGGATCAATATGACAAAAGTTATAGTGCCTCAAACATTAAAATATAAATTTCTGTAGAAAAAAAATTCAAAATAATGTTTAAATTGTATCGCAATGAATTATAAAATATTAATATATTATTGGTAGTGAGGGCGCCGATAGCTCAATAGTACGCCTGCTTGGTTACTGAGCTCAAGAGTGCCGGTTCAAAACCCGGCCGAGGCCCATAGCTTATTATATCTGGGAGGTAAAATAAACATAAAATGGTCCCGAGCCTATACGATATTAAAAACCGCTACCCTAGGTGAATAAAAATTTAGGTTAGGCAAAATTTAGGACTCCCATTGTAGAATCGGGCTTATGTCAACCAGAGTGACGAAAGAGCGCTCTGGTAATAGGCTATATGACTTTGTATTTAAAGCCCGTGCATGAGTCATAATAACTAACTATTATTGGTAGTTTTTATGAAACAATAAAAATTAGGAAAAATATATGTGATTTAGCCAGGGAACTCTCCCTATAATATATGATCTAATCTTACTTCTCTTTCATATTTCATGGCTCTACCCCTCCTCTCGTCGTAATTCTTTCCTAGGCTCCTTTCTTTACCAAACCTTATCATCCCAAAAGCCCTCATATATCTTCCAAATGCTCCAATTTAAATCCCATATCCCCCAGATCCCGTCCCTCCGATCTTTACCTCCCTGCCCACAGGACTACAATCTACCTCAACTCCTTCCTTGTCCAGGCTACCTCACTCTGGAACTCTCTCCCTCTCCAGATTCGCCATGCTCCTAGTCTTATTTCTTTTAAATCCCTGCTCTTCCAGCACCTCCTAACTCATCAAACGTCTGATTCCCAAGGCTAGCATCCTATGGGATAGTTCTCGTCTTCCCATGAGTCGCTCAGTCTACAGCTGGACTGATGTTACTCCATCCCAGTTGGATCACTTGTTCTTTTTTTAGTCACTATATATTTTTATTTTATAAGTATTCATTCCTTTCTTTTTATTTATTTATTTCAGTTCCATACTGTAGGTGTGTGTTATTTTGGAGATATAAGTGTAAATAAATGTATGTATGAGGGTGTGTGACACACATTATTTATTTATTTTATTTTATTTTTTCTCTCTCCCACTCTCTCTCTCAGTGACCCTTACTGTCATCTATATTTATTTTTTACTTTATAATTTTAAATTTTTCCTCATTTATTTTAATATTCAGAAAATTAAAAATAAGGATAAATAAATCATGATTTGTTTATCCTTATTTCTAACTGTTTTTGTTTCTTTAGTTGCTTAGGCCCTTATTTTTTATATTTTATTTTAACTTGGTCGATACTTGTATCTCTTTTGTTTATTTCTTATGTTGTTATTCTTAGGGAACGTATGTCCCAGAATAAAAATGTTTATTTCATTTCATTTCATATTTGTTTATATTTGCATTAATATTATTATATTTGTTTGTGGTGATTGTTCTAGTCGAGCAGTCTGCCTTTTTCTTTGGAGGAGAACGACCGACTAGAGCCCAGTGTAGAAGATCTAGTCTATCTGGTTTCATCTATTCTAGGCCAAGCAAAGCAGGCCTCTCACAAGACCATTTCATCCAAAAAAAAGTCAATCTCTGATCCGTACGATGAAGCCGCTGCACAACTTCTTGAAGAGGTGATTCGAGCAGAAACTACTACTATAGGAATAAATTATGAAAAAAAAAACAGAAAATTGAAGTCTAAACTTTAATGCATTATTGGAAAGTGATGCTTCAACAAGTTGCTCTTTAGGTTTTACTTCCTCAGGTATACAAAGTTATGTAATCGGGCAGAAATTCAATGCGTTGTTTTATACGGAATTTCATGTTTTCCGACCTACAGATTCCAAATATGAAAGTCTGCGTGTTCTGTGAACACGATAACTTCCGATAAAATGAATGTATCGACCTGGAATTTCATATTTAAAGTCAAAACCCAATGAGGACAACCTGTCAAATGTCAGCGACATTGGCTGACAAGAAGAGGAGGTTTAGAGGAGGAGGCTCAATTTTAAAACTCTAATAACTGCCAATGTGATGAATTTATCGATAGGAAATTTAGTATGAGGATTTATGAGCCCCTATGTAAGTCAACTGTTGAATATTAGCGCAAACTATCGACTGGTTTTGGAGAGGGAGCGAAAAGCTTGGTTTGCTAATGGCAAATGTTGAACCTTGTGCTGACGATGGCATAAACCGGTACACATTTAAGTATATGTTTGTGGAATTAGACAATATAAGTGTTCAAAAAAAAGTATTTTATCTATCATTTTATTTTATTTATTAGTATTTCCACTATATCAACACAGAACGCAAAAACAAAAAAAAAATGTATTCGGACATTAAAACATGAATTGTCTGTTGAAGATTCGTGGAGGGAGTGGACCGATGGACAGCTCCAATGATACTTTAGTTGTTCGAGAGGTGCTCAAATGGCTTTACTTCGGACTGGACCGTTGGAAGAAACGGCTTGGGCCCTATCTGGGCCCCTACTTGTCCGCCCTCTTCAAAGCCTCTCATGAAAACTCCTGGTTCGCCAAAGAGTGGGCCAGAAGACAGTGTCGAGATGAGCTGGAGGCTCTCGGGGAGTTTGCCAGTCTCATAGTGGCCGGCAAGATCTCTGTAAATGAGGGCATTGTCGATGCATACAATAAAGGTATATATAAACATAACTTTCATAATGACTTCGGCCTTTTTTATGAAATAAGGTCGTTTTTTATGTATTTAGTGTGATGAATCCAAAAATTGCCTCCGTTTTCCCATCTTCATTCACTTTTTCTTGTAATTAACTTTTAATGAGTAATTTCGCCTTAGTACGGATATTCATAATTTTATTGAGTTTAAAAATTGAATTGTAATTAATATTATATTTTTGGAGCTCACACCAAACAGAAAAGCGCAATAATATGGATTAGAAAAGGAGAGATCAGGCTTGTCGGTAAAAACAAAATCCAAAAATTGTTGCCAAGCCAAGTCGTTCGCGACATCTCAATTTTTTTCTTTATAATTTCCAGAATTTTCCCAGCTATAATAATGAGATTAATAAACAATTTTCTCTCAATATTGGAAATCAAATATCAAATTTTCATGTTTTTTTTTTTTTTTGTTTTTTATGTACGGTGCATATTAGCCATGTCAATGTGTTATATAAAGTTATTTACGACATCCATGGCCCCGGGAGGGAGTTCTATCTACGAAATAAAACTCACTCCCGGACGGGATTCGAACCCGCAAACCAAGATGAGACCATGCAACAAAGCCCTACGCTCTAGCCCGCACGGCCACCTTGGCCCCAGAATTTTCTGTTCTCTGTTTTATTTTATTGAACTGGGAATCCATTCAGGAGGTAACACACACTCAAAACTAAAATGAGTTAATTTGCCTATATTTATATAGGCCAGTCAAATTATTATTTATTTTAATTGTTATAATATATATATGAAATATAGGGACGCCGGTAGCTCAGAGAAAGCCTGCTTGTCTACTGAGCTCAAGATCGCGGGTTCGAAAGTCGGCTGAGGCCTTACGTTTTTTTATCTGTTTTTTTATAAAGCCCGGGCTTGAGTCGCAGTAACTATCTATAACAATAACTATTATTTTATTTCACGAACCAAAATCCGTATTTTAAAATTTTTTACTTCTCATTTCATATCTTCACATAGAAAATCACAATTTTCACGCCTTTTTCACGTATTTGACATTACATGGTGCTGTAAATTTCACTGATTAACATGAATATGAGACAAATCGAGTAAAAAGTCAATTATGTTTTTTTTTTTTGTTTTTTTGGATTGCATACCATAAATCGTAAGGACCCCTTATGGAAAGCTAACAAAGCATTATAACTTTTGAATCGTTTATTCTAGAAATGTCCAAAGACCTAGCCTCAATATTATTTCTGAAGGATAGTAGGCTCTAGGCGTGTGATGATGTTGCAGGTTGGAGCTGGGCAGAGACGATGATGAAGACAGGAAGTCAGCTGTCTGAAGGACTTCAGCTAGTGTTCACACCCTCACCAGGCAAGGTACGAGTGTGTTTCTATCCCTGCGGTTCACTGGTTTCTGTTCTCTCCGGTCGTTCTCAGTCAGTTTTCGTTCTCATTGGATAGTACAATTTTGATCGAATCCCCCATAAAAATAATATAAGGAAAAATCTGAGGGTGCTGTTAAATAGAACCTGCTTAACAAAACGATATCACCCAGAAGAGACCGTTCTCAGGTACGGCATCAGACTCTGGGGCTCAGCATCGCCTTATCTAGTTACTTAAATAGATGAAA
This sequence comes from Aradus depressus, assembly GCA_963662175.1. NCBI lineage: Eukaryota > Metazoa > Arthropoda > Insecta > Hemiptera > Aradidae > Aradus > Aradus depressus. Next base: position 10,259,229 of record OY759222.1, read on the forward strand.
TCCAATCCTAAAACTATAAAAAATAAATAAATAGAACACTGAAGTAGACAACTTTAGTCACTTTTATTCACCACAAAACTGTTCAAGAACATGCGCCCAGTAGACAATACCTTTAATAACAAATATAAAAAATAAACAATGCGAATTAAGAAAAATACCCTTCTACATCCGTAAAATTTTCTGTAAATTATTACTTTCTTACATCTTTTTCAATATCATCAGATACAATATGATCAAAATTCACTCTAAAAACACGTGGATATATACATTTTATTATTATTTAGTCAATTAGAGTAGAATCCGTTTCTTTTCAGGGCCCTTAGCAAAATTTAAATGTTACATCCAAATAGTAATAAAAAAAATTGTTTAAAAAGTTCATGATTGAAGTCCAAAAGTGGGGTTCCTTTACCTGTGATGGATTTGAAAAGAAATTTTATTATAACATCTCATTTTATTTTAATTATATTGTTTATTCACATTATTATTTCTCAGGGCTGAACTAATACTTTATTTTTTACTTTTATTCCTTATGTAATTATGTTTTTGTAGGTACTCCGGTTCTCCTGCAACAGACACGTCCTTCTGCTAGGGATCAATAAGACACTAACCAGAGGCAAGGCCACCCTTCCTCGGAGTCTAGCACCTTTCAAAGGTAAAAACAAACCCTTATTTTATTTTTATTATAAAACATATATATAATTTTGGTGGCGGTTCGGGTCAAGACAAAGTGGGGATGAGATAGGTCGGAATCAAATCAGCGAAGGACTTCGCTGTAAACCATGTTGGAAGTTCTACCTTCGGGTGCGTGGAGAAATGTGGGTGTGGCTGCTGACCCGTATCATTTTCCTCAGTAATTTTGTAATCATCATATATATAAAGCTGAAAATGTGTGTGCGTTGTACCGCTATAACTCACGAACGGCTTGATGGATTTCATTAATTTTTTTTTTAATTTGTTCGTCATCGTCTGTGGAAGGTTATAAGCGTATTAGTACCTCAATATCTGGTCCATCCCAGCATCCACCCACGCAATCTTTGTAACTCAAAAACCACTGCAATGATTAAAGAGGAATCTTTTTGAATAAATTAGTTTTAGCTCCAAAGCTAGCGTTACTACAGTTGAAGGACTATAAGCCTTATTCCGTATGAATAATTGAAAATTATAACATCATGAATGTACTGTCGAGGAACTGAATAGCCTTATAGGAGATATTGGGAAAAAATTCAGTTCCCCGGGCAACGCCGGGTATTACTGCTAGTATAGCTATATATATGTAATTAAATGTTCCCTATACCTGCAAAAAATGAGGTTTTCGTGCTGAATGGAAAAAACAGGGTTCCTTATACAGATTTGAAATACCCCGAATATGCAAAGTATCCTTTTTCTTTTCTAAATATATATAAATTTAGTATTTCTGTTATTATAAGTAATAAGTTGCGATATAAATATATATACTTATTTTAGACTATAAATAATATTGTTGACGTTTTCGACACCTCCCAACCTCAGTGTGTATTTACTAACTAGATTCATCAAATAAACTTGAAGAACACCCAATCAGATTTTGTTAATTTTGTGATCTTCTAGTCCATTTGGTGAGTCCAGTTAGTAATTGTATAGTAAGGATGAGAAGTGTCTCCCGAAACGTTGCCATATTATATTGCCATAAAGGTTGTTCTTTTTGGCAATAAAAAGTTGATCTATCTATATATCTAAATTTATAATTAAAAACAAAAAAAGTGAGAGCTAATTAAAAAAGTGAGAGTGAGCGTTTTTCCTCAAAAAGTGAGTCAGAGTGAGAAACGTGAGATAGAATTGGCACTAAAACGTAAAAATTGAAGCCAACCAACCCTTCACTGTGAATTTGTATGTAATATTTGTGAAGGTTATATCAGTGTTTGTGTGTAGAATGTGTGTCGAGGCGGCTGCAGGGGGACTCGGGTGAGGACGCAGAAGCCATCCTTTTCTCAATCTCACACAACATCCTTCGAAACAAGAGCCCCATGTCAGCTGTGGTGGAGGGGATCCATCGCTATGGGTCACATCGTGGCCTCGGCTCCATCGTACACGCTCTCATCTCCCTCAAGAAGCTAGCTGTAAGTAGACTCTACTTTTATAGAAATATTAAATTATGATGTCTTATTTCTTTGAGAGTTTCATCTCATATCCTTATGGCCCGTACGTCAATTAAAGGTAGGTTTACCTGCGAGGAAGCTTTGTGTAATTAAAAGATATATATTTTTTTTTTCAAATTTATGTATGATGGTATGTTGCAGCAAGGCCCGGATACCGTTCAACATATGAAATAACAGGGAATGTTTAGGTTTGATAAATAAGAGTGGAGGCGAGAGTAGTTACGAACAGTTTTCATTGAGCCCCGTTTTGGAAATGTTGAAAAACTCACTCTAAAATTCAGTTTTTCACTCCGACGCAAAAGCAGGGGTGTTATAAGTTTGAAGCCTTTACCTGTGGGTGTGTGTCTCTGTCTGTCTGTGGCATCGTAGCTCCAAGACGGCTGAACCAATTTCAAAGCAGTTTTTTTTGTTTCAATAGCATTTGCGAGATGGTTCTTAGCCATGTTTGGTGGAAATCGGGTATGTCGTCTCCAAGATATTCAGGTTTCATCAGAGCCTGTGTAGGGATCTCGGCCTCCATTACAGCTAGAGATAATACACGTATCGACATAAAATTTTGTATGAAATTTAGAAACCACATATGTCGAATATTGTGTTTTAACCCAAATGTCTTTGGATGGAGGGTGAATATGTAATCAATTAAATCGTGCTGTAGAAGTACTTTGCGGGTGATTCATAATACACTTTTTAAAATTCGTTTTATTTATTTAGAGTATTTATTACATTTTTAGGACTCCAATTTTTGTTTTTATTTTTTATTTAATGTCTCTGACACCTTAACAAATAATTGATTCTTACAGATCTTACAAGAAGTGTGTTGTCTGCTGCCTGAAGTCGAGCGAACCCGAGCCCTGGAAGAGATAGAGGCTGTGAGACGAAGGAGTGGTGGAAGACGGGCGGCGACAGTCCGAGCAGTCCCCAGCGGACAGCAGAGTCTGATGGGGACCTGCCGAGAGCTGAGGGCGAAGACGGGACTTCCCTCAGTCCTCAACCCGGCCTTCTTCAGGTCAGTAGACTCGTCTTTAAGTGGATTAGGCCATTTTTTAAAGGCATTTGTGGTAACCAGTAATTTTTAATAGGAAAACGTTACTTGCGTTCCAAAACGGTTGGTTACCATTTTTTTACCAACCAGGAACTAAATTGCGAGAAAAAACCCAAAAAAAAACAGTTTTTCTCTCATATCTTTTCCAGTAAAAAAAAACAGTTTCTCTCATATCTTTCCATGTAGAAAAACTGTTTCAACAAAAATAGTCCCATTGACTTTTTAGCGAGATTTTATATTTTATGTAACTAGTTGCAGTGCTCAAGGTTGCCTGGCACATACTAGCTGGGGTGCCCACTATTGGACAGCAGATATAAGTTGGGGGGCCGTAGTCTTGGGGACGCATTGAAGGATTCCGTAGTCTTGAGGACTCATTGAAGGATTCCGTAGTCTTGGGGACGCATTGAAGGATTCCGTAGTCTTGGGGACTCATTGAAGGATTCCTTAGTCTTGGGGGCGCATTGAAGGATTCCGTAGTCTTGGGGGACTCATTGAAGGATTCCATAGTCTTGGAGACTCATTGAAGAGTCCAGGAAGTGCGGGCGGGGACTCATTGAAGGATTCCTTAGTCTTGGGGACTCATTGAAGGATTCCGTAGTCTTGGGGACTCATTGAAGGATTCCTTAGTCTTGGGGGCGCATTGAAGGATTCCGTAGTCTTGGGGACTCATTGAAGGATTCCTTAGTCTTGGGGGCGCATTGAAGGATTCCTTAGTCTTGGGGACTCATTGAAGAGTCCAGGAAGTGCGGGTGGGGACTCATTGAAGGGTTCAGGAAGTGCGAGCGGGGACTCATTGAAGGATTCCTTAGTCTTGGGGACTCATTGAAGGATTCCTTAGTCTTGGGGACTCATTGAAGGGTTCAGGAACTACAGGGTCACATTTAACAATAATCAGCTAAAACATCCTCGCCGAATAATCATAAAATCACATTATCTTAACCAAACAAACTTTCAACAACGAATAAAATACAGTAGGTATCACGTGCGTTTACCCAGTTATTGTCTAAACATTTCGTAGAGTGGATTGTATGTCAAATAGCAGTATTACTGGGCGTTGCCCGAGCAACTGACTATCTTTCATTAGATGTCTGAGCCATTCTCCGACAGTACATTCATGACGTTTCAATTTTCAGTAACTCAAATGGAAATGAGGCTTGTCATCTTTCAAATCCAGGATAACGGTACTTTTTCATTTTGTGACGGTGTTGTGTGACGCCAGTTGTTTAAAATTAGCGAGTTGCCCAGCCATAAACATTTTTAAATAAAAAATACAGTGTATATTCAGCCCCCCTTTAATATAGATACGCTAAAATAAGTATGATGAAAAAAGTGAGAAATGTTAGCAACAGGAGAGATAGCACGCATTTTATGTTTCCATCCCCTCCTAACCACCCTCTTTTAAAATTTGGAGACACCACATAGCCTATTTTTTAATCGGGCTTAAAAGGATGCTACATGTAAAGTATCATGAAGACCCGTCCAGCGGTTTGGGCGTCATGTTGGAACAAACAAACTAACACACAACTCTCGTTTCAACTTTACATAGATTACAGATGAAAAAAAAAACAATAGAAAGAAGTCTATTAATATATCTTTGGTGGGAGGCAATAACAGTACAAGTCAAAAAGGTCAATTTTTCTGGAGAACAGAAAATGGTTTTTGCCACTGGATAAATTTTTTTTAACTGCCAAAAAATGAGGTCTACACTACGTGAGAGACATTACCGACTTGTCCTCTTCTCGCCACTTCTAGAGATTGACTTCACATTGTCAAGTATGTAATAATACTGTTTTGGACAAAAATGGACTTGTACTCTTTTTCCCGCCCATCAAAGATATTATATTTTCTAAAAAGAGTGACTAAAATGTATTTTCTGTTATTTTGTTAAACTTATATACAGAATGTTATTGTTTGTTGACAGCGCTCCTGAAACAGAGGCCTTCTCCCCACTGTACAACAACGTAAGACGAGGTCTAACTGCTGAGATGGCGCACATTGAACGAAATAGCAAAGTTTGGCAGAGAAAAAAAAACGACATTACAACAAAATTGTAAAAAAAAAAAAAAAAATCTGATGTGTTTCAAAGTTTCACATTTCCGGAAATACTTGCAAAAGGATGGCACCTTCGACGATATTTTGGAACGATAGCACGTCCCCAACTCAGGTTAATAAGATCGAAAACTGGGACTTTTATAATGAGTGGAGACGAAGGCGAGTAGCACAACCACTACAAGTGTTGTTTTTCCTATGGTCAAAGAAATAATGTTAAAATTTAGTTTCATCAAAAAAATTGTAAGTATTTGGATATGAAAACATAATATTAAAATCTGAAGTAACACTGGTATCATATTTTATACATAATATTGGTAGCAATAGAAGGAACTGGAGAGTCAGGGTGTGGGTTAGATAGGCCAGTAAGGCTCTTCCAAGCGCTATAGATCCGAGGATCAGTCAAGATCTATGGTCTGGTCACCTTTTTCTTATATAGAGTTAGCCATTTTGTTCAACGGAACTTTACTAACTGTGGTACCCTGTGATGCCGGTTCATAATGGGTTTTATGGGCTGGCTATAGGAGTTAGCATCGTTGGCTGAGTCTATGATAGCATTTTCAACCCTTCGACCAATTCCACAGAAAATTAATAACTGTCGTCTTTACTGGGTTCTTGAATTTACTTATGAAATTTCGTGTCCAATGCATTCATTACAACTGCAGTTATTAACAATTTATGAGGTAAGCCAGCCCTTTTTGTTTGTCCGATTTGGCTGAAAATCAATAGGTGTCAAATTAAGATGGCTTTGAATGTACATATGATATTTCGTGTCGATGCATTCATTCTATCGGGAGTTATCGTGTTCACAATGTCACATAATAAGTAGCAGAGATTCATTCATTCGATTGGGAGTTGTAGACACACAGACAGACATTACTTTTCAATTTTGGAATCGGGATCAGAAAATATGAAATTCCGTTGAAAACTGAGCAACGAATTCCGGAGCGGTTACATAACTACCCCTATACTTCGTATAGCTGAGCAAGTAAAAAGTCGAGATCGGAAATTCATGGAAACTGTATTTGTTTAGTGTGGAAGGAGACTTTCCTCCAATTGCTACGACTCACACATGACTTCTGTGACTTATTATGTTTTCCAGCGTAGTTTCCTTTCAGTCAGTTTTAAAATAAACCTTTGATCTGGTCAGTGATTTAGAAAAATGATGAGTATCATATTCCTTATAAATCCACGATAAAATTAAAGTTTTGCAACGAATCTATGTTACTCACTACTCAGAACGCGAAAATATGTTTAGTGTTCTCGTAGAAAAGATACTAATGCTCCCCACTAAAGTCCAACTAAGGCCAGCGGAACACTATCGCAAACAATCAGCGCCAACCAAAACATTTTGTTTGAGGCGGGCAGTTAATGCACCGAAATACGGTGTGGGGGGGAGCCCCCACACTAGTCGAGCAGGTTCACACAAAAAGCCCAGTCATTGTTTGCCGACTATCTGTTTGCGACCTAAACAAAAGTAGGTGTTTTCATCTTTTATTACTAAAATACTCATTATTATTGATTTCTGTGTGCTCAAAATATTGATAATAATTATAATATTATGTATAATAATTTATGTATATAAATAAATATTTAGAAAGTTTCATCGAATCTTATTTATTATTCCTTACCTCAATGTCATGAAGAGTTTTTCTTCCGGTTGTACTGCTTCCCGGAACGAGATATCCGGCGTTTTTATTGCATCTCCCATTAACTCAACAAAAAATTGAAACTTTCCACTTTCCAAAGAATTGCATTCGTTCCTCTGCATTAAGAAAGGGGGAACCCAATACCGTCCATTATTAACATTTCTGAACATATCCCACAAAATTGGGGCAACTCTATCGATTTCCTCATCTGACATCTTAAAACAAGCTGAAAACGAGGTGGGGTAGATTTAGGACTTTGTTATGATCAAGTTCCAAGAATTTCAAAAGGAAGTAAAGGGCCCTTCGAAATAATGTTTGGAAGTGTTTGCCCAAGTGTGCAGGGAGAATCAAGACAAACAGTTGTAACTGGTTGTGTCGCACAAATTCTGTGTTGCCCGCAAACGTTTTGTTTGCGATAGTGTGCGGCGGTATAATAGTATCTGGAACCAACTACTAAGGCATTTTTTGAAACATTTTTCAGATACATTTCTATCAATAATATAGTTATATAGCCCTTCTATAGTGATAGGGCGGGTTCTCTGGAGATAGAGGAGCACTTGGGGCCGGCTCTCTGGACTGTGAGGGCGCACCGACTAAAGCATTTCATTTTTTTGAATTTGAGTGGCTGAGAATTTTGTGTAGGTGTAGCAAGCATTTGAATTACGTAGGTAAAGAAACAAGACGTAGTTGATAAATAATGTTTAATAATAAAACAATAACATTAAAATATTTGATATAAATATTTATTATTTCCCTTCACCCCCCAATGACCAGTAGTAATACATTTTCTTCAGACTTCGGCATTAAAAGGATTCTTGACTGCAAATTCCGTTGGTTGCCGAATTCAAATGTTGCTACGTTTGCTAGCTGAAAGTTAAAAAAATATATATAATTAGTTATTATGACTCATGCCCGGCCTTTAATTACAAGGTCATATCGCCTACTACTAGTGAGCTCTTTCGTCATTCTGGTGGACATGAGCCCCACTTTACTATGGGAATCTTATATTTTGCCTACCCTAAATTTTTATTCACCTAGAGTAGAGGGATCTTTGTAGAGTACCTGTCATCCATCGTACAGGTTCGGAACTATCGCTTAACGTCCCATCCGAAGGACGGCGTGCTCAAGTTTATTTTACCTCCCAGAAAAAATAAACTAAAGACCTCGGCCGGGTTTCGCACCCGTGATCTTTAACTCAGTAAGCAAGCATACCACTGAGCTACCGACGCCCTCGAAAAAAAAAAATATAAAATTAAATTGTCTATTTGTGAGAAGTCATGGTGCCTCAGTAAAAAGTTGCTTTACTATTATTATATACTAATAACTATACTGAAAACTTAGGTAATTATAAATGATTTTTTTATTATATAAAAAATTAACGCATAAATTTTGAAGGTGGTTTGAAAATAACACCGATTGGCCCACGTTCTTCCCAAAATATACTTATTTTATTTTTGTTGAAGTTTCGCCATTAAGATATTATTAAAACGTTTGTGTTAAAATAACAATAAGAATTTATAGTTTTATGTGGTAGACAAATTAATAATTTTTGATAACTACTCGTAATTGCCATAATATAAATAATTAAATTTGGTTGATTTTTTAAAAATGAAATGGCTTTAGAATAATTATTAAAGATTTAAAAGGCTGTCAAATATCTTCATCATGGCCGGCGCAACCATAAAGGCGGACTAAGCGAAGCGACCGGCTAGGACAGCTCTGCGCCAGCCAATTTTTTTGTTGTAAAGGTATTTAAATCATATCTGTATTTATTACTGCTCAATTGGCTATGGCGGGAGAGCGAAAACGTAATTGATTAATTCGTGCTGGGGAAGTACACATCAGGTGATTCACCAACAACTTTTTTTCCTTTCATGTCCAGGTTACGAGTTGTGAGTTCTAGGGATTATTTAATCATGGTTATGATTTTTAGGAGGAAACCTAGACCCCCCCAACCTGGCTATGTCCCTGGAAAAGATCGACACAGAATTTGGAATTTTGAAAATGGTTAATATTGATACTATACAGAGCCTTACCAATGATGTCTTTGTAAGCCTCCTCAACGTTCTCCTCGATTTCCTTCTTCTTGTCTTCATCGATTTCCTCCTCACAGAATGTCATCAGTTCCAGCTTTGGCTTGACACTAGATAAATATGAGCTGAGTGATAGTCTGTATAGTTAGTGTTTCTTATCCAGCGACAACCTATAGATGCAACCTATGGATGCCGGCCTACATCTCTTATACAACCTATGGATGCCGGGCTCCACCTCTTAGACAACGTATGGATGCCGGGCTCCACCTCTCAAGCCTAGTACACACTAGTAGACCATGTTGCGCGATTTGTCTATAGGCGGTCTCAAGACACGGTCTAGAGACACCGTTCTTTGTCTCATCTAGAGTCCACACTACCATGTGAATTTCTCAGTCTCATCTTCGCAGTCCACCATGTAGGACATTGTTGAGTTCCTGCTTAGTGCTAATTACAAGTGAAAGAACGCAAAAACGTAAATGTTGGTGGACACGCGAAGTGCTCGCAGAAGGACCTAGGTTCGGTAATGCATTATTAAATAAATTAAGACTGGAAGACGCCATGGGTTTTCGAAATTTCACCCGGATGTCGCCTACTGATTTTGAAGATTTGCTTCTGATGGTTGGAGGGATAGTAATGAAGCAAGATACAAAATTTTGAGAAACCTCTGTGTATCATCCAAATCTGTGTTCCGGCTGCCCTTTGACTCGTTCGCTGGTAGCAGGAATTGCAAATACTCGTAAGCAAACCATGTGGACTTTTTAAAAGAGGTCCCACTCGTCAGAGTATTTTTTTTTCGCTCCCGGTTGAATGATGTTTTTAAATTATGGATTTTCTTTTCTATCTCCGCCACTGTCACATTGTGCTTTGCAGCCAGAGATTCCAGGGCCACTTTTCTTTTTACCCGGTTTTTGTAGTCGCATGGTAATCTTCAATTAGTTTTAAACTTTCTCGTTAGACCACATGTTTTTAAAAGAACTGTAAAACTTTGGAAAATAACTGTAAAGAGCCGAACCACACCACTCGGAAGCTGGAGACAGACTGGGACGTGTCTCGCCTCTAGACGCCGAGTGACGTCCACACTGTCAAAATGTTGCGCAATATGTCTAATGTTGCATGCGGTCTCCCATTCCAATCGGGAGACTTTAGACCTGCGATTTTTGGTCTCGCAACAGGCCCGTAGACGGGGATTGCTCTATAGACATGTCTACGTAGACAACCTGAGACACGTCTCAGAGACCAAATTCGCGCAACATGTCTACTAGTGTGGACTAGGCTTTAGACAACGTATGGATGCCGACCTACATCTCTTATACAACATATGGTTGCCGGACTACACCTCTTAGACAACCTGAAGATGCCGGCCTATATATCTACATACATATATAAATATATTTATCCTAATCTATATATATAAATAAAACCCATCCAACGAAGCGGTTTGATTTAACGTAAAGAAGGATTATTACGGATAATAAGACAAAAGCAAAATAATAGATAATCTTCAAGAAATGTTTTAAAATTAATTAACAAATAGACCAACATATTTTTAAACAAATTTTAAAACGTTTTTTATAAAAACCTTTCTCAAATAGGAATAAAGTAGTTTGTATGAATATTTATTGTAAAATAATATAATTGACGGGGTTAGAATCAAAATGGTCTAAGTGATATTTTTAAAACTTTGAACTGTCCATTAACTGCTTAACTGATTTAAAAAATCTATAATTTATCGAAACCGGAAATATTTTGTCTTCTGCTTTTATGGTGAAAGTTGTTATTAGCAAACCATAAAATTGAATAAAAAATCTTAATTTCAAGGTCACTATTGATATGTTACTTGTTCATGTCACCAAAATGATATAAGTGATTTGCCACTAGATCTCAGCACTGGCTAGGATTTCACTTGTACAACCTTTTTCCTGAACAGAACTTATCATTTTTGTACCCGATTATGCACTTAAAGAAAATATGTCAAAAATGTCACTTGGACCATTTTGATTCTAACCCCGTCAATTATTCATAAGGAAGTGGATCCTGCAGTGTGTAGTGAACATTAATAGCTCGATGTTAAATTAAACTATTTAGTTCGGTTTGGAAATGTAAAATTGGTTTTAAAAATTTATAGAATTAATAAGAGAACGAAGTCAAGTCTATGTATCTTTTACTTCAATTAACAAAATACATTCCGATCATCCGTTAAAGACCTATCACTATCTTTATATGTAGGCCTACCTCCACAACCCCCCTCCCGTTCAAAATTTTGAGATATCACGTAGCGTATTTTTCAATTTGGCCTTTAAGAATACTACATGTGAAATTCCATGACAATCCGATCATCCGTTAAAGACCTATCACTATCTTTATATTAGGCCTAGCCTCCCCCCCCCCCCCCCCCCCCTTTAAAATTTTGAGACCACACATCCTATTTTTAAATTTGGCTTTTTAGAATACTACATGTGAAATTCCATGACAATCCGACTATTAGTTAATGAGTTACCGTTATCTTTATACTAAGGCCTACCCCCACAACCCCCGCTCCCGTGCAAAATTTAGCCAATCATTTTTATTATATAGATGTAGACATGTAAAAACTGAATAAAACGAAACAGTAAGTAAATGACAAAGATGACAACCAAAGATAAATCGAGGAACTTGCCAGAACATTGCCAGAAGCGAAGATGTAAAAACAACCAAGAAAATAACATGCACTAAAAACTGAATAAAACGAAACGGTAAGTAAATGATTTTAGGGTGTCTGAGATAGATTCACTTGATCGATTCATTGTTCGATTGATCATTACGACCCCAAACATCGATTCTTCTATTAATCTATCTCAGATCGCCATCCCTAGAATTAACAGCTAAGAACCTTCCTCGGACTTCAACGAATATTTGAAAAAAAAAATTAGCCGAATTGGTCCAGCAGTTTTGCGCTTAGCAAAATTAGCCAGTCATTTTTATTATATAGATAAGAAAACTCGCGCGTATTTAAAAAGTGAGTAAAAAAAAAACCTTAGAAAATATAAAATCGCGACAACAAGCATAATAAAACTTCATTACATACATATATAGATAAAAGATGAATATAAACAGAATATATACTTTGAAAAAAATGTGTCGTCTCCTTTTATCAGTTTTGTTCCATTGAAAAACAGTATTTTCTGTAAAGAATTGTTTCCTTCTATGCCCATGTCCACCTTTCTGAAGACGGAGGCAAATTTATATTTATATCCATGTTTCTCCTTAAGTTTTTCTTCGAATTTGTCATGTTCCTCCGGATTTAATTTCTGAAAAAATATTACAGAGAAAAGATGATTAGAACACACATTGAATGATTTCATAGGTGAATATTGCATTGAAGTAATAATTTTTATATAGGTAGTTCTTGTCTAAGCCTCCCATGGAATCTCTTGTTAATAATTATAATATAAACATTAACCGGACAGTGAAAATAGACTGAAAAAATCACTACTATACAGTAATATTTGTTCATCTGCCTGAAGCTTAGTGAACTATAACTAGAAAATAGCATTTTTTATGATTTTTTTTTTTTTTTTTTTTTTTGGCTTTTATTCATAAAGATGCAACTGTTGCTAGGGGGCAACAACCAGCATCTATGTTGGCACTAGACTCGGCACTAGACTTTTTAGGATTTTTAAATTCCTTTTGATGCGAGCTTTCCTCTGATTTGCGTTTTCTATAATTCCGCGCATATTTACGATTTATATGAGACGATATCTTTAATTTTTTTGCAATTTTCAATTTAATATAGATTTTTACATATATTTCGGCGAATATTTTTATTGTTTCACTTTGAGTCCTAGTAGTGCTCCTCAAGCTCTTTACAATGACACCCGAATCAACGTCCTATCTAAACGCGTTATCACGCTACACTAATTTATAATTTTACACAACGCTAATTCGCAACAATCATCCGCCGGCGCCCACACTAGCCCGATAATGTTACAGGCAAAACAAACACTGCACAGCAAACACGTACAGACATGCTTTATCCATTGTGACCTCAACCGTTGTTATCGCATTATTAATCTCGTAGTTATTAGCGAATGAAATCTGACGGTATTTTATAACACAAGAAAGTTTGACCGGCTATCACTGTGCTTAACGAACGAATAGACGTTTTCACGTCAAAAGAAAAAAGATTTGCAGCCAAACCCACGGAAGGGTATAAAGATAAGTTAGAGTGGTTGTGGTGGTGAGAGTGGATCCTGGGACCAAGTAATCTATATTCAAATAAAAATAGATCAAAAAGTAGTCAATTGACATCATCGCGAAAATGGGCAAAACGCATTCAGGTGACATTGAAACTTGATATTCCGTTGAAAACACGGTTTAGAATTTTTGCACGATTTCTTATGGTATATGTAAGGAAGTAAAAAGTTTAAAAAAATATTGTATAAAGCTTCTTAAACCCACGCACACGAATACGAGTTTAGTAGGGTCGGAGCAGTCTTTTATTTAGTTCCGACATCCTATTTGTACTTTTGGAGAAAACCTTAGTGGAATATGCTCGTAAATCCACTATAATTTATAAATACTTACACGTGATATCTCTTCAGGTTTAAAACTAGTATACAATTTACGAAGATGAATCCGCTCTAGAATTTTTCTTGCATTTGTATGGTCTTTCTTTTTTGAGTATAATATATCAAAAAATAAAACATCGGACAACGTTAGAAAAAGATCTACATCTTCCTGAAACTTCGATAAGCTGAAAAACAAAAAAAAATATTGAATAGTAGCTGGCTGCGTGGATAAATTTGCCTTTTATTAGGTACTTCGTTGGTCCAACTAAAAATCAAGATCGTGGGTTCGAAACCCGACCGAGGCCCTTAGTTTATTTTATCTGGGAAGTAAAATAAACTTAAGCACGCCGTCCTTCGGATGGGACGTTAAGCGATGGTCCCGAGCCTGTACGATGTCAGGTACTCATTAAAGACCCCTACCCTAGGTGAATAAAAATTTAGGGTAGGCAAAATTTAAGACTCCCAGAGTAGAGTCGGGCTCATGTCCACCAGAGTGACGAAAGAGCGCTCTGGTAGTAGGCGATATGACCTCGAAATTAAAGCCCGGGCATGAGTCATATAACGTAACCTAACCTCCACATGTACTCATAAATAGGGCAGAAAGTACAAGCTCCCTAAAAGTTGCTTCCCTTCTCTAATATTGAAATCAACACTATTGCATTGACAATGTTCCCATAATTTATTCAAGTTATTTTCAATTGAACAAATTAGAGAACAAACAACAACAAAAAACGATAATCGATCCATGAAGCAGCTACCTAAGCCACTACTCCACGAGGTCAGCCTACTAGTAAATTATAGTTATTTTACATCACCAGGATCCATACTGTTTCTCATTTTTCCAGATGACTTTGTCGACTTCCTGCAAGGCATCGATCAACCTGAAACACATACATAGTCAGTTAAATCCAATTTTAAAAAAATAAAATAAAAAATAAGTTATTCACATGGCTCCATTCTACACAGAAATCTGTATCGAAAAGTATAACTATGTTGAACAGAAAAACATGTTTAAAAAAACTTGTAAATTATAAATGTAATGTTAAAATAGTGTTCAGATCAGTCAGTTATCTTCACAGGGCAACTCGAGATGAACTTAAGTAATTGTATACTTCATTTTTACAACCATTTATTTTTTTTATTTTTCGCATATGTCTGACATATACTTTGTGATGACCTATGCCTCATATCATAAATTGAGATGCCCGGCGCAGTTCACCATAAATTGAGATGACCTGTCTTGGGGTCTTTAAAACTTAAACTATTTAATATAAAAATGAATTTACTATTGGGGTTAAAGTGCGTAGTCAGAAGGTGAGTTAGGCTACAGAGAGTTCAGAGAACAATTTATAAGAAAACATACATTTATTAAAACAATCATTAACCAATATAATAGTGAGGCGTCCCTCAAAGAATCGAACATCTGAAATAAATTATCAATAAAACATGAAACCAATTTGTATGATCTTAAATGTCCTTGTACCCCCCGCAATATGAAGATGTCTATTGATGATCAGCCAGCTCTGAATCCTCTTTCCGTAGATCTCCGCTTCTTAGGTATCTCCTGTATTAACTGTATCTTTAAATAAAACAATTATAAGGTTGTCCTGGAGACCCTTCCAGGTTGCAGCTCAGCAATTCGTCTCGACGTCGGAGAAAAATGTAAAATAATTGGTTGCGTTACCTTTAAAAGTCTTCTACTTTCAAACCACACTCCAGTCTGTGATCTCTCATCCAGAATTCACGAAGAGGCGAGGAAAGTCCAGTCCCTTGGAGATAGACAGCGGGGATGCTCTCCCTCCAACAGCTAAAACGAGAGTCTTCTGTCTCCAATGGCACCGGCTCGGGGAATGTCTACCTGCCACGGCAGCTCCAACCAAAGAAGTGTCTGTCTCTATCGACACCGGAGCAGGAAGTGTCTGTCTTCTATCTACACTGGAGCAGACCCGAATTCTCATCCCCTCCAGTCTATGTAGCACTCAACCAATGCGCTACCAGTGGTCGCTCCTAGAACTATATTTACTACTAGATCTCTTATATTCAATACATCACAATTGCCTCCCTTTGATTAAAAAAATTTCGGAGATACATTTTGTTGAGGTAGCGACATAATTTTTTTTCTTTTCACTGAATTTAACTCCACTCACTGATGAACACTTCACTATATTATACGGTTACAATATTACCTGTTCACAATCTTTTATAAAATATTACAGTTTAACAATACTTAAAAATGGCTTGAATATGTTAGTCTGTCTGTCTCATACTTTATCAACTTTGTCCTGTCAGCTTATTAAATTAAATGATTTCTTAAATTATTTATTCCTCATTATTTATCTATAAATGTGCCTTGATAATAAAATTCTTCTTTAATTATAAACATTTATTTCCTTGCTATCAAATCTCATTCCAAATACCCCACTTAGGTATCAATTATTAACGACGACCGACGAAGAATGCTTCCACAGCATCAAAATACTAATAACGACGAAAAATGCTCCCAACGCATCTATATCCACAATTAACACAATATCGACGAAGAATGCCTTCCATGGCTCACAATATCGCAGAATAGCCCTTTTTGGCAAACAAAATTCCCCCTAAACTTCCATATCACTATTTATCGTTAATTATCCTTTTCTATATAAAAATTACCAATACCATTCCTAATTCTTTATTCCACACCATATTTAATTATCAAGGCAACAAAACGTATTACTAACAATGTTGATGAGAATTTTCATTATTTATCTATATTTATATTTTCATTAATCAGCCGACAGTCAAAAGAATCAAAAATATCATATTAGTTGAGATATCTTTCAAAGTGAAACCCGCTATCATAACAATGCTCCTAAGTTAATTTGATTCCTACATTATCTTGAACTATCCTGTCCTGTATTGTCAGGTTTAGACCTGAAGCCCGCTATTATAACAATACTTCGAAGTTAATTTGGTTTTTACTTATCTCGAACTATCCTGTCTATGCTTGTTGTCAGGTCGAAACATGAAGCCTGCCAAATGAAATAACTGATGAAATATTAACACTAAAATATATGATACATTATCTACAATTTTTATATACAAATATGCCCAGTATGGATTTTTTCCGATTTTCGAAAAATACCCAATTACACTCAACTAGCCGGGGGTTCGTGGGACCCCAAGAATCCTGGTCAATTCCGTCTGCGGCATTTAATTAGTTCCGGGTTCTCCCCCTGTCTCTTCTCTATTTTCTTCCTCCTGTCTGTTTATGCAGTTAGTTTGGTTTTCCTTTTTATAATATCTACTGTCTTGTGCTGGGTTCTGTTGACCATCTTGTTCGTGTTGTACTGTCCTAAATTGGTTATCCGGTCTTCGGTAATTATTATTAAATCTATTGTTAAAATAGTCTCTTGTCCTGTCTATGTATTTCCTATGGTAATCATTTTGATCATTTGTATTTTACAAATTATTTCTTGGATTAAATTGTTGTTCCGGATAATTATTGTTGTTTTTAAGTCGGGTCTGTATTGGTCTCTCTGGCTAAAGTTGGAATTATTTTGTCTGTCCCCGAGAATTTCTCTCTTAATCACCTTTTCTCCAACGTTCTCCAAGATGTCTGCGAATGCGTCTACTGTTTTTGTCCCTTGTACTATTACGCTTGTCTCAACCGTTTTCCCAAAATGTCGGGCCATTCTTTGACAGATGTATGTCTCACTACTTTTTGTACTTCTCTCGCGGATTCTAGCGACTAACTTTACAAAATATTCTACCGGCGACTGGTCCATGTGTTCTTTGAACGTCTCCGTGTCCAATTCCAGGGACACTATATTATCGTATGTCTCCCCATGAAATTTGTCTTTGAATGTTTGTATAAATGTGTCTATGTTTGTTATTTCATCTTTCTTTCTTAGAAACCACCACTGTGCTTCTGCTTCTAAATGTTCCAAAATAAACCTACTGAAATTACTAGGTCTGCGTGACTGATATTCTGAAACTAAGTCTTCCAAAAATTGTAGCGGTAAGTCCTTTTTACTGTTTTTGAATGTAAATTTTGCAGGTTGGTTTTCTGATCGATATATGATGGTTTCTGTCTGTCCCGTTGTTCCTCTGAAATCGTCAGTAACTTGTTTTGATTTCTTTAAGTTTACTATTTCTATTTCTATGTCCGTCATTTTATTTTTTATCTTGTCTATATTCTGTTTCACACTGTCTTTTGTATCCTCATTCCTCCGTACGCACTCGTCTGTCAGTTCTGATTTCGTGTCTAATATATTTTTTTCTATCTTGACCCCTTGTTGCACAATTTTCGTAGTTAATTCTTGTTCCTGAATGTCCATGTCAGTCTGTAATTGTTTATAATGACCGGTCAAGTCCTCAATTTGTATGTTCAGGCCTTGGAGGCCATCTTGTATATCTGTCTTTATTATCATTGTCATTGTTTTATTATCCGTCCTAATTGATGTTATATTTGATTCCATTCTTTCTGTCATTGTTTTATTATCCGTCCTAATTGATGTCATATTTGATTCCATTCTTTCTGTCATCTCTGTCATTAACAATTTATTATTTTCTTTTATCATTTTCATCAATGTTTCCATGTCCGTACTTATGTTTTTGTCTGTCGTTATTTCCGTTGTTTTGTTTGTTTCTAGTACTAATTCCCCATCCGTTTCTTCCCTTAAATCTTCGTCATCTCTCTGGTCACCCTTTGTCATTGACTTACGTATTTTTGACCTTGTACCTTCAGCCATTTTTTAAAATACAAATTAATATAATGAATATAAATCAATATAAGTTATAAATTGTTCTCTTAACTCACCGGATTTCTTTCGTACCCGGCACAATCCACCATAAATTGTGATGACCTATGCCTCATATCATAAATTGAGATTCCCGGCGCAGTTCACCATAAATTGAGATGATCTGTCTTGGGGTCTTTAAAACTTAAACTATTTAATATAAAAATGAATTTACTATTGGGGTTAAAGTGCGTAGTCAGAAGGTGAGTTAGGCTACAGAGAGTTCAGAGAACAATTTATAAGAAAACATACATTTATTAAAACAATCATTAACCAATATAATAGTGAGGCGTCCCTCAAAGAATCGAACATCTGAAATAAATTATCAATAAAACATGAAACCAATTTGTATGATCTTAAATGTCCTTGTACCCCCCGCAATATGAAGATGTCTATTGATGATCAGCCAGCTCTGAATCCTCTTTCCGTAGATCTCCGCTTCTTAGTTATCTCCTGTATTAACTGTATCATTAAATAAAACAATTATAAGGTTGTCCTGGAGACCCTTCCAGGTTGCAGCTCAGCAATTCGTCTCGACGTCGGAGAAAAATGTAAAATAATTGGTTGCGTTACCTTTAAAAGTCTTCTACTTTCAAACCACACTCCAGCCTGTGATCTCTCATCCAGAATTCACGAAGAGGCGACGAAAGTCCAGTCCCTTAGAGATAGACAGCGGGGATGCTCTCCCTCCAGCAGCTAAAACGAGAGTCTTCTGTCTCCTACGGCACCGGCTCGGGGAATGTCTACCTGCCACGGCAGCTCCAACCAAAGAAGTGTCTGTCTCTATCGACACCGGAGCAGGAAGTGTCTGTCTTCTATCGACACCGGAGCAGGGAGTGTCTGTCTTCTATCTACTCTGGAACAGACCCGAATTCTCATCCCCTCCAGTCTATGTAGCACTCAACCAATGCGCTACCAGTGGTCGCTCCTAGAACTATATTTACTACTAGATCTCTTATATTCAATACATCACAACTTATCCAATTTTATACTAAAATTTTACAGTGTTTTTTTTTATTTATTTTTCGCAAATGTCTGACATATACTTATCTAATTTTATTCTATAATTTTACAATTTTTTTATTTTTATTTTGGTTTGTGTAAGGTGATTTTGTCACACAATTTATTTTTTAGTTTTAGGTTTTTAAAAACTAGCGTTAAAAACATCTTTATTGTAAACACTTTTTTCTGTCGCGGGTTCAAAACCTGGCCAAGACTTAAGTTTTTTATCTGTGAGGTGTAAAAACTTTGGATGGGATGTTAAGCGATGGTACCGAGCCTGTGTGATGTCAAGTACTCGTTAAAGACCCCTAACCTAGATGATAAAAACCTGGGTATACTCCCTTCTTTTTTATATTTAATTAAATACTATTTTATCTTCCCCAACTATACGAAGTACAAGGGAAGTTATGTAATCGGTCAAAAATTCGATGCGTTTTCAACGGAATTTCATGTTTTTCGACCTCCAGATTCCAAATATGAAAAAAAAATCCGTCTGTGAACATGATAACTCCAGAATGTATGTATCGACACAAAATTTAGTATGATTTACGAGCCCCTATGTAAGTCAACTATTGAATATTAGCGCAAACTGTACTGGTTTTGGAGGAGCGAAAAATTGAATTAATTCGTTGTGGGGAAGTACATTGCGGGTGATTCACCTACCATTTTATACTGTTTCATCATTAAAATATTATTTAAAATATTTCATAACCATCAAAATGAGACCAAAATGATCATTCTAGTTAAATAAAACAGAAGTTACGTTTTAGGGTACATATTTAAAATGAAACTTTAAAAATATGTTAAACACTGTGAAAATCCTGAAGCTTAATATACATAACGTCTTCTTACATCATCATGCTTAACATTCCGGAGAAATTTCATCGAATTCTGAATGGGCCATTTTCGAAAGTGGTTGATTTGTCATGAAATGACCCATTTATGTTTTGTAGAAGCTAATTATTAATTACTAACACATTACAAACAATATAATTAATTATACCCTACTGCATTATAATTATAATGAATGAGTAAAATATATTATGACTTACATAGTTTCAATATTTTTACATGTTTTATGTTGATAACATCTTCTATGCATTTTTATCCTGGAGTGAAAAATTTCAAGAATGTCGTCCATCAACTTATCTCTAAAATTTAAATAGGAAAAAGTTATGACAAATGTATTGGAAAAATAACAAATTATAGAAATACAATAATATTATATGGTTGTTTAACAAGAATAAAAAAACGCACATATATATATGTTTTAAAAAAATACACGTTATATATCAATTGAGGGGGTTAGAAGCAAAGGGATGTAAGTGACAATTCGGCTGAAATTGAGATATGTGTGTTAACATCTTCCTTGACACCTACCCTGACTTCTGGCTAATGATCAGAACGATTGTTAGTACCAGTAATGCTGTTACTAGTGGAAAATACCTGGATAATATCTGAACTTACGATGTTACTATAACTTTGAAGGTAATTAGCTCGAAATGACATTTTTGTCAATTACATCCCTTTGCTTCTAACCCCCTCAATTATAGTATACAAAAGTAGAAAATAAAGTTTTTCTTTTCGTATGCGAACGTCATTGGATAAGAATATGATTAATAGAGACATTATAAAAATAAATTCCTACATAATGTAAGGAGTAGTAGACAGCTTATAGACAAGATCATCAGTGGCAACATAAAATTAGAAACCTTATATTATGTCAAAATTTAATTTTTTAATGTTTATTATTCATATTCCCATCCAACACCGATTGCCTGCGGAAACCAAACTTTTTTTTCTTCTACTTTTCAGAAATATAAGGTATATTTTTGAAAAACTTGTTTTTTATATTATTTTCTTACTTTTAAGTTATTTACCTGCATTTTAAATCTATCGTAGGTTTTATTTATCAACTGTTGATTAATATTTAAATATATTTGTAGTTAGATAATCTTGGAGACGCTATAACTCTGTTTATGTGGCTTCTACTTCAAATTTGACATAAATAGCCAGCAATTTCATAAGGAACATTTTTTCTAATAGACCATTTTCTTAATAGAAGCAACAATTTTTGCATAAATCAAAAAACGACATTATATATGACATGCAACGAGTCGACAGTAAACTCTTGGACAGATCTGAGTGAATTTTTGATATAATGCATTTTGCCGGAATGAGACATATGTACAATGTATCAGCCTTCTATCCAGAGGCGTAGCTACCGCTGCAGCGCGCTGTAGCAGTTGTAGCTTCTATGGGACAGAACGGCTATCGGACTTATCAATACTATCCATAAAAAAATAAGAGCTTGAGAAACTAAAATCTTCTTCAGCTATGGATAATATAGTAAATACGTTCACCAAAAAAAAAAAAAAGGAACCTATTTATTAACCACTAGAATACTTTTTTAGAGTTAAGTTTTTTAATATGTATTTTCGTTTTTGTTATTTTCAAATGTATTTTGTTTATGCGAGTGTTTTTGTTCATTTTTCGAAAAAGGGCCCCCAAGAAATTTTGATACAGGGCCCACTTAGGGCTAGCTATGCCACTGCTTCTATCTATATTATACGTGACTGAAAAAGTGATCGGGAGATTTGATGTCACCGAATCGAATTAATTTAAGTTATATAGAGGGCTCCGGTAGCTCTGTGTTAACGTGCTTGCTTACTGAGCTCAAAATCCCGGGTTTGTTATCCGGCCGAGGCCCTTAGTTTTTTTATGTGGGAGGTGAAAAAACCTTGAGCATACCGTCTTCCGGATGTGACGTTAAGTCTATACGATGTCAGGTACTCGTTAAAGACTTCTATTCTAACAGGGCCTGCGCCTCTATGGTCGAGGAGGCGAACTAGGCGGTAGATCTGTCCTGTACCTTACAATATCTGGGTAGGCATAATATAGGACTCTCACATGACCTCGCTGTTAAAGCCCGGGCATGAATAAAAAAAAGACGAAAGCCAAAGCACAGACAAAAAAGGAACAATCTGGAATAAATAACTTCATCAACTTTAAATCACTTTCATCCCGAAACCTATGTTATATTCAAACCTCTTGAGAGTCGGGCTCATGTTCACCAGAGCGGGCAAAAGAACGGTCTGGTAGTAGGCGATATGACCTTGAAGTTAAAGCATGGGACTGAGTCAAAATAACTAACTAAAAGTTATATACAACGAAAGACAAATTTGCAAAGTTTGATAAATGAACTTCCAATTCAACACATTACAATTAGTTATAAAAATTACCTAAAGATACTTAACATTTTTTACAGAGGTTTTGTGAAACACTTAATAAAAAATAAAGAAAACTAATGGTTTTTTAAAAATATTGTTTATTTCACAATATATTTACCACGATTTAACAAATACTAAGTGGAAGTTCAACATGTCTACATTCCGAATTGTCCTTTTTTCAGCTTCCACGGGCTTTTTCCCTGTCCCTTGCTCCTGTAGAGACTTAAAATCTTGAAAAACATTAAAAATAAAATTTCTTCTCAAATTGAAAACTTAATAATAAAGAAAAATTTGTAATAGTATCAGTATATATAATAGTATATATATATATATATATTACTATTATGTATGATACTATTTCAAATTTTCCTTTATTATTAAGTTTTCAATTTGACACGAGATTTTATTTTTAATGTTTCTCAAGGTTTGAAGACTTTACAAGAGAAAGAGACAGGGAAAAACCCCGTGGAGACTGAAAAAGGGAAAATTCGGAATGTGGATATGTTGAACTTCCATTTAGTATTTGTTAAGTCGTGGCTGAAGGGTGTAACAATACCAAAAGTACTCCCACATATTTTATACATTTTGTGAAATATACATTATTTTTTTATAAAACATACATTTTTCTTTCTTTTTTTTTTTTATTTACCTAAAGGCTATTCGTTTTCCTTTATCAGTTTTTACAATTCGCATCTCGGATATAATTCTTTTGTATTGGACAGAACATGGAACTCCAAAAAAGAATGAATCTCGAAGCAAATAATCCCATCGATCAACGTCAAGATTAGTTTCCTTATTGGCAACGATCTGGAAAAGAGGAAAACAAAATATGGACAAAAATGATTAAGTGTTCGGTGAATCACCGGCATTGTACATCTCCAGCGAAGATTGAGGTATCTTAACATCTCGAGTGAACATGAGTAATTTATCCGGACAATACATAAAGCCTAATATATAATATGTTATTACAGCATCACTTCCCCATTTATTTTTTGCCTTCTCAAAAAATAGCAATTACAAACGTTTCGGGGGGCACTCCCATCATCAGTATCTATAATTTATCTGTTCTTTATGTTAACTATTCCTTCTGTCAATCAGAATCATTTTTTTATAGAACATATTTATAGAGTCGATCTCCATATTTCTAATTCTATAAACACACTCATATATATTCTATAAAAGAAAGATTCTGACAGAAGGAATAGTTAACCCTAAAGAACACATGTATTATAGAGATTTAATCATATAAAAAACATTGAGGCTGATATTTTCAAATTTAGATTTTAAAAAACCCATAAAAATATCTTTATAACTTCCTGAAATACTCAGTAGAGAAGTGTGGTCGGTTTTGATCCGTTTCGTTCCACTGTGAAGTGTACAGAATTGCAACAACTGTGCAAAGATGTGCCATTCTGTAACATTCACAAACATTTTCTGTAACAGTGGCAACACATAGTACTCACTGATATACCGATATCTTTTTATATTTAACAATAAAAGAAATAGTTAAACCCAAAATGTGATACAGCTCTCCAATTTTACTGACACATTTACTTACAAACAATAGGAAAATGCAGATTATTATTAAAGAAAATAAGAAATACAAACCTCAAACAAAAATCTTTTATTTTCATCAGACTTTTCAGACTCCCCCAATATTAATTGTTTAATAAAAGTTTTCATTTTATCGACATCCTTGACTCCACATTCTTTTAATTCCTGTTTTACATCTTTTGATTCCTTTATTTTTTCAAAAATGCGGTCAAAGATTTCAACGCTCATTTCTTCGTGCTGAAATTAATGTTATCATTATAATAATACACATATTTACTGGATATCATTTATAATTGAAGACACACATACATGGAAGAAAGGTTCAAAATGATGAATAATTCGCTGACTTGATCAGCCTCTTCAGTCGCGCGTTCTACGAGTCAAAGTCTCACTGTCTACTGTCCATCTCCGTAATATTTAATGGTATTAATCAATTGAAAAATTTAATATATTATATTTCTATTTAATATTAACACATTTCCACGCAAATAATACTATCAACTAAATAATGTATAATATATATATAGAATTTATAAAAATAAATAAATATATATATTATATATATATAATATTCGCAGTTGACTTATATAGGGGCTCCTAAATCCTCAAACTAAATTTTGTGTCGATAAATTCATTATATCCGCAGTTATTAGGGTTTTTGAAGTGTGCTCTCTCCCCTGAACCCCCTTTCCCTTCGGCCGACATCGCTAAAATTTCCTCCTTCCCCCTAATCCCCCCTTCCCTTTGGTGGATTTCATTGAAAAACAATAGTTGACGTCTGGATTCACATAAAAAAATTCGTTTCGATAAATTCATTCCATCAGAAATGATCGTGTTCAAAGACACACAGACATTTTTGTTTCAATATTTGGAATCTAGAGGTCGGAAAACATGAAATTTCGTTGAAAACTCCGCATCGAATTTTCGACCGATTACCATATACTTCGTACAGTTGGGGAAGTAAAAAAGAAAAAAAATACTCATCCGATTTATTTAGTTATAATTAATAGTGTTTAGATATTATTGTTTTAGTTTTAGTGTCACATCAATTCTATCATATATAACCTCACTGATAATGTATATATGTCAATACAGGCCCTGAAGAAGGTACACTCAGTGTCGAGAGCTTGGCAGAAATTCTACAAGTTTGTTTTTATTTGTGGACAATAAATAGGGCTGATTCTCTTCCCCTTTCTTCAACTACAAGGTCAAATGGCCTACTACCATAGCGCTCTTTCGTCGCACTGGTGGACATTAGTTGAATCTACAGTGTGATTAAATTTTGTCTTCCCAAATTTTCATCTATTCAAACTTTTGTCTCAAATAGTAATAAATAAATGAAACAAACTTTGTGGTTTTAAAAATATTCCATTTCTTCCACTTCTTTCAACTAGCATACACATTTTTTTTTTTCTGCACACACACATATATATAGAAACAGTGTTACACGGAGAAAAGAAATGTACACTTTCACCTTCCAATGTTTTTTGGTAGCTCGAAGGACAAAGGTTTCCCACATATGTGAAAAGGGTCCATGTCCGAGGTCGTGGCAGAGGGCAGCCACCTGAACACACAGTTCATCCTCATCAGACATTACCACGTCCTCATCCTCCACTAACGTCAGGTTTCCATCTTTATCAGATTTTGTTATTTTACTTTTCTTCAGAGCTTCAGTAACCTGACTCGCCAAAAAGTAGACGCTAATCAAACAATACACAATAAATAGATGTGTTACAAAGAACCAAATGTTACAAGTTTACCTCCTCACGTCTAATTATAAACTGACAATTAAGGGGGCTCCACACGCAACGGAAAAACCGAAGGCATGCCTCGAGGCGCCGGGCCTTGAGGCGAACCTAAATAGTGGGGGGTCTCCACACACTACGGAATATCCGAAGGCCAGCCTTAAGGCACTCCAGTTTGTGTGTTCTCGCAATGGTGTCAACAGATGATGCTCTTGCTGTTGTTGGTTTATTGTTAGCTATCAGAAATAAATTAAAAAAAAGTGAAGCGAAAGTTGTGGACTAAAGACTGGTTACAGAAAAGGAAAGTGCAAACGAAGGTGCAGTACCTTGGCAAAGTAACTATATTAACGGCAATTAATTAATATTTTTATGATAGTAAACTGTTTGTCTAGGCAGTAAATAAAAATTTTTACGCTGTCATTAATTAATGTGCCTAATTAATTAATAACAATCTCATTCGGAGGAAAATGTTTTTTATCCCAATTAATACAAGTGTAATTGAATGAATGTTATTAATTTTCCATTTAGGTATCTATAGGTTGTAATTACTAAATAAAATAATAAATATCATTAATTAGTTATTCTATTCTCTTAACAGAGCTATCAATTCCTCTTGATTTTGTTTTGCACGGGCCATGATTTTACGTGAAAACTGGATTTAATCAAACACGTCCTCTTCTAACACACAACTAGAGTACAACTGAATCGCCTCAAGGCCTACCTCCAACCCCTCCACACGGTCCGATCCGAGATTTTGTATTGAAATATCCGGCCTCCAGACGTAAGATCCGCAGGAATACCTCAATAGAGTTCTCCATCCACACATAGAGGTTCGCCTCAAGGCCCGGCGCCTCGAGGCATGCCTTCGGTTTTTCCGTTGCGTGTGGAGCCCCCTTTAGGGAGCGATTGTAGAATTTCAGCCAAGCTTTCGGCACTGAGTGTGCCTTCTTCAGGGCCTGTATTTACACATATAAATTATTATTACTGAGTTAACAAAACAAACTGAAATATTATTATATCTAAACAAAAAACACTTATAAACTAAATATAAACGTATATCCTGAGTGAAAATTTACAAACAACCAAAAACAAATAATATATCTAAACAGAGAACATCCTGAACGAGCAGAAGTTTTAAAATAATAAAATATAATATTTTGAAACAAATGTAGATTATTATTGTTTTTGATATTCTTTATTCTATATTCTAGATTCTAAATAATAGAATAAAGAATCTCAAAAACAAAAACAACCTACATCATCCATGAATCGAATTTACACTATTTAAAATAAAACAAAAATCGAAGTATAAAAACATGGTTAAGGTTTGTAATCATATTCACAGCATCCTGGCAGAATGAACTGGGTGAATATGGTTTTTTGTTTTTGAGATTTTTTATTTTATACGTGACATCACATTTTGGTGTGTTTGTTTAAAAATATTATATTTTATTATTTTAAAACTTCTGCTCGCTCAGGATGTTCTTTGTTTAGATATCATTCTATTTGTTTTTTGTAAATTTTCACTTAGGATATACGTTTATATTTAGAGTTTTTTGTTCAGATATAATATTTCAGTTTTTTTGGTGTAAATAATTTTAATGTTAATTATTGGTTTGGTCACAATTATTTCATGCCTTTCACTCAAATTTAACATACATTAACTCAGTAATAATAATTTATATATGTCAATATAGGCCCTGAAGAAGGCACTTAGTGCCGAAAATTTGGCAGAAATTCCACAAGTTTTTTTTATTCGACCTCAATCCTCATCTCTCCTTATTATAAACTAAATCAGGTAAGGAAGGAGGTTGGGAATTTCGACACGAAATCCCATTGGCTGTTGAGAATTTTGTCTGAACTATGTTCTTTCCTGACTAAAGGTAGGGCTACACTATGGGCCAGGCTGGTCCAATAGTGGCTCCGGTCCATGATGGGCAAGTAGTGTGGCCGTTACACCAATGACCAATATCGCCCAATATTTGACACTGGCCCATACCTGCATATTTGTCGAGCAGGTCGACAAATAATGCCCACCTTCCAGACAAGTCAAAGGAGCCGCCACATTTGGCAAGTATCTTTTGCACCTGGCTACACTGCTGGCCCAGCTTTCAAGAGAAGGTTACACATTTCCAAGGTTATAATTTTAAATGTGTTTCGTTTTGTTGTTATTTTTTTATAAAATAAATTGTTCATAAATGAAATATTTGTTTAAAATCTTCAAATTAAAAATTGAACAAGTACATATTTTTTACATACTTCTGTTTTCATTTCAAGTTATCATGTAGTTATATAGTATCATGTTAATGTATCATGTATCATGTCATATAGTATCATGTTAATCTTCAAATTAAAAATTGAACAAGTACATATTTTTTACATACTTCTGTTTTCATTTCAAGTTATCATGTAGTCAATGTTCAATTTAGTAATTATTCAAATAATAATTTAATTGAAAGGACGTAATTCTTACTTATATTGGGTTTTATGTTTTTTTTTTATAGAAATGGAATGGAGAAATGAAAAAACTCTCAGATTTATAGAGCTGTATGAAAGTTTTCCCATCTTGTGGAACTCAAAACACCCATGTCACATTCCATCATATAATACAATTGTCACATTCCATCATATAATACAATTGTCACATTCCATCATATAATACAATTGTCACATTCCATCATATAATACAATTGTCACATTCCATCATATAATACAATTGTCACATTCCATCATATAATACAATTGTCACATTCCATCATATAATACAATACAACAATTGAATAAAATAAAATTTACAATTTGAAAAAATTCAGTTTAGGTATCTAGGATGTATCAATATTTGCCAATGAACTATACTTAGCCAGCCTTGCCCATTGTGTAGACAGCCAGTATTCGTCGGTCTCCAATCCAAGGGGGCGAAGCCAAATATTTGTCAAGCGTTACTGGCCAAGGCTGGTCCATAGTGTGGCCCTACCTTAATGATAGCGGTAAAACTAAAGTTAAAGATTAAATTATAACAAAGTAAATTAATTTATATCTATGAAATGATATTTATTGATAACATAACGTCTCGTATACTTCTTATAGAAGTAAAATAAAGACGATATAAACAAAATAAGAAATATTTTGGGACAAAAAATAATAAGAAATATGAGAAAATAGTGAAAACATTCAGTACAACATAGAATAATATGAAAGTGTATACAATACAAATAATAATCCTAATCCGATGACTTTAGCAAAACTAATCAGTGATTGTAGTATGTTTCCTGTTTGAACAATAAACTTTCAAAATTCTCAATTACTGATATAAGGTGCCTTCTCGGACTTGGTCTCCAAAATTGTTTTATTAAATTGTTATCTGTGACGTTTCACCCCCGAGAAGTATATAAATGGTATGTAAATTCACTTACCCAATACTATGGTCAAATCGGGTGTGAACCGCTGTCGGATACACATAGTGACAGACTCCACACTGCTTTATACTTCTAAGTCTTTGAAATTCCAAAGTGTCGATGATCTTCAAACATAATGGACGAATAGTAATAGTTTTGTAGATAGCGTCATTTATCGTCTGAAACAAAGTAAAAAAAAAAAAAGTTTTATTTTGACTACACTTTAATATACTGTTGGTAGAGGAAATGTGAGTTCTATCTAAACACCAGAGTTGGTCAAGTATTGAAAAACTGCGTAAATCGATTACAATTTTTTATTTTGTAGTCGAAATACAATCTCTTTGAAGGTTTTTGATTAATTTCTAGTTCCTTTTTTTTATGCTGATTTCAAGAGTGTTTCTAAATTATTTCATGAGAAGTCAATATGAAGGATCAATAGAAATATTGCTCCAGAATTGAATTTTACTATCAACAGTATGATTACATTTTCAATTTGACTTCGATCGGATAACTACGGCTGTATTTCCAGGTAAAATTTATTCAATAACCATGTGTTGAGGACTAATAGGCCGCCGCATCTCCCTCTCTCAAGCAATTTTTCAAAATACAGTAAACTCTCGTTACAACGAACCTAAAGAGAGCAGAAAATCAGCAGTTCGTTATAACGAAGTTCGTAATATCCGAATTAAAAACAAACAAATGAGTAGGTTAATACGTACATAAAAACAAATTTTTAAAACAACGCAATATTTTATATTAAAACATTACAAGACCTAGGAATAGATAATTAAAAAATATACACAATTTATTCGTCAAACTCCACTACATTCTTAAATACTCGATTAGTTTCGCCGTGTTAAGGCATTCACAGTTTGTAAGTGACTCTTGATATAACACGGCGAAACTAATCGAGTATTTAAGAATATAGTGAAGTTTGACGAACAAATTGTGTATATTTTTTAATTATCATTCCTAAAATGGAGATTCACAAAGTAAATCTGGAAACCATAAATTATTACAGGACCTATTCTAGTTACAGAAAGACTAGACCTAGTTCAGAAAGACACAGAATCAATAACATAAATAAAAAAATATCATATATGAAAAGAACAATTGTTGAGCAAAACAAAAAAAAACTCATAATTTGTACCTATGTACATACATACCTCTCTATTATACATATTATGGTTTAGGATGTCCCCTGAGAAAAAAAAAATGACGCACAACCTTTCTTCAACTCGTATGACACGAAACTGAACTGGAATTTTTGATATGTAAACACAGCAAAAAGTAGGAACAACTTAAAGGTTTTCGCGGAAAACCGATATTTCCAGCTAGAAATGGGAGGGAGAATCAACTGTTTTCCAAGTGTTTGTACATATTTATACATATTATGTATGCCTTTCGAGTTCGTTGTAACCGAGTTTTCTCTCATTTGGGAATCCAGAAGTAGTTTGTATTAACCGAGTTATTTCGTTATAATGAAGGTGTTATGAGAAAACCAATGCGTTTTTCTAGGAGATTCTATTTTGGTTCGCTTTAACGAGGGGTTCGTTGTAAGTGTTTCCAGAAGACCACTCGAAGAGATTCTTCGGGAGTTTTGTTGTTTCTCTTCCTTCTATCATTTAAGGAAGACGCTCCCACAGGAGGAGGAAGCAACCCTAGATGAATACAAATTTAGGGTATTGATACAACAAAATTTCTAAGTCGGAAAAGTGATAGTTTTGGCGTGAAAGGAACATGAAACAAGCTATTATACGTACCGTTTTCTTCATGTCCAAAGAATTGTGACCGCCAGAATTCTGCACAACCCTGAAACAACATTTTCTCAAATAACAAAATTGTCAAATATATAAGGACAATTAAAGAATCATTGATCAAAAAACGAGATATATACATACAGTCATTCCATTTCAAATATATATAATAATAATTTGTTTTTCAGTTCTTTGCAATCTATATACAGTACACATAATAAACAAATGAGATAACTATTTACATGAATAAGTGTGGAGAAGCCCAAAATGTTTAAATTTCACTAAGAAATCGAGGTCACCTCCTATTCAGATGGCGTGGAGGATTGTCAGGGTAGAATTGAGAGGATAGGACTTGTGCTAATGGGTTAGGTTGGGATGACAGTTTATTGTGGGAAGCTAAGGATCGGGATTGGATTAATTCCTGGACGGTTGGGATATTTAGGTCTTCATGGAATAATTTATTGATGACAAAGAAGGGAGTATTTCCATTTCGTCATCTAAGGACGACATATATTGATTTTCAGCCAAAGGGAAGGAGGAGATTAGTTATTATTACATTCAGCCCTACAAGGACGACACCTATTAATTTTCAGCGGAATCAGCAGAAAGAGAGGGGGTTCAACTCAAAAATCCCCCCCAATAACTGCAGAAGTAATGAATACATCGGCATGAAATTGTATATTAAAACACAAAAACTCATAAGCATGGCATCTATCAATTTTCCACAAAATCATTGGAAGGGAAGAGGGGGTCCAGAGAGAAGAGAGGCTCAATTCAAATACCCTTATAACTGCCGATGTAATGCATGTATCGACACAAAAGTCACTAAAATATTGTTAAATATTGATTTTTAGCGCAATCGATCTATTGGCTTTGGAGGGAGATCGGAATCGTAATTGATTTATTCTTGCTGATTCACCGATGATTTTTTTTTTAACTCACAGTTTATTGTTAAGGATCGTTTTATTTTATAGTTTATGTTCGTTTGAAATGAAGAAAGATAGAATAGAGTTGAAAAATATTGTAAAAAAACAACATGCACTATAAGTATTTAGGTTAGGTTATATGACTCATGCCCGGGCTTTAACTACAAGGTCATATCGCCTACTATTAGGGCGCTCTTTCGTCACTCTGGTGGACATGAGCCCGACTCTACTGTTAGAGTCCTAAATTTTGCCTATCCTAAATTTTTGTTCACCTAGGGTGGAGGACTTTAAAGAGTACCTGATATCGTACAGACTCGGGACCATCGCTTAGCGTCCCATCCGAAGGACGGCGTGCTTAAGTTTATTTTACCTCCCAGATAAAATAAACTAAGGGCCTCGGTCGGGTTTCGAACCCACGATCTTGAGCTCAGAAGACAAGCATGCATACCATTGAGCTAACGGCGCCCTCTGTATGCATTTATCAGTGAAGAAAATTAAAAAAAAAAAAAGGTACGTCGAATCACTGGCAATGTACCACCCCAGAACGAATTGATCCATTGACGTTTCGTCCCCCCCCCCCCCCCCCCTCCCTGACTTACATAGGGGCTCATAAATCCTCACACTAAATTTGTGTCGAATTCATTACATTGGCAGTTGTTGGGGTTTTTCAGTTGAGCACCTCTGATTCCCCCCTTCCAGATTATGCTGAAAATTAATAAGTGTCGTCCTTATGTGATGTTGAATGCACAAGTGAAATTACTTCACTTTTTCATTACAACGGCAGTTGTTAGAGTTTTTATGTTAAGCCTCCCCCCTTCCCTTTGGTTGATTTAGCTCTAACACAATAGGTGTCGCCGTCCAGGCTTCTGGGTCCACATATAAAATTTCAAGTCTATACATTCATTCTATCGGGAGTTTTCGTGTTCACAGTCAGACAGAATTTTTTTTTCATATTTGGAATTTAGAGGTCGGAAAAATAAAATTCCGTTGAAAACTCGGCATCGCATTTTTCATCGATTATATAACTTCCCCTGTACGCCGTAAAGCTGAAAAAGTAAAAAATTATTTTACATAGTGGTAACATTTAAAAAAAATATTTTTTCTCTATTTGTCTGCGACACCATTTTGTTTAATTACTGTCTACCAATTTTATCGACTTGGATAAAAAATATTTTTTAATGATGATAGTATCAAGAGAGTTCGGTAGTGAAAAAAATTCTAGAAAATATTTATTTTATCTTTCTCAGTGTTACTGTTATTAGAACTCATTCTTATATATATTATATTTATTTATTTTTAAAATGCTTCCTATATTTATCTACAACATATTTTTTTTTTTTAATTCGTTGAACCTTCCAAAAAAAAAGTAATAATTATTGAAAAATACAATTTATTTTTTTATGTTTGAAGAGTTTTATTAATAAAAGCTACTATTTTATTAACTTGTATTTTCCATTGATAATAACATTCGAAAAACCCTAATAATAAATCTATTCAATCCAGCTATGGCCTATAACCAGTAATCTTTCCAAAGGCTATACAACTTATTCCAACGGCTCAGGACAAAATAATGGCCGTAATCACTTCTTTTCATGGATGCACATCCAACATTTGGCCGATGAACAAGTTTTATGTCTAAAAGCTAATGTTTTACCAACTAAATCAACTCATTCTGTGCGGGCGCAGATTCGATTACAACGGCAGTTATCACGAGTTTTTGTGTTAAGCCTCCCCCTGATCCCCCCCTTCCCTTTGGGCCGATTTGGACGAAAATCAATAGGTGTCGTTCTTGGAGGGTTCTGGATACACACATAAAATTTCGTGTTGATAAATTCATTCTACCGCGAGTTATTAGAGTTTTTCTGTTAAGCCTCCCCCCTCATCCTCTGTTTTCCTTTGGCCGATTTGGCTGAAAATCGGTGTGTGTCATCCTTTGACGGTTCTGGATACACATATAAAATTTCATGTCGATGCATTCATTCTATACAGAATTATCTTGTTCACAGACACACAAAAATCTTTTGGAATCAAAAAGTCGGAGAACATGAAATTTAGTTAAATTTCGGACCGCTTATATAACTGTCTCTATACTTCTTTTAGCTGGAAGTAAAAAATCATGAAAATAAATAACATTAATATAAAATGAAATAAGACAAAAACAAAAGTAGCTTCAAACTCACCCTGCCAGTTAGGAACGAGAAAGTAGATCAGTTCAGTACAAAACAAGATTTCCCTAAATAAGTAGGTAATTAATGCAAATGACTGGAGGGGGGGGGGGGGGGGGGGGATAAATACTTCTAGTTATGTGGGAGTATTGGAGGGGAAGTATCATGAGGAAGTATTTATAATATAGTCTTGTTACTAAAAAGTAGAATGTTGCCAGCATTGCCCGGGAGTAACTTTGGGTCATAATACAACAATAAACAACCTGTCAATGTTCTACAATATCGCTAGAAGGTGTAATGAATTTATCATTCAAAATTTAGTATGAGGGTTAAGGAGCCTCTGTTGTAAGTCAACTATTGAATATTTTCAGTCCCCACGAGAGAGTTGGCACCACTGGTCTAAACCACGAGTTAGTAGTATCATCTTATTTTATTAACTTGTATTTTCCATTGATAATAACATTCGAAAAACCCTAATAATAAATCTATTATGTTAGTTATGAATGAAAATTGAATATCAATAATTTAAATTAATTTCAATAAAGTCCCTACCTATTATTATAATTATTGCCTTTTGCTGATATAATTCTAAATAATACAATATATCGGAAAAACTCCTTAAAATAAATAAAATGCAATACACTTTACATCAAACTGTATACGATGTCCAATAATTACAAATTATTGGTTAAGACAAGAACGAACAAAAGAATAAGTGATACTTAACATTTTTTTGCAGATATATTGTGAAACACCTAATAAAAATAAAGGAAAACGTATGTTTTTTAAAAATATTGTCTATATCACAAAATATACATATAAAATATGGCAGTTTTCGGTATTGTTTCAGCTACAACTTAACCATTTAGTATTTAAATAAATAAAACAAACTTATTTTTTGAAATATTGTCTATTCCACTAAAGATATTTATAAAACTACCGGTTTTGGCCTCACACCATCGTCAGGTCTAGTTATGAACTAAGTTAGTTTGCAGAGTGCAACCCCTCCAATACATCTCTGGTGAAAGGTGCCACTTCAACTAGCTAACGGTAAAGCCGGGGGATTCCCTAGTTGAAGTATTGGACGGGTCGCACTCTGCAAACTAACTTAGTTCATAACGGTTCGGTAGTTTTATAAATATCTTTAGTGGAATAAACAATATTTCAAAAAATAAGTAGTTTCTATTTATTTATTACAAATTCCACAATATGTCCCCGTTCCTCAACTTAGAAGTCATTTAATATTTGTCAAGTCGTGGCTGAAGATGGTAGCAATACCGAAAGTACTCCCATATTTTATATATATATTTTGTGAAATAGATAATATTTTAAAAAAACTAAGTTTCTCTTAGTTTTTATTAGAATTTGTTTTGTTTCTAGTTTTTATTAGAATAAGTACCTACGTCGTTGGATATGTGGGCTGGCCATGGAGGTTTCAGTGCGTAGACGGAGGAATGACGGGTGATGATCATTTCATTTAACGTGATGACATGGACAATGTGACACCAGAAAAACATATTTTAGTAGACGTAATCAAAATTCAGTAAATCTTCTGATAATTCAGTAGAACTGACAACACTGGAATTGAACTCCCACTGATAACAGACATAGGTCAAAATATACACCTATGTATAATGGTTCCTATTTTCGCCCGATTTCGACTAAAATCGTTACACCACAACATCCTCTTGCACTGACATTAAATATAAATTATGAAAAGAATTCGTACAGTATTTTTTTGCTACAGAACAATTGCAAACAGACAGGCGGAAAAACACCTACGTAATATTGCCAATTTCGGAAACAGGGGACATCAAAACATGTAAATCCGCTATAATATTTCTCAATGAAATTCTAAAATGTGGGTAAATATAACTCTTTTTCAAAAATAACATTATGGATATATTCTTAAAATATCACTTACTCAGTTATGAGACAGGATCGATTGCAGAAAAATATATTATCTTGAAAACTAACTTAAAAATGAAAGCAATCATGAAATTACAGAAGTGAAGGTACATTCAGAATTTGGCAACACAGTCACAGAAAGAATATTGAAAAAAAAAAAATTTGGCGGGACGATATGAAAAAAACAGTGGTTGACACAATCTTATCATGCGGTCTGTGTTATCAATCTCACAATACTGATTTTCGAACAGCCTTTCCTCCGTTTTGGTAAAAGAAATAAAACAATAACGAAAATGTCCAATTTTCAAAAATACTGATAAAAGGTTCTTGCACCCAACGAAACCGTATTAATAAGATATTTAATAGAGTTTACAATTGCAGGTGGGGTACACTAGACATTACGTGAAATAAACATAGTTAATTGTATTGTAAGGCCATCAACAGCTCAGAAAATTAGGCTTTTATTTTATTAATACAAATTGGCTGCACTTCTAACATGAACGACAAATGAAAGCTCCAAAAACTTACAGATTACTATCCTTTATCACATGCCATAGGAAAGGTTATAAATTTCTTTCAAAATAAACGTAATTAGTCTGGATTCATGATAACTTTCTATTAGTAGGAAAATAAGAAAATAGCTCACCTGATATTCGACCAATTCTTGTATGTAATATATGTTGGAACTCTTCATCGATAACATTTTAGGTAAAACCAAATAAATAAAAAAGACATTTAATGACTAGTACATTTTCAATGAAAGACTAAATGTTTAAATAAATATAATAAATATTACAACTAAAATGTATTTGGCAAACAAAACTTGAACTACATGGTAGTCAGTTTGTTTTGTTGTACTCGTGGATTGTGATAAGCTATAACTGCTACTGCATCACTGTGATTAGACAATCTATTGGACCTTCGCAAATAACCTGTGATTCGATCTTTTTACTTAGTTATGTAATCGATCAAACATTCGATGGGGAGTTTTCAATGGAATTTCATAAAATTTCCGACCTGATTCCGAAACTGAAAAATAAAGTCGGTGCATCACCGACCAGAACCAATTCAGTACCATTTGGGAAAAACTAGACAAATCCAAAATCACAGGTTTTCAAGGCAGCGCTTTGAAGTTTTCTGTTTTCAGTGTAAATCGAATTTTTTTGATCAATTATTTTTCCAACCGCCATTATTCAACAATTTCTCCATATTTTATTATGGAATGCATATATATTTAATTTTGTAATTTTATCATACATTTTTAGGGCTTATCTAAAATTGCACCCCCACTTATCTAGTTAATCACCCGAAATCAAAAGAATTGTCTATTTTAAACCATCACTTACCTAGTTATTCATGTACTTATCTAGTTTTTGCCTATGAAAGAAGCGTTTCAGAACTGCATAACGGTAATTATCTCTTCACCGCATCTGGGCAAATGTTTTTATAAGCAGGATAAATACCTTTAACCAATTTTAGGACACGAACGCGGTTTTGATAAAAATAGATAAATGCAATTGTATAAATCCATAAGTAAATTTCCGAGTTGTCTAAAAATGCCCAATGAGTTTTCAAGGATACCGACTTGCATACTTTTACACGATGTGTAGGACACCAATATGGGTTGTCCAGAGTATTTATCTCATTTTGGACACAAATCGACTTATCTACTTTTTCCCAAATGGTACAGAATTAATCGATTACCTTTTCGCTCCCCCTCCAAAACCAGGAGACCGTTGATGCTAATATTGAACAGTTGACGTAGGGGCTCCTGAATCCTCACACCAAATTTTGTGTCGATAAATTCGTTATTTGAGTTATTGAATTGACTCCCCTCCCCTGAACCCCCCCCCCTCTTCCCTTCAGCTGATATCGCTGAAATTTGACAGGTAGAGTCGTAGGTTATACACATTGGATTTTGACATCAAATATGAAATTTCATATCGATACATTCGTTACAACGGCATATATTAGACTTTATGTTAAGCCTCCCTTCCCTTTGGTCGATTCGGTTGAAAAACAATTGGGGATCATAGAAAGGGCACAACTCAAAAACGCTAATAACTACCGATAATGAATTTATCGACATAAAATTTCTTATGAGAATTTAGAAACTACTGAGTCCGAACATTAGCGCAAACGGTCAACTAGTTTTGGAGGGGGAGCGAAACGTTAATTAATTAATTCGGTCTCTTAAATACTCGAAATGTCTGTACTCTTGTCTGGAGTGTATAATAGAGCTCATAACGTTTTAACAATTAAGCAATTATGTTTGTATCAAGGGAGATTGTCTGATTGAATAAGACTTTCATTGTTGCGAAATTCTGCTTACACAACGTCATTAGCACCTTACTGAATCAAATCCAATTAGATAACAATTTATAGTTACTACAAAATATAAATTCTTAAATGTAAACGTACAAATTAACAAATAATTAAAATTAAGAAATAGAAACACTAAAAATTGTCTATTACTTTAATGACGGCACTGGTTAAGTTAAAACATAGCCTATAATGGCTGGCGTGCCGCAGGGGCATATTTTATCTCCTTTGTTATATACACTTTACACCTCATACATGCCCACGTCAGCACATACATTGACAGCTACATACATACCCATGACACTGCCATTTTCGCTGCTGCTGAATCTTCCTTCCATACATGCCTCGTTCACATTACAACACAATGTTACTCAAATTGAAAACTGGTGCAACATTTGGAAAATTAAATCAACATGCACAAATCACAACATATAACATTTACACTAAGACGAGATACATGTCCCGCCGGTTTTATCTACAACAAGCCCCTCCCTCAGACTAACACCGAAAGATATTTAGAACTTACACTGGTCAGACGACTGACATGGAACCCTCATACACGCCTCACACGTAACACACTAAACAATTTAAAATGCTTTATTGTCTTCTGCACACACATTTTAAATTACCCTTAACACAAAAACATAACTGCTACACATTCCTACTCAAACGACTCTGGATGTATGGCTCGCAAATTTACGGTTCGGCTAAAATATCTAATCTGAAACGAATCCAGATTTTCCAGTCAATAACATTCACTCATTACACAATGCCCACCATAGATAAGTAACAGAACACTCCACAATGACCTTATGATAGACACAGTACACGACACAATTCAAGACCTTTACATATGTTTCCATATCAAATTGCATTCACACCCAAATCCATACATCCACTCACTTTCTTCACCACACTTGCCACACAATCCTCCCAGAAGATTGAAGAGGAGGTGGAACCGTGACTTACTATAATCCCAAATTGAAGCCCCCCATTTCTTGAAACAAAATCATCATTGTTTTTAGATTATGCCCTGATGAGCTACCGCTGGGTTGGCTTCCTCTCTCACGCCACTCAAGATATCCACTATCCGTCACGTCCTCTTGGAAGCTAGTTGATACTATTCTAGGCAACAGTTTAATAAGACAAAAAAAATATATATATTTTCTTAAATAAATCATTGAAAAGAAAACTGGATGCTCTTTATTCATCCCTAAAAGAATGGGGGACGGGGTAAGCAGATATAGTGACTTGCATCTTG
Organism: Aradus depressus; assembly: GCA_963662175.1. Taxonomy (NCBI): domain Eukaryota; kingdom Metazoa; phylum Arthropoda; class Insecta; order Hemiptera; family Aradidae; genus Aradus; species Aradus depressus. The sequence goes on from OY759222.1 coordinate 10,298,733, forward strand.
GTGCGTTAGTACAGAATCCATAGTTTAAACAATCACCCATCTTCAAAGATACCGAGACTACTCAGATTTCAGAGATTTAGAAATAATATGACTTACAGCGCACACTAAAAAACATTTTAGCATGCACCCTACATCATAATATCTCTAAGTTATAACAACTATTATGTACCGAGCAACGGTGGGCCCCTTAGCTAGTATGTTATTATCAAGTGACACATTTCGGTAACGAACAATATTTTAGAGTAGGCCTCATTTATATAACCTATTATGTTTTACAGGGAGTACCTTTTGCGAAGAATTGCGAGATATAGGCCGAAAAACGTCACTTGAAACTTTTTTTTTTTTAAACATTTGGTTGCGAAAAATGTTCTTCATGAAATTTTCAACCTACAATTGTCCTCAGATTCAGATAAGGCCAATACAGTTATAGCTTCCCAAAAAAATGTACAATCGAATGGTTGGATGAACCGTGTTTTGAAACCGTGGACCAGGTTCCGGATCTGGAACTAAGAACCGGGTACCTGAAAATGGAAATGCCAGGAAACGGTTTCGGTTCATCCGGAACAGTCAACCCGCTTCACTAACAAACATCATGGTTGGAGCCTACCAACCGACGTTGCTGTATTAATGTTTTTTTTCAGAAGGTATGAAGAATCACTGCAACAAGGACCACTATATTCTATATTTCTTCATCGGCTACTTTGGTTAAAACCAGAATAAATTTTCATCTTTAACTTATGGTTGACTATCATCGTATCTGGTTGAAGCCTATCTATTGAAATTTTTGTATTAATGTATTATTCTGGGCTACAAAAGCTACACTCAAACGTAAATGTAAGTTTCTGCTCTGCTTCTAAACCTTCGAAATCTTTATTTGCTGGATCCTTAACTTCAGTTTTTTAGTGGTCTTTATTTAGTGGTCTCTAAACTTCTGTTTTTACTCTTTTAATGGTGCTCCAATCACTGAAATTTAGGACATTTGACCTTTTACGTATGTTTTCGCTCTATCTTAAAACCTTCAATCTCTTTATTGCTGAACTTTTACCTCATTTGAGGGTTCCAGACACAAAACCAGACCTCGAACCATGCTTCGACATAGGTTCCAGATCAGGTACGTGGATCCGAATTCGGGTCTGGAAGTGTGGGCCTGGTCTAGAGGTAACGTGGAAACGTACTTGTTAATCAGGGTGAAGCTTCAAATTTGAAGAGTAGAGAGCTCGGAAACATTTGTGTGAGTTGGGTTGTAGCCTCAAATTTAAAGACTGAAGAACCCTCAAAATAACAAAAACAGAAGTTATGGGTTCAAGAAATAAAGAGATCAAAGATTTAGAGGGAGAGCAAACACTTACTTATGAACGCTAAAAACATCGCACGCCGGATCCGGTTTTGAATCAGTGTACAAGGTTCGGGGACTGGAACCTAGAACCAGAAACCTGAAAATTCAAATCCCCGGTTCTGCTATCGCCAAGAGCCGATCTTGGTTGAGGCGGTCCTGGCCGAGAGACCTGTTAGCTATTATTTAATTAGCTACTTATGGAGTGCCTGCACGTGCTAGTTTCTCCCCTCTTGTATTCACATTTAGCTCTTCTTGGTCAGAGACTGGCAGAGCGAGATGGTTCGGTGGATCTCCCGGGCTACAGTGGCCTCCTATATCTCCATTTAGTTGGAGAAATGAGGATGGATGGCATGGCTTCATCGCGGTGGTATGTCGGCGGATCTCAAGCTAAATTTATATTTTGTACTTTTATTATTATATATATACATATTTTTTTGTATATTACCATTGTACCTGATAATCCATCCTGATAATTGTACCTAATATATATATATATCCTAGAGGAGGAATGATGTGGGTACTAAATGAGGAAAAAAATTATTTGTAAATAGGTTTAGCTAATTCGAACGAATATATCGACACAAAATTTCATATTTGGATTCGAAACCCAAATTATTAATTTTCAGCTGAATTGGCATTATATATATATTATTATCTTGTACATATTCTTCGTGACTTTACAGAGGCATTTTTATTTGTTAACTATTATTATTTTTTATTTCTCATATTTAGTTCCTATTGTAAATATTGCTATTTATTATTTCACTTGGTTCTATTATCTATAATTGTCAACAAAACTTAAGGTTTGTGACGATGGTAAAAAGGCATAATAAATAAATTTAAAAGAAAGGTTTTTTTAATAGTTTGTCGGTTTTTCTTGCGGAATAAGATGGAAGTATAATCTGTATTTATGACGTTAATCACGGATACTCCGGATTGCTCCAAAACTGATCTCTCTTCAACGATTAAACTTGTTTTACATGGATTTATATGGCATTCATGTGATCATGCTCGCACTCCATCACGAATTGATCTGGCATTTCGGGGCTATCAACCTGTATTACAGCTCTCTGTTGTAACGTGTATTATGTACACTTGTACACAGTACGATTAACGAAGCTACGCGGTACATCGATAAAAAGATTTCGCGTATACAAGTTGCTGTTATAAAGGGTACAGTAATTCTTGTGGTATAAGTTATTTCTTTCAGAGTAAGAAAAATATATTATAAGCATATTATATTATTTGTTTATTATTTTAAAATTTATTTTAAGACTAAGAGGAAGGGGGGGATGGCGCAGTCGCCCCCCTAAATTATCGACCGATATCCCCAGTCGCTGCCCCTCGCTCAACGTAGTAGCTCTCTTCCATCCAGCATCACATCGTAAGTACCAAATCTAGGACTTAAGGAGTACCAAATCCAGTTCCTCAAGGATCAAAATAAAATCCCCTCATATCTCCGAATATAATGATGTCATATATACTCTACTGTCATGAACCTCTATTTAAGCATCGCGATTTTAATGAAATATTCGCGAATCGCTCGTGATATTAAATATTACATTGTGTTTTATGCTGTAGTCTCGTCTAGGGAAACACAAAAAAAAAATCGCTAAAAACTCTTTTTTTTTGGGACGAATTTTTTTATTGTTATTATTTAACTCCAATTGTCTCAATTAATAATACAGGTATAATATTTTCGTTTATTGGAACTGGGACGTTCCAATTGAAACAAGTTTCTTGGAATATTGCCAAAAAAAATTGGATTTCAAGTGCGCAAATGTTTGATTTGGTCATTTGAAGACAGATTTCAGGTGCCAGTGTCCTGGAAAACTTGCAATCTTTGTCTACAAGTTTATTAACAAGTAGCCCCAGCTGGCTTTCATCTTAAGGTACATAATTATTTATAGGCTAACAATTTTCCTTTCTCTCCGATATAAAGAATAAATCAGATGATAAATAAAAATTAGAGATATTTAAAATATTGAAAATTGGTAGACATGTTTTTAACCATAAATGTAAAATGGGTCTTTGTTTTGATTCGTTGCTATCAAAATATTGAAATAACACGAGGAACTTTTTGCGAATGTTTTTGCACTTCAGCAACCTTTTCAAAAAATTGTATTTGAGCTAGAAAATTAGGCTGATTTTCAACATATCTCGTAAGCCGGGCGATTTATGAAATAAAATTATGTGTGTTTCAATTTCCTTTCTAATATTTATAGTATAAGGAAGTTTTGTAATCGTGCAAAAATCCGACTTCGAGGTTTCAACGAATTTTCACGTTTAAAGTTCCCCTGATTACGTTTTGACCATTTTCGGGATGATGTGTGTGATCAGCTATTACCCACGTAGAGTCAAGGTCTACCCGGATGTCATGGAAATAATTGATAGGTTGGACAATGTCCTTGCAACGCTCTGGCCTGAACTGCTCGCGCATCTCTTCGTCCAGGAATAGACGTGAGGGGTTTTCTATATCTGCCCTAAAGGAATATTCTGTCTAAAAAAGTACGAGACAAGAAAGACAGGAGCATAGAGACATTATTATAGGCTCTTTTAAGTCTTAAAAGGACAATGACCAGAATCACGCGCCGCCGCTGCATGTCAACAAACGGGAACAACGTGAAGCGTCACGTTGAGGCCCGGCCCTATCTACACAACAATATACGTGACTGATGCCGGGCTCTCAATGCGGCCTTACTAGAAACTATCCAGTTCTTCCCATTAGAAAAAGATCCCTGCCACAAGGCATAAAAAACAGTGCTCGTTTTTCAGTGCTTTGGAGTTATCCCTCCTAAGACAGTACATTCTTTCTACTCAACGAACACTTCTTGAAAACCAAATTGGTTTGTTTCTTAACAAAATATGTTTAAAAAATATAATATATAAAAATATTCACAACATTGACAACACAAAGAAGAAGTTATAGCATGTAAAACCGGTGTCGGATGTAAATATCAAAGGTGAGGTTACACAATGTTACCTGAGGCTGAGGTCTATGATGTGAGCCAACATGGATACTAATGACATTCTCCTTGTGTCACATTAAATAGAGAACGTTAAAAATACATTGGAATACTCACAGTGATACTCATGGCAGCCAATGTGCTAGTAATGACAGTTCCTCTATGTTTCAGCTCAGGATCAGGAGGCTGAACTACAGACGGCGAGGTAGCATGCCCCCACCCTCCCTCCTTTCCCATAGATCCCCCACAACCTCTAATAATGACTGTTCCTCTATGTTTCAGCTCAGGATCAGGAGGCTGAACTACCGACGGCGAGGTAGCATGCCCCCACCCTCCCTCCCTCCCCATAGATCCTCCACAACCTCTAATAATGACTGTTCCTCTATGTTTCAGCTCAGGATCCGGAGGCTGAACTACCGACGGCAAGGTAGCATGCCCTCAACCTCCCCATAGATCCTCCACAACCTCCAATAATGACTGTTCCTCTATGTTTCAGCTCAGAATCAGGAGGCTGAACTATAGACGGCGAGGTAGCATGCCCCCACCCTCCCTCCCTCACTATAGATCCACCACAACCTCTAATAATGACTGTTCCTCTATGTTTCAGCTCAGGATCAGGAGGCTGAACTACCGACGGCGAGGTAGCATGCCCCCACCCTCCCTCCCTCCCTATAGATCCGCCACAACCTCTAATAATGACTGTTCCTCTATGTTTCAGCTCAGAATCAGGAGGCTGAACTGCAGACGGCGAGGTGCCCCCACCCTCCCTCCCTCCCTATAGATCCACCACAACCTCTAATAATGACTGTTCCTCTATGTTTCAGTTCAGGATCAGGAGGCTGAACTACCGACGGCGAGGTAGCATGTCTCCACCCTCCCTACTTCCCCATAGATCCTTCACAACCTCTAATAATGACTGTTCCTCTATGTTTCAGCTCAGGATCAGGAGGCTGAACTACAGACGGCGAGGTAGCATGCCCCCACCCTCCCTCCCTCCCCTAAACACCTCTGCCTCTCCATTCTACCCTTCCTCCAATTCTACCTACTTCACTGATGATGAGGAGCAAGATGAATCCGGTAAGTACAGCTACTAAGAGGCATTGTTAAATGAAAAGAAATAAAAATATACCAGTAGATCCATAGCTCAGTGACCTCGCGAATATAACAAAAGTTGTATACAGTTCATGATTTGAAATAGTGAAATATATAGTGCATTCAAAAACTAAAGCTTCGTTATGTTTGGTCGCATGGTTTGCGGGTTCGATGTTGTAAATAACTTGATGATAACACAATGACATGGCTAATATGCATCGTATATAAGGCAAAAAATAAAAAAAATAAAAAAATTAATAATATCAATTTGATTAATATCACTAAACGGGGATATCAAATCTTATAATTAAATAATGTTATCTTAAATAACGACAATACCTACTAGCTAGCATGGGGTAGCCAGGGTGGAACAGCAGACTGAGAAACAATTGATGGGGTTAGAATCAAAGTGGTCTAAGTGACATTTTTAAAACTTTGAAGAAACTGTGCATTAAGTTCTTAACTGATTAAAAAAATCTATAATTTATCGAAACCATAAATATTTTGTCTTCTGCTTTTATGGTGAAAGTTGCTGTTACCAAACCATAAAATTAAATAAAAATCTTAATTTCAAGGTCACTATTGATATAAAATAAAATGATAGATAAAAAAACTTTTTTGAACACTTATATTGTCTAATTTCACAAACATATACTTAAATGTGTACCGGTTTCGGCTTAAGCCAACGTCAGCACAGTGTTCAACAATAATTCAGATATTTGCCAGGCATACATATTTATATTAACCTAAGAGTATCTGAGGTGAAAGGGTCCCCTCCTCTGGTAAAACCAGGGGGGTGGAAATCTATATTCTGCTAACTGTGCACTTATTTGAAAACCAAGAAAATAAAATTAAAACTAACATTACAAGAAAACAATATAACAAATGTACAATATATAGCTATGTAGGAAGTTATTTAACCTAGATAAATGTTGTCATGGATATTTGTTAGCTGAAAGGGATTAACAAAGGAGAAAATTTGAAGTGTGTCTGGTCGTTTAAACAATTCCCATTTTTTCGAGTCCTATTAATTTCTAGCTGTTCTAGAGAATCTAATGGTCTACCTTTTTCACATAAGTGGAGGTATTTTATGCCGGTTGTTTCGTTGATTGAGTGACCCATATCATTTATATGTTTCGCAAATGTAGATTTTTCCCCTTTCCTTACTATATCAGTTATGTGCTCTTTTATTCGTTCTCTGAATTTGCGTCCCGATTGCCCTGTATATACCCAACTGCACGTTTCACATTTGAGTTGGTAAACACCACTCCGGTCCTCTATTTTTATTTTGTCCTTCGTCTTGTTTAAATGTTGATTGATTGTATTGATAGTTTTAAACCCTACTTTGAAACCCTCTTTCTTGATCGTGTTGCTAATTTGTTCAGAAATATGCCCGTAATAAGGTAAACTAATCCAAACTCCCTCTTTGTTAGAGTTAATGGGCTCTAATTTTGTTAAATTGTTTCGTCTGATTTTTTGGAGGACTTTCTTTTCTACTTGGTTTATGATTTTTTGGGGGAATCGATTGTCGGTACCTATCTTTTTAATTATTGCGATCTCCATACGCCATCTTCTGTATCCATAGGTATATTGTAAGTTCTGTGGAACATAGAGTAAAACGTTGCTTTTTTGTAACTATTGGGACAATTTGATGTAGCATGAATTACTGTGTCAGTTGTAGTTGGTTTCCTGTATATGTTGAATTTAATATTTTTATTTGTAATTTTTAATTTTAAATCTAAGAAATTTAACTCTTCCCCACCCATTTCTATTGTGAATTTTATCTGTCGGTGTATTGTATTTACATAATTAAAAAATTGGTCTATTTGTCTGTTGGTGCCGAATAATAATATACAAATGTCGTCGTTGAATAATATACAAATGTCGTCGACATAATGATACCAAAAAATTATTTGTCGTTTAAATTTAGTATTTTTCATAATAGTATTTTCTATGTAATCCATAAATATATCTACTAAAAGCTGAGATAGGCTAGAACCCATGGCGAGTCCATCTCTTTGTTTAAAAAATTCACCGTTAAATGAGAAATAGTTTTGTTGTAAGCCAACTCTAGTATATTAATCAGTTCTGTTTTTTAGGATATTTGGTGTTTAGTGTTAATTACTTTTCCCTTTTATAGATTTAAGCATTCATAAACCGGAATATTAGTAAATAAATTTGTTACGTCGAGGGGAAATAATTTAGCTCCATTGGGCATTTCTAAATAGCAGCTAGTATAGACTTCCGGGGGGCACAGCCCGCAGTTTCCGTGGTTAGCGCTGCAGACTTTTTGTTATTAATTTTGGAGACTCGGATCCCTAGAAGCTCCCCCTGAGGTAACCACTGACTGTAACAATTAAGCTGACATTACAAGAGCAGGGAAAATGCAAATGCACGCTGTGGTTTCTGTGCTTTTAGAATTAAATTACTCACATCCAATAGCGTGCATTTGCTCCTGCTGCGCTTTGCATTTTTATAGCGCATGTAAAATCAGCTTTAAGAGTATAAAGTATAACATAAATGAAAATTTTGAGCGAGAAAATGAGATGATCGAATTCATATATATTTAAATAAATGTAATATGACTTGTTTTGTACATGTACATTTATGTAAAACTGATTGCTAATTTAAGATCCTAGTGGAAACTTGTAAGCAATCCATTTTTAATAAAAACTATTTTTTTTAGTTAACTTAATTTTTATCTTGGTTCTTTGCTCTGGCCAGGGGCGGGGGGGCCACTTGCCCCCACCCACCCCCCCCCTGGCTACGCCCCTGTCAATTTTTTGACATGTATCTTTTCCTATTGAACCAATTTTGTACATTTATACTTCCCCAGTTATACCAGAAATAGGCTTGAACATTGACACAACACACAGCTCAGTAAAATTAAATCGTAAAAAAATTTAATTTTTATAAATTCTTGATTAGGATTTTCAGATTCTTCACATAAAAACTAGGTTTTCCGTTATTTTTAGTTTTCTTGTACGAGCAATAGTTTTCGAGATATTGGTCTTTGAAAGTTGCGTTTATGTAAAATCAATTGGAAGTGGATTCATTCATACAGACCTCAGTCCGCAAACTGGGCGAAGAGTGGGGGCGACCCCCCCCCCTCTCCTCCATCCCCCTGCTCAAAATCCTGGCTACGCCCCTGTCAATTTGACATGTATCTTTTCATATTGAACCAATTTTGTACATTCATACCTCCCCAGTTATACCAGAAATAGGCTTGAACATTGACACAACACACAGCTCAGTAAAATTAAATCGTAAAAAAATTTAATTTTTATAAATTTTTGATTAGGATTTTCAGATTCTTCAGAAAAAACCTAGGTTTTCCGTTATTTTTAGTTTTCTTATACGAGCAATAGTTTTCGAGATATTGGTCTTTGAAAGTTGCGTTTATGTAAAATCAATTGGGAGTGGATTCATTCATACAGACCTCAGTCCGCAAACCGGGCGAAGAGTGGGGGCGACCCCCCCCCCCCCCCCTCCCCCACTCTGCTCAAAATCCTGGCTTCGCCCCTGTCAATTTCACATGTATCTCTTCATATTGAACCAATTATGTACTTTTATATTTCTCCACTTATACCAGAAATAGACTTAAATATTGACACAATACACACCTCATTAAAATTAAATCGTAAAAGAAATTAATTTTTACAAATTTTTAATTAGGATTTTCAGATTCTTCAGAAAAAAACTAGGTTTTCCGTTATTTTTAGTTTTCTTGTACGAGCAATAGTTTTCGATATATTGATCTTTGAAAGTTGCGTTTATGTAAAATCAATTGGAAGTGGATTCATAGAGATCTCTCAGCCCGCAAACCGGGCGATGGATGGGGGCGACCCACCCTCCTGCCCGAAATCCTGGCTACGCCCCTGTCAATTTGACATGTATCTTTTCATATTGAACCAATTTTGTACATTCATACCTCCCCAGTTATACCAGAAATAGGCTTGAACATTGACACAACACACACCTCAGTAAAATTAAATCGTAAAAAAATTTAATTTTTATAAATTTTTGATTAGGATTTTCAGATTCTTCACATAAAAACTAGGTTTTTTTAGTTTTCTTGTACGAGCAATAGTTTTCGAGATATTGGTCTTTGAATGTTGCGTTTATGTAAAATCAATTGGGAGTGGATTCATACAGACCTCAGTGCGCAAACCGGGCGAAGAGTGGGGGCGACCCCCCTCCCCCCACTCTGCTCAAAATACTGGCTACACCCCTGTCAATTTCACATGTATCTTTTCCTATTGAACCAATTATGTACTTTTATATTTCTCCACTTATACCAGAAATAGACTTAAAAATTGACACAATACACACCTCAGTAAAATTAAATCGTAAAAAAATTTAATTTTTACAATTTTTTTATTAGGATTTTCAGATTCTTCACATAAAAACTAGGTTTTCCGTTATTTTTGGTTTTCTTGTACGAGCAATAGTTTTCGAGATATTGGTCTTTGAAAGTTGCGTTTATGTAAAATCAATTGGGAGTGGATTCATTCAAACAGACCTCAGTCCGCAAACTGGGCGAAGAGTGGGGGCGACCCCCCCCCCCCCCCCTCTCCTCCATCCCCTTGCTCAAAATCCTGGCTACTTACTTACTTTCTTTCCCTGGCGCTACGGTCCTTGTAGGCCTCCGCAACAATCTTCCGCCATTCTACTCTGTCCTCGGCCTCCCGTCTCCATCTTCTCACACCCATCGTTCTGAGGTCGTCCTCCACGTCCTCCAGCCAACGTAAGCGGGGTCTACCTCTTCTTCTTTGTCCTCCCGGGTGTCCCTCCAGTATCCTCCTCGGCAATCTATCTGGTTGCATCCTCTGTAAATGCCCCAGCCATCGCAGCCGTCCCTGCTTCACTAAGCCCACCAGGTCCGGGCTCTTGTACAGGTCCCTCAGCTCCCCATTGGTCCGTATGCTCCATCTATCCCCCTCTGGAGTAGGGCCGTATATCTTTCTCAATACCTTCCTCTCCCACGTATTGAGTAAGACTTCGTCCCTCCTAGTCAGGACCCAGGTTTCACTCGCATATGTGACGACCGGTCTCAGGACTGTTTTATAAATTGTTATTTTGGCGTCTCGGGACACAGTCCTCGATCCGAGCACCTTCTGCTTTGATGTCTTCTTTAACGTCGTTCCTTTTCGTGACAACGGCCCCCAGGTACTTGAAGCTATCCACCCGGTCAAACCTGCAACCTCCAAGTACGAGTTCCTTCTCTTTGACTTCTTTCCTCGTGGTTCTCATGTACTTGGTTTTGCCCTCGTTGACAAGAAGACCAAGCTTCCTGGACTCCTCGCCACATTCCTGGAATGCCCCCGCCAATGCAGCTTTCGTTCGTCCGGTTATGACCACGTCGTCCGCATATGCGAGATGCTGACTGAGCCTGTTATATATAGTGCCATCAGGATTCGTACGGATGCCCCTAATAGCTTTCTCCAGTGTTATATTGAAGAGTAAGGGGGATAATGGGTCGCCCTGCCTCAGACCCTGCCTGACCTCAAAGCTTTCAGAGATCGCGTTCTGGACCTTGACCTTTCCACAAGTGTGCGTCAACGTCATCCTTGCCAGCCTTATCAGTTTTGGGGGGAAGCCAAACCCATACATGTTTTGTAGGAGTTGTTCTCTATCTACACTGTCGTAGGCTTGCTTGTAGTCGATGAAGAGGTGGTGCAGGTCGACGTCATTTTCGTAACATTTTTCCAGCATTGTCCTCAGCGTCGAAATATGGTCTATCGTCGATCTTCCCTGCCTGAACCCACATTGGTATTCACCAACCACCTCTTCAGCCCGTCTCGTTAGCCTCTTCAGGAGGAGTATAGAGAATATCTTGTAGGTGGCGTCCAGAAGTGCGATGCTCCGGTAGTTTCCACAGTCCAGCTTGTCTCCCTTCTTGTGGATCGGACTGATCAACGCAGTGGACCACTCTGGCATTTCTCTGGCATTTCCTCTGTCATCCAGACGTCATAAACCAGCCGGTACACCTCCCTCGTTATTTCGTCCCCTCCAAATTTGAGCAGCTCCGCTGGGATTCCGTCTTCTCCTGGCGTCTTATTATTTTTGAAATCCTGGCTACGCCCCTGTCAATTTGACATGTATCTTTTCATATTGAACCAATTTTGTACATTTATACTTCATGGCTTGAACATTGACACAACACACACCTCAGTAAAATTAAATCGTAAAAAAATTTAATTTTTATAAATTTTTGATTAGGATTTTCAGATTCTTCAGAAAAAACCTAGGTTTTCCGTTATTTTTAGTTTTCTTGTACGAGCAATAGTTTTTGAGATATTGGTCTTTGAAAGTTGCGTTTATGTAAAATCAATTGGAAGTGGATTCATTTATACAGACCTCAGTCCGCAAACTGGGCGAAGAGTGGGGGCGACCCCCCCCCCCCTCTCCTCCATCCCCCTGCTCAAAATCCTGGCTTCGCCCCTGTCAATTTGACATGTATTTTTTCATATTGAACCAATTTTGTACATTTATACTTCCCCAGTTATACCAGAAATAGGCTAGAACATTGACACTACACACACCTCAGTAAAATTAAATCGTAAAAAAATTTAATTTTTATAAATTTTTGATTAGGATTTTCAGATTCTTCACATAAAAACTAGGTTTTCCGTTATTTTTAGTTTTCTTGTACGAGCAATAGTTTTCGAGATATTGGTCTTTGAATGTTACGTTTATGTAAAATCAATTGGGAGTGGATTCATACAGACCTCAGTCCGCAAACCGGGCGAAGGATGGGGGCGACCCCCCCACGGGGGGCACGTGCGGATGTCGTAAATAACTATATATAACACATTGACATGGCTAGTAAGCACCGTATATAAAGCCAAATAAAAGTAATAAAAAAAAAAAATATCAATAATAATAAATATATGGTTTGGAATTAATTACACTTCGTTATTACATTTCAACCCCTTATGTTGTGATTTTATATATTATTAAACAATATATATTCAATATGGGAGTACTTTCGGTATTGCTACCATCTTCAGCCACGACGTAACAAATACTAAATGGAAGTTCAACCAGTCTACAATCCAAACGATACCCTTTTTTCAGCCCACAAGGGCAGGGCCGGATTGGCCATCTTACAATTCTGGCAAACGCCAGAGGGGCTGGTCCATAGAAAAATATCACTTTTTTATCTAACAATCGTTTATCTCATCATTAAACATTTCTGGAAGTGTTGAAAATTTAAACTGTTTCGCATAATATGGAATAAAACCGACCATCGGACAATTAGGTTTCCAACGTAACCGACCGAACCAATTGAATCTTTTTTGCTGGTAGACTATTTTCTTACAATAGAATCAGTAATTATTAATTTCAATTGATATATTTTACCCTTAGCTACACGCGCCGCGGTACAGCGTACCGCATTCGTACGAAGATTGAAATAGCGCGGTAAATACAAGCCAATCACGATTCCCGCTTTGAGTATTCATAGTTCAGGAAATCGCTCATAGGTTATATATTGTGAAAGCGAAAAGGTTACGATTGTGGTACTCAGAACCGCGCGTGTGTATATAAGTTTTATAAGTTTCGGAATACAGCACCGCTCGCGTCTAATTAAACTCTATCATATTGCATTTATTTACTTTCCCATTTATATGTATATATTTTTTTTTCATTAAAAGAAGGCCGGTTTGATTGAAATTTTGGGGCCGGTTTCCATTAAATTCCAGGGCTGAATTTTACCCCCAGTCCGGCCCTGCCCACGGGTTTTGCCCTGTCCCCAGCTGAAAAAAAGGGTACCGTTGAAATTGTTAACTGGTTGAACTTCCATTTAGGATTTGTTAAGTCGTGGCTCAAGATGGTAGCAACACCATAAGTCTCCCATATTATATAATATATTATATTTTGTGAAATATACAATATTTTTTTTTTTTAAATACGTTTTTCTTTATTTTTATAAAGTGTAAGTTTTATAAAAATCCATTTAGTTGATATGATATATATATGCATACAGACGTAATCCTATTTTCGCTTGGATACTAGACTAAAAAAGGTTGACCATAGACATTTCGAAAGGGGTGGAGTCATTCTGGTTTCACCTATTTCCATGTATAAGTAAAATATTATATTTACCTAATCATGATGGATTGATTGTGTAGCGTCTCCCCTGAAGATAGAAACGGGAATGTACCCTTTGTGAGAGTGAAATCGTTCGAGTGCAAGGTACTCTATATCTATTTGAGCACAACGTCCTTCAGATGTGACGTCAGGCGATGGCCCCGAGCCTTTACGATGTCATGTACTCGTTAAAGACCTCTTCCCTAGGTGAATAAAAATTTAGGGTAGGAAAAATTTCGGACTACCATAGTAGAGTGACGAAAGAGCGCCCTAATAGTAGGCGATATGACCTTGTACTTAAAGCCCGGACATGAGTATTAATAACTAGGTCCCTAACTAATAATAAAAGATATTTTATGCGACACAATTTAACCATTTTGAAATATTTCCTCCACTAATATTTTTTCATTGTTTGAGGCCCTAAAACTTTAGTCTTATTGATCCTATCTCAAATCTGAGAGCAAATTAGCGATTGAAAATTGAATAAGGAACATTTTGGTAAGTACCAAATTTTCGATAGAATTAACCGTTTTCGAGTAAATCAAGGAAACGTCTAAAAATATGTTTTTCAAAACTACATTTCAGAACTGTTTTCGGCATGTATTTCGACAACCGAACGACCTACAAAAATGTGTATTCCATTTAAAATATGTATTTCAATTGTTTCTACAACTTTTACTTGAAAAAATGTTTGATTAGGTTACAAACGAAAGCGGTATCTAGTAAAATGATACTTAGGAGTGAAGTGGCTTCAATTTTCGTCCGAATTCAGCGAAAATCAACTCAGATCTAAGTTAGCACATGAGACCTCTACATTCTAAATTCATAGCTATAATCGTTTTTGCGGTAGAGCGCTCACAAATTTCCAATCACATACACAATGCATAGACACACATACCCACAGACAGACATCGTCACGAAAATGGTCATAACGTATTCAGGGGATCTTGCAACGTGTAAATCCGTTGGAACCTCGATCTTGGATTTTCGCACAATTACAATACTTCAATATACTATAAAAAAAAGTAAAAATTACGAAATTCCTTAAAGCTATATCTAAATATTTATATTATTAATCTATTTGTTCAGGTTTCTATATATAAAGCTATATCTATATATTTATATTATTAATCTATTTGTTCAGGTTTCTATATATAAAGCTATATCTATATACAGCCAGTAACAAAAATGTTCGGACGGTTTGATTTTTCAATAAAAAATTATAATAATTAAATGCACAAGTAATAAAAAATAATTTAAAAAAATAATTAAAGCCATTTTTCAATCAAGAATAAGAATTCAAAAGTGGGTTAGGATAAAGGAAAAACAGCTTTGATTAGAACAAATAAATATTTTAATTTAATAAATTTTATAACAAGTAATGTAGGTAACAAAAATTTTCGGACAAAAATGTAAACAACTATAAATAAATTCAATGTTTTTTTTACGATTTCACAAATTCAAAAACCATAATGTTAATTAATATTTGGTTGGGTACCCTTTTTGTGTAATATCTTTCATTCGATTCGGCATTGATGATGAAACTAATTTTTTGGTGAAATTTGGAGATATTTTACCCCACTCTTCTAATAACTTTTGTTTCAATTCGTTTTTTGAAGCAATGTTAATCGAATTTTCCTGTCGAGCTCACTCCATACGTGTTCAATTGGGTTGAGATCGGGCGATTGGGGGGGGGGGGGGGGGGGGGGGGGGGTTTCATAACTTTAGGGCAGTTATACACAAGCCAAGTACGTACCAATTCACAGGTGTGTTTCGGATCGTTGTCTTGGTAAAAATGAAAAGTCCGTAAAATCCCAAGTTTTTCAGCACTCTTTTTCAAATTGCTCCTTAGTAATTCGGCATAAACTTTTCCAGTCATGGTGGTTTCAGTGAAAACCAGTTCACCAATTCCACTAGACGCCATACACCCCCACACCATCACTGAGCCACCCCCATGTTTTACTATTGGTTTTAAATTTTTTGGATTCAGCTCCTTATTACGCCTTCTCCAAATTTTGTCGCGACTGTCGGGACTAAATATATTAAACTTACATTCAAAAGTATTTGCTTGCAATAGAACAAACCGCAATAATAAAATATTCTTGTATCTTGTAACTCTTCGCAACATAAAAAGAAATCTCAAGTCATGTAATGTCAGAAAACTAGATTTTTGTGATATGACGTTGGAAGAGAGCGACAGCAGCGCTGACCCTCGGCAGAAACCGTCCCTTCCCCCTACTCTATCCTCTCCACCTTCCCTCTAAAGAAACTAAGTACCCAATTTTTCTAATTTAAACGTTTTTTCTCCGATATTTCGACAAATAAATGTTTCCAGATCATGTCCGTTTACTTCCATGTAATATATGTATACATATACTATTACTTTACTTTTGTTTACTTCCCTATACATATAATATATGTATACATAATAATATGTACTAAAAATTTTGTAATCGTGTGAACATCAGAGATCAATTGCATGCGTGTGTTTATGTGAGAGCTCAAACGCTTTGACCTGACATCGTACAGGCTCATGACCATCGCTTAACATCCCATCCGAAGGACGGAGTGCTTAAGTTTATTTTACCTCGCAGATGAATGACATTACTCCAAAAAATTTCTGAATGATTCTGGAACTCTTTTGCGAAGCTCAATCTTTTTTTTATATTTTTTTCACTCACAAACGGTTTTTGGTACTCTCCCATTATATCCTGCTTCTTTTAGAATTCTTCGAACATTTTGTGGGTGAACTTTCTTTCCCGTTTCTCTGTATACCTCGGCGACGATCTGAGGTGCACTCCTCGAGGGCTTGTTTTTAATTTTCCGGACAACGCTACACCTTTCTCTTGGACGGCCAGAGGAAGATTTCAAATCTATCCGATCCTCGTGCTTATACCTTCGAATTACATCGGCTACGGTGCTTTTACTTCGGCCTACCATACCACCGATTTTGCGGACACTTATTCCTTTTTCATAATTAAAAATTATTATTTGTTAAACTTCAAAAGATGTTCGACCCATCTTGACAGCAGGAAATACAAATAACTACTGAATGCAGTAATAGAAGGATATAAACACATTTCATTTGTTCGGTATTAGCGGTTGGTTGAGAAGGGATTAAAGATCATGATCAGAGTCGCATTTGTTTACAAAACAAACAACAGGTGTCCAGAAAATTTTGTTACGTGAATTTCTTGTCTTCAATTATTAATGCAAAAGTTCCTATTAGCTGTAAATGTTTAATTAATTGTTTTACGGAGTTTTGAAATGATTGATGATCTCGAAATCTAAAACTTTGCTTGAATTAAATATTTTGCCATATAACTATGTGTAACTGCAAAAGAAAAACAAAATTATAAATTGTCCGAAAATTTTTGTTAATGATTGTATTTATATTATTAATCTATTTGTTCAGGTTTCTCGGACGTGGAGACGGTAGCTTTAGCTTGCTTTCTCACTCTTCTTCCCCTCATTTTTGGTCTCGTCTCCTACTTCGGCTTCAGGTATGTTGAACTATTTTAAACATGCATATTTTTGTATATTTCTGTAATCCAAAAAAAAATCTGTAACACAGGTGATGGACAAGTTGGTGGATTTCAATGGTAGGTATTCACAACATTTTTTTTATCTCATGACTTCATGATAACTAGAACAAAAATTGAAAATGCAAAATTCAGCATTTATAATAATAATAATATTTTGTGATAAAGAAAATTATGTTTAATAAAATAAATATAAAAATAATAATTAAATAATAAAATTATATAAAATTTCCGCATTTCCTGTAGAAATTAGATCTGGCTTTCTACTAAATTTTGATTTCTACAATAGTTTCCGAAAAGGGCCCTAAAAAATATCAAAACTTCAAGACGTGCAATTTTGAAGAAATATATATGAAATATAAAAAACTTCAATTAAGAATTATTTCAATTGGATTTCTATAATGATGCCATACTGTTTCCTAAATTTGCAAAAATGTTAAATCTAATCGAAAGGTATAAATTATCCTATTTACCTTTACCTACATTATAAATTGAACAATTAAGAGATTTAAATATAAAAAAAAATAAAACCATTTACAAAAGAAATCCTACAAACTAAATTTTTTATTATCTATTCTAGTCTTTTTTCTTTTTAATTATTGGCCATTCTTCAAATCAATTTTATTTAGAGCATATAAATGTATAAATCAATAAAAGTACCACCTTTGCGCATCGATTTCACTGTTATTTCACATTTTACATGGTTCACTACCTTAAGCCTAAAAACAACTACATAGTGGCGTTCATAAGTATTTGCACAAGCAATATTTTACTCATAATCATAGTAAGGGACAACTAAAAAAATCATATAACTAGGTACACAAAAACGTTATTTATTTAAGCATATATTTACGTAAAACCCGTTAATGCGAAATAATAATACATATTTTTACAAAAATTTTTTTTGAAAAAGCTCCGTTCAAAAGTATTTGCACATAATATAAAACTTGAAATAAAAATTATTATAAAATCAATAAAACAACCTATAATATTTTTAATACTTGGTATAAAGTCCATTGGCGTCTATCACAGCCTGAAGCCTCCTTGGCATGGAATTAACTAAATTTTTTATGAAGTTAACGTCAACTTTATTCCACTCGTCCAATAAAATTCCTTTTGAATACTTTTTTTCCCTTAATTTTATGTTTTCGAATGTTAAGGTCTAAATAGTTGCAAACATGTTCTATAATATTTAAATCTGGAGATTGTGGAGGGGTTTGTAGCATCCTGGGCGCATTATAAAGAAGCCATTCTCTGGTTTTATTGGCCTTGTGTTTTGGATCATTGTCCTGTTGGAATATGAAAATATTTTCCATATTCAATTTGATGGCACTAGCTCGGAGATTATGGCGCAAAATGTTGTCGTAGGTATCAGCAGTCATGACAGATTCAATTGGGACAAGATTGCCTACCCCATTGTAAGCCTCACCCCCCCCCCAAACCATCACATGTCCTCCACCATGTTTTACCGTAGGTGTGACATTAAGGCGTTTAAGCTGATTATTTGGTTTTCGCCAGATATATTTTTTCCCGTCACTTCCAAAAACGTTAAATTTGCTCTCATCACTAATGATTACGCAATGAGGACGCTTTGCCAAAATTCCATTGGCTTGCTGAGATGGGTTTTTGCAAATTCCAATCTATTTTCCTGTTGACCTCAGAAATGAAGGGCTTTTTCCTTGGAACCCTTCAATGAAAATCAGCTTTATAGAGCGCTCTTTTTACTGTTGATTCACTCACATGTTTTTCACCAGTCAATTCGACCTTATTGACTAATTTCCAACCACTTGTGGATGGGTGTGCCTTTACTTCCCGTACGATATCCCTGCACTCCCGTTGTGTCAGAGCCCTTGGTCGTCCTGTTCGTTGCTTATTTAACGTATTTCCTGTCTCCTCGAACCTTTTTATGACAAAACGGACTGTAGAAAAATTTAAATTTTAAATATTCCCAATTTCACGGTAGGTTTTGCCTTGGTTTCTCAATAAAATAATATTTCCCCTTACTGCCTGGGATAACTCACGTTCCTTCGGTGCCATGTTGACTGAGACTGGATTAAAATAGTAGACTATTCTGAAGAATGTTAATCCCTAATTGAGTGAGAAAGGAAATGTAAACAAAAAGAGTAAACACACTCAGATATAGAATTACTGTGCTAATTAAAATAACCAGTATAATTTGTGCAAATACTTTTGAACGGAGCTTTTTCAAGAAAAATTGTTGTAAAAATATGTATTTTTATGTCGCATTAACGGTTTTTACGTAAATATATGCTTAAATAAATAACGTTTTTGTGTACCTAGTTATATGATTTTTTTAATTAATCCTTACTATGATTATGAGTAAAATATTGCTTGTGCAAATACTTTTGAACGCCACTATATAGCCGTGCTACAAATTCATTAAAATTTACCAACTGTGCCAGCTATATACAGTCAGTAACAAAAATGTTCGGACGGTTTGATTTTTCAATAAAAAATTATAATAATTAAATGCACAAGTAATAAAAAATAATTAAAAAAAATAATTAAAGCCATTTTTCAATCAAGAATAAGAATTCAAAAGTGGGTTAGGATAAAGGAAAAACAGCTTTGATTAGAACAAATAAATATTTTAATTTAATAAATTTTATAACAAGTAATGTAGGTAACAAAAATTTTCGGACAAAAATGTAAACAACTATAAATAAATTCAATGTTTTTTTACGATTTCACAAATTCAAAAACCATAATGTTAATTAATATTTGGTTGGGTACCCTTTTTGTGTAATATCTTTCATTCGATTCGGCATTGATGATGAAACTAATTTTTTGGTGAAATTTGGAGATATTTTACCCCACTCTTCTAATAACTTTTGTTTCAATTCGTTTTTTGAAGCAATGGGTGTTAATCGAATTTTCCTGTCGAGCTCACCCCATACGTGTTCAATTGGGTTGAGATCGGGCGATTGGGGGGGGGTTTCATAACTTTAGGGCAGTTATACAAAAGCCAAGTACGTACCAATTCACAGGTGTGTTTCGGATCGTTGTCTTGGTAAAAATGAAAAGTCCGTAAAATCCCAAGTTTTTCAGCACTCTTTTTCAAATTGCTCCTTAGTAATTCGGCATAAACTTTTCCAGTCATGGTGGTTTCAATGAAAACCAGTTCACCAATTCCACTAGACGCCATACACCCCCACACCATCACTGAGCCACCCCCATGTTTTACTATTGGTTTTAAATTTTTTGGATTCAGCTCCTCATTACGCCTTCTCCAAATTTTGTCGCGACTGTCGGGACTAAATATATTAAACTTACATTCAAAAGTATTTGCTTGCAATAGAACAAACCGCAATAATAAAATATTCTTGTATCTTGTAACTCTTCACAACATAAAAAGAAATCTCAGGTCATGTAATGTCAGAAAACTAGATTTTTGTGATATGACGTTGGAAGAGAGCGACAGCAGCGCTGACCCTCGGCAGAAACCGTCCCTTCCCCAAAATGCGACTTCATATATTTATTCACTTATTTAAGTTACTCACTCTTAACAGCTGTTCTTTTATACCAATAAATATAAATAATTTTATAATATGTATGTTATTAATAATTACAATGTGTGTAATTTTATACATCACACTTTATTTACGGGACTGAGCCCAATATACAATTTATTATTTTCATTTATTTAAATAAATTTACAAATGAAAAAAAAATAATAATAAATGCATACAGATAAGTTGAACAGAAAATAAAAGCTTTAACTTGAACAACATACGAGAATATTTATAAATTATAATAGAATAAGGATACAATGATACAAACATTAAGAAATAAATTAGTAAGACACATTTTAGAAAATAGAAAAAAGGGAAAGTATAGAATAAGTATAGTAAAAGAGTTTAACACGATCGAATGACTTGATAACTGTCGGCTGATGAGTCCTCGAGATTACTTATTTTCGACATCATCTTGTGAAATAATCAACTTGTGGTCATAATAGCCTCGAATTCATTTTCTGATTTTTACTATAATAAGCTTGTTTATTTCAAGGATCCCTATTCCTTTGAATACGGAAATCCTCAAAAAAATTGAATTTCGCCGGAGCTTCCTAATTCTTGGACAAGTATATGATAGGGAAACGGGAGAATAAATAAAGGGGAACAAAATATTAATACTGAATACATTGTAAAAAAAAATAATACATTATAAGAGAAAACAAAATATATTCAATGACGCAAAAAAGAATAAATCTTGTTAATCATAATAAAATTAAAAATTGACGTGAGTTTAAAAATAAAGTTTTTATCAAAATATGACAAAAAGATTGGGTAAATAATTATTATATACTATCGGATCTATAATAATAACCAGAGCCGGCTTTACCTATGGTGCAGGGTGTGCAGCGCACACGGGCGCAGGGTCTCAGGGGGCGCCGAGCGCCGCTCGCGACACCTTCAAAGATGCGTCGCTATCGGCGGCGGCGCTCTCAAATACCACCGCCCGTGTCGTGGCCGACGCCGGGGGCGGTAGCTAAGCAAGGCGACCCACGAGCGGCTCCTTTACTCTATACAATAACTTTTGTTTCAACGTGAAATCAACCTTAAAACAGATCATTAAAGATTATATTGGCATAGTGTCTTATCGCTAACAAAGGCGCGTGTCGGTACCTGTTTTGATTCGTTTAAAAACACGCCGATGATCATTGCGAATTCGGCTGTATTAGATTATTTCTTTAAACACTAATTAATGCCAATCTATTCAGTTCAGCCAGCCTTATTATAAATAATGTTGTTTAAAAGTATTTTCGCTAAGATTGTGGTGTTTCCGTTTTACGTCAATAAACTTTGTAGGCATACACTGAGAGAAAAAATGTCTGAAACCAATTAAATATTAGTTGAATCAAAGAAATATTTAATGAAATAGTTGCAAAAAAATATTTGTTTGATACGCGAAAATATTTATTTGATTTATTCGTTTGAATCAAATAATATGAATAGTTGTATCAAAGTAATTTTTAACAACTACAAAAAAATATTCATTAGAAATGAAATAATATATAATTATTTTTGTATCGAATTTCTGACCGATTAGGTAACTTCCCTTGTACTTCGTATAGCAGGAGGAAGTAAAAGATAATATTATAATTTTTCATTTTAGCCAAATCGACCAATGGTAAGGGAGATTAGGGGGAGGCTTAATATAAAAAATCTATTTGTTGTAACAAATATATCGACACCAAATTTCATATGTGAATTCAAAACCATATAAGGACAAAACATATTAAATTTCAGCGGAATCGGCAGAAGGGAAGGAGGATTAGAGAGGGGAGGGGGTAAACTCAAAAAATTCCAATTGACTGAGTTTGGAGACTGAGCGAAAAGTTAATTATGGGGTTGCATTGTCTTTAATATTTCCTGAGCAGCGCGGGGAGCCACAACTAGTCTCAGGTAACCCCAGCTAAATGACAGAATAATAAATTGGTGGCCAACATCACTTCCTGGAGGCTCAGGCTTCCGATCAGTTACGGTCCTCTTCACAGGAGATGTGCATAACTTAACACGTTTCTGATCCCAACCACTGTCTTGGCCAGTTCCACGCGTTCTTCTTCTTTCATTGGCTCCTACCCCTGATTCCTTTGTTCTTCATTAACCGAAAGGAACCTGGTAACGAACCGTGGAGGCCGACCTCGCCAACAACACAATAGAATCCCAACCAGAGCAAAGGAAACAAAAAAAATATATAAGTCGATGTCAACAACCTACTCTTGTCAATAAGACTGATGCTTTGTCCGTGGTCAAAGCGCTTTGGGAATTAGGCTAAAATAAAGTCGATGTCTACAACCTACCTTTGTCAATAGGTATGATGCTTTGTTCATGGTCTACGCGATTCGGGAATTAGTCTAAAAGAAATATATAAGAATATAAAGTTTGTGTTGAAACAAGTAGGTATCAGAAGTATTTAAAGAAACAAGTTTTTTTTTTATCTGGCAGGTAAATAAACCTTGAGCACGCCGTCCTTCGGATGGGACTTGAAGTGATATGAAATTTCCGTGAAGACTAGATCGAATATTTGACCGATTATATAACTTTTCCTATACTTCGTAAAACTGGCCAGGTAAATAAAAAAAAACCTATTGGGTTATGCGAAATGAGACATATTTCTTCAAAATAAAGATGCGAATCGTTTAAAGTGGTAAATTATTTGATCAATTTAAATGCATTCTTCGATTGCCACAAATAAATCGTGATTTGATTCTACAGAGTTTGAAATTAAAACTATTATAGAATGTATTGAATGAATAATATAGGTTAGGTTAGGTTTTATGACTCATGCCCGGGCTTTAACTACGAGGTCATATCGCCTACTACCAGAGCGCTCTTTCGTCACTCTGGTGGACATGAGCCCGACTCTACTGTGGGAGTCCTAAATTTTGCCTACCCTAAATTTTTATTCATCTAGGGTAGGGGTCTTTAACGAGTACCTGACATCGTACAGGCTCGGGACCATCGCTTAACGTCCCATCCGAAGGACGGCGTGCTTAAGTTTATTTTACCTCCCAGATAAAATAAACTAAGGGCCTCGGTCGGGCTACGAACCCACGACCTTGAGCTCAGAAGTCAAGCACGCTTACCACTGAGCTACCGGCGCCCTCATGAATAATATATATTTTCATTTTCATAAATTAATTTTATATATTGATCATTTGAAATATTAAATAAAAGTAATATTTTTTCAAGATAAAAATCGAATCGTTTCACTTTACAGAATATTTTATTAAATTGAATTGAATATTTGCTTGCCATAAATAAATCGTGATTTGATTCTACACTGAAAAAAAAATAGGTGGCGAGAAATATATACTCAATTCAAGAAAATATGCTCTTAATACTCTAGCAAGTAAATTTTATTGATATGGAGTTTTTCATTTAATGATTAGCACAGATTAGAAAATAAGTTTGTCTGAATTTCGCAATGAGTCCGCTTTTGGGGAGTTCTTTAACAGCGCGAAAACTGTAGCGGAAGAAGTCGAGGCAATAGCAGAATTTTCCACACCTGCGGAGGCGGAGGATGAACCAATAACAGACGCGCAAACACATTTCAAAGTAAACTGTTACTACTATTTGTTAGATACCGCGATAACTAAGTTCGACGAACGGTTCAAACTTCTGAGTCAAAATAACGTACCTAATTTTTTCATTTCTTCAAAAATTAAAACACTGGAAGGATTTGGACTTAAATACAAAAAAAAACACATTGTTCTAATTTAGAAAATAAACTGTGCCATGATGGCTCTTCAGATGTGGAGAAGTTCGAGCTCTTTAATGAAATCGAATTACTAACGATGTTTATTGATGATTCCACTACGCCGTTGGATATTTTAAATAACTTGTTTACGAATAAATTAATTTCAGTGTTCCCAAATCTGTTCACAGCACTTAGAATTTACCTCACATTGCCAGTCACTGTAGCACACAGCGAAGGATCATTTTCTAAACTAAAAATAATAAAAAATTATCTTAGATCAACATTGTCGCAAAGTTGATTGACAAATTTATCGTTAATAAGTACCTATTGAACATGAAATCAAAATTGAAGTCAATGACATTGTTAAAGATTTTGCTCATGCAAAAGCACGAAAAGTAACTTTTTTGTAAATATAGTTATTTGTGTTACCATCCCTAACCATCCCTAACTATTACGAGCGTCCTGCAATGTAACTAGTTAAATATTTTTGAACTAACTACAAAGTTGTGCTTTTTTATTCTTGTAACCCCTTCCTTCCTAAATATACTTTTTACTCCTGTACCTATTGCTTCCCGACATCATTTAAAATTGCACCATTTGCACCCGAATTTCCGTTTGAAAATATAACTGCAAGTAATCCATTTTGACCGCGCGCCTACTAGAGGGCACCAAGGTGTTGATTGCACACGGGCGCTACATGGGCTAGAGCCGCCTCTGATAATAACAAACAGAATATCAATTCTTATAAGAAAAAAGGCATATATATATATATATATATATATATATATATATATATATATATATATATATATATATATATATATATATATATAAATATATATTGTTAAAAAATAATCACTAAAAGTAATATAATAAAAAATAAAATCGACTATGGACTACCTACAACGAAATTAGTTCCGTAATAAATAATGTTTAAATATATACTAACGTGAGCTCACGATGTAAATAAAAATAAAATGATAAATCTATTTGATGGCAACCATAGTGTGGTTAAAATAGTTAAATCAAAATACAAACAAAGAATGATGAGATTCGAAGGATAACGAGATTCGAAGAATGAAGCTCGTCGGCTGAATGAAGACAAAGCTGAACGGGCACACTGGCAGATCCCAAGTCAGAGAAATCCACAAAGAAAGTAGGGCCCTATTAAAAAACGGCAATAAAAAAAAAAAAAATTATAAGACGTCCACTTTCGGGCAATTATAGCAAGGGACTGAGTATCAAACTGAGAGGATTACCAGTGTGTTTACGTTACGTTCAGGCAACGAACGTTGTTGACTAAACAAAACTTTTAAGTGAAAATCACTCTTCAGTATTTTGTACAGGAGACCGACTGACCTCACAATAGTACCTAGTTTAAAACTTAGCGGTCTCTCATCAAATAATGTCAAGGCGATTCGGTAGCGTTTTTACCATTTACAACACGTAGACTACCTTGAAAATGTTACCGTAAAATCAAACTGGTTTAGATTATTGACACATGTTATCGCAACAGTAAATTCAAAGTCATGACAATGTGACTTTTAGTTTACACAATAATAAACACCGCGACATTCAGTGGACAGTAAAAGTTATGACAAGGGATTTACATTTGTCAGATCAGTCTGCGATCAATGATCCATCAGTCACAGTTCGATCACAGTCATTTTGTCAGATCAGTCTGCGATCAATGATCCATCAGTCACAGTTCGATCACAGTCATTTTGTTTTGTTTGACTGAGGAATATTCACACTTGTCAGGTCATTCAAGATAATACATGCCCGGGCTTTAACAACGATATCGCCTACTACCAGAGCGCTCTTTCGTCACTCTGGTGGACATGAGCCCGACTCTACTATGGGAGTTCTAAATTTTGCCTACCCTAAATTTTTATTCACCTAGGGTAGGGGTCTTTAACGAGTACCTCACATCGTACAGGCTCGGGACCATCGCTTAACGTCCCATCCGAAGGATGGCGTGCTTAAGTTTATTTTACCTCCCAGATAAAATAAACTAAGGGCCTCGGTCGGGTTACGAACCCACGTTCTTGAGCTGAGTAGACAAGCACGCATACCACTGAGCTACCGGCGCCCTCCCTCAACATTTATGTTAAACAGACTTGAAATAAAACATAACATGTATTACAAATATCTCTAGACTTCCATAATTTCTCTTAACCCTCCGTCGGGCGCAATATTTGGGGTCACGAGTTCGGGCGCAATGTGCCCAACTGACACATGGCAAATACATCTAAGTTTTTGCGGAGGAAACTATCTTTTGTTTTTCAAAACGGTACATTATATGAATGGTTTTACAAGGTTTTTCAAAGTAAAACTTGTAAAATAAGATGGCCACAATGACAAATCCAAACAAAGGTCCAAACAGGTGTTATAACCTTCAACCTTTAATTTTTTTGGATGATTTTGGTGTTAAGAAATACGCTGCTAGAAGGCATAGGATATATATTTGACTAAAGACAACAAAAATCTTTTTAAAACATGTTTGGGCTTCATCATATAGCATCAAGAATACTCTCGAAATTCGTATGTTTCATGTCCTCAAAAATAACCATTACCTAAAAAAAATGCTAACACAAAACAAAATTAACAAGGAAAATGTTATTTAAAAAAAATAATTATCAGCTGTAAACATTCTGTTATTTCCCTAATGTGATCAGGATTATTCAAATCATATTCTTTCCGCAACATTTCTGAAAGAAACCTGCAAAAAAGGAAAACATTATGTACATATGGTTGACAGGCAGAGGACAAAAAAACATGTATTACTTAATCACAGAAGTTGTATTACACTATATTTATGTGTTAGATGGACAGAATAATCCATTATAATAATCAGAACTGCAAAGTACGGATTGTGACGAAATCGGGCGCAATGAGCTTCTCAGGCCACTTTGTCAACTATGAACAATCAATTTCATGACCATGATTTGGTTGGTTGGTTGATGTAATTAGGTCTTCGACTTCTTGGTCATTACACAGGTCATGTTCTCTCTTACAGTTACTGATTTGTTTTACTGTTTACCAAACCTGTTTGTCACTGGTCTATATGGCACACCATATGTTAATGTTTTTTGACAATAAAGTTTATACTGTTATACACATATCTATATATTCCCATAAAGTCTAGAGGAAAGGGTTGTGAAGAGGAAGTTGGTCCTCTGCTCCAGGACAGCGTCTCCTGATAACCAAGAATGGATCTCATTCGGGTGGAGAATTCGAAGAGGAGTCTGCTGCAAGATTATTGGGTGTTCACTTGTTGGCTTGCGATGGTCTAACAGTTATCAGCTTGAGATGGTCTTAAGGTCTTCCTTTGATATTATATTTACCCACCAGACATATGGAACATCTATCCAACATTTGGCAAGGAAACCATTCAGATATTGTTGTATTTGTATGTACATATATTTATAATAACTCTTATTTTTTTTTTTTTTAATTTGTTTATAGATATTTTTCATAACTTTTTTATATATTTTTTTTCATTTAGTTTCAACTGGATTTTCTAATCAGGTTCGCTTCTTTGAGAAATATTATCGTTAGGTTCATACGCTGTTCGTCATCGCCGAGACATTGCGTGAGGTACCTAGGTATGCCCAACCTGTCTAGATTTTGAAATCTTTAAAGATTTGTTTGATAGGTGTCCCAAAGTTTGTTTGTTTGTGTATTTGAAATAAATTCGTAAACTACTTAATCTATTTGGATAATTCTTTCATGGTTGGGAAGCTTATTTCTTTGCCGTAGACATAGGCTATACATCCTTACGAATAAAAAAATGATATTTTGAAAAAATAAAATATATATGTTGATTTTCTCTCCTCATCTGGTCCTCTACTTCCTATTGGCCGATTCGTCTGGAAAATGATACATATCGTCCTTATGGGGTTCCGGATACACATATAAATCTTCTTCGTCAATATACGAGGTGTGTTCAAAAAATAACGGGAATTTTCGATTTTTGAAAAGAATTTTATTTATTCGTCTACATCAATGATATAGTCCCCATTAGATATTATACACTTATGCCAGCGCTTCTACCAATCCCCGAAATTTAATCTCATCTATGGTTGTGAAACGACGGCCCTTTAAGGTTCTCTTTATTGTTGGGAACAGAAAAAAGTCACACGGAGCTATGTCTGGCGAATATGGAGGCTGGGGCATCATTAAAGTGTTGTTTTTGGCCAAAAATGCAAACGGCATTTCACTTGTAGGTAGTAGGTACTCCTTATTGATCGTTTGACCTTGTGGCAAGAACTCATGGTACACTATGCCGTTAAAACCGAAAAACACAGTGAGCATGACCTTCACATTCGACCGCTTCTTGGAAACGCTTGTACCACTCGTTTTCTAAAACTTTGTTGCACTTTAATCCATTCTTATTTACTGCAAATTCTCTAAACCATTTTGTAAACAAATAAATAATCTCCGATCGTACCAAAACACATGTAACCTCTTTGACAGCTGACACCAGACTAAACATCCGGTTTGGCTAACAATGTACAGATACTTTTCAGACATGTTTACTAACACAACAACGAAATAATCGAATGGGACTAATACAACTCGCGAATTTACGAAATTCCCGTTACTTTTTGAACACACCTCGTATTCATTCTATCGGGAGTTTCAGACGGTCAACACGACCGAGATAATAAAACAATAGTTTACATTTCACAATCATATTTTTAGTTTAAGTTTAATTAAACTTAATAATTAACAATCAGGTACCATACACAAAATATAAGTATGTTATAACAAAATAATCAACACAAATTTAAATCAACAACTAAAATTTTCATCAGTCTAGTCATCCAGTCTTATACAGTAAATAGTAGTAAGTATCCTCAATTAAATAAGCCTTAATTTAATTTTTTTTCAGCAAATCGTTCCAACCCTTTTTCAGCTGAAATTTATTTTTTACTATTTCATTCTCGTTCAGCTGATGCACTAAATGTACTCTAAAAAACAATTATTCTCACTTTTTACGGCTTGAATACATTCTAAAATATGCAGTTAGTCTTAATAGTCTTTTTATTTTAGGTAAACATTGCACCGCCGTGCCGAGTTTTTAGTAGCATTCATTAGAGTCTTAACTTTAAGAAAGCTTTCAATATCATTTTTTTGACTGTAATTATTGTCTGTGGTGGAGTTGTCGTTATTAATTATAATTTTTTTAAATTAGGTACATTAGATCTCAATTTTCTGGGGGGGCCGTGTCCATCCCTCCCCCCTCCCCTAGCTACGCTAACGATGTTTGTTATCCAACCAAGTTTCTCCACATTTCCATTGAGAAAGGTTATGTAATAAGCAAATCTCTTTACAGATACATATACATAATGACGCCGTTCATAAGTAGACAAACTTAATTCGTATAGAAAATTTAATTTTAAACAGAAATTTGTCTATACAAATGTTAGATAAATGATGTGGCCATAATGGGACATACTTATACAAACCACGCTTACAGATCATTCTCTGTCCCCTTTCCCCTTCTCAAAATCTGGCATTACTGAGTATAATAAAGTAATGAGTTGGCGTCAGCGGTATTTTTCGTTTCATTGTACAGCGTTATTCTGAGAGGGACTTTCTTATACCCATTAATGCCAATATGACATGATTTTGAGAAGATGGATGGAGACAGAGAGTGATCTGAAAGTGTTGTTGATGAAAGAAAATCTTGTAATGGCCACATCACATTTATTTTGTAATTTTGCATAAAAACTACCAATAATAAACAAATATTTTATAATTCATTGCTTGATGATACAATTTAAACATTATTTTGAAATATTTGGGCGCCGATAGCTCAGTGGTATGCGTGCTTGCTTTCTGAACTCAAGATCGTAGGTTCGAAATCCGGCCGAGGCCCTTAGTTTATTTTATCTGGAAGGTAAAATAAACTTAGGCACGGGACGTTAAGCGATGGTCCCGAGCCTGTACGATGTAAGGTACTCGTTAAAGACCCAAACTCTAGATGAATAAAAATTTAGAATAGGCAAAATTTAGAACTCTCACATTAGAATCGGACTCATGTCCACCAGAGTGACGAAAGAGCGCTCTGGTAGTAGGCGATATGACCTCGTAGTCGAAGTTAAAGCCCGGGCCATGAGTCAAAATAACTAACTAACTTTGAAATATTTACAACGGAAATTTATTGTTCATTCTCTGAGGCGCTATAAGTTTGGTCGTATTGATCCTATCTCAAATTAAAGGACTCATTAGCCATTGGATATGTAATAAGGAAATTTTTGGTTGTAATCAATTTTTCAATGAGGCTAACCGTTTTCGGGTAAATTAAGGAAACATCTAAAAATATGTTTCAAAATTACATTTCAGGATGGTTTTCGGCTTATATCTCGAAAAGCAAACGAGCTGCGAAAAATCATATTTGATATAAAATACCTATGTATTTTAGTTTTCTCAACAACTTTTGCTTGTAAAGATTTTTTATTAGATCATAACTATAAACGGTATCTTGTAAATTGTACTTAGGCCCCGGAGTAAAGTGTTCTTAATTGTCGTCCGATTTCGGCCAAAATCTAATCACATCTAAGTGACTTCTTTATTGCAAATTTCAAGATAAAGTTTGCTAAAATCGATTTTGTGGTAAAACGCTCACAACTTTCCGATCGCACACACACACACGCACAGATAGACATATTTGCAAAAATGGTCAAAACGTATTCAGGGGACCTTGAAAACGTGAAAATCCATTGAAATCTTGAACTCGGACTTTTGCATGATTACAATTCCTAATAAATAAGAGGGCGCCGGTAGCTCAGTGGTATGCGTGCTTGACTTCTGAGCTCAAGGTCGTGGGTTCGTAGCCCGACCGAGGCCCTTAGTTTATTTTATCTGGGAGGTAAAATAAACTTAAGCACGCCGCCCTTCGGATGGGACGTTAAGCGATGGTCCCGAGCCTGTACGATGTCAGGTACTCGTTAAAGACCCCTACCCTAGATGAATTAAAATTTAGGGTAGGCAAAATTTAGGACTCCCACAGTAGAGTCGGGCTCATGTCCACCAGAGTGACGAAAGAGCGCTCTGGTAGTAGGCGATATGACCTCGTAGTTAAAGCCCGGGCATGAGTCATAAAACCTAACCTAACCTAATAAATAAATTATAATTATTCAATAAGATTTCATGTTGATATATTTATTACATCGGCAATTATTGGGGGTTTTAAGTTGAGTCCTCCTCCCTTCGGCCGATTTAGTGAAAAATTAATAGGTGTTGTCTTTATGAGGTTATGAAATTACACATAAAATTATTTATCAATACATTAATTATAAGGGCATAGTAAACACCCCTAATCCGCCGTCGTTAGAGGGTTCTGAATTCACATATAAAATTTCGTGTCGATACCTTCATTCTATTGGGAATTATCGTGTTCACAGACCAGCACAGAGAGATTTTTTTTTTCATTTTTGGAATCAGGGGAACACATGAAATTCAGGTGAAATTTCTACTTGTAATTTCTGACCGATTACTATAAACTAACTTCCTCCATATTTCGTGAAGTTGGGGGAGTAAAAATTGTTTCGAACAATTTTCTTCGAAATTGCATTTTTTTTTAAATTTTTGTTTGCTTTGTGTGGTATAAAATGCAGAGACGGACGGCCGGCGCTTCCAATCAAGGATAAAAAATTAAATTAAATTTACCGTTCGCCTTCTTCCGATTTTTTTTTTTTTTGCAGTTCAATAAATTGATAAAAATAATTAAATTTAATAAAGATGTAATAATTTATATAAACTAAAATTAATATTATAAATTGTTTGTGTAGAGTGACAAGGGGATGGGCCAACTAGACTAGGAGAGACTCAGGTAACTGTTTTGTTTTCTGCACATTTAGCCGAAATTGTCTAGATTTTGTCTGTTTTCTTGGCTGTATTTCGTTTTAATATTTAAGATAAATCTTTCTTCTTTGTCTCAGTCATGAGGAATGTTGTTGCTGCGTCTTTTTTGTTTTTGTGTTTTTTTTTTCTGTGGTATAATAATTAATCTATATAAAGAAAGTTAAGTGTCTGTCTGTCTGTTTGTTACTGCATGGCGCCCACACCGTTTGATTTATATTCACGAAATTTTCAGGTACTGTTTAAGGTGGACCGGAAATGAGGATAGGCTACTTGCAGTATCTGCATTTTCAGGAGGGAGGGGGGAGGGGGGGGGGGGGGGGACTGGAGGGTCGCCAGAATTTATTTTCAGCAAAATATTAAGTGGCTCATCATATTAAAGTTCTTAGGGGCCGTTCACAAACTACGTCACGCAATTTTGAGGTGTTTTTAACCCCCTCCCTCCCCCTTGTCACAATTGGTCACATTTAATTGAACCCCCCTAAACGTGACGCCATTTTTTCATGACCCCCCCCCCCCTCCAATTTAAACTTAATTTTTTTTTTATAGAAAAGTACCTACTAAATTGTATAAAAATAATAAAACTTCAATTTATCATAAATACAGCATACATATTATATTCATCTGTATTCATAAATTAAATAAAAGAACAGTGATTTAAGTATTTAACATTTCGATTATTCAAGCGAGATAATCCATATCATGAAAAAAGACTGAGGAATATTACGATTCCTCCCAAATCGGTTTTAAATGTTCATCTATAGTTATGATTGGTATTTCAGATTGATCACTGTCAGAAGGTTCAGGTATTTCCCTATTACTATCTATCATGTCGTCATCGAACCACTCGGCTTCTTCTTGATCCTCCATGTTTTTTATGATGGCCAACATTTCTCATACTTAAAATGTATTTTATTTAAATATGTTATTTTACTTAAATAACATGAATTTATTAAAATACTAACGTTAAAAAAATTTGCATGAAATTAATTTTTAGAAAATTGTCTACGCCCTTATTTTAAAGTGTAATAATAAACGTGACGTCATTTTTTTTGTTGAGTCCCCTCCTCCCCACCGTCACAATCATCACATAAGTTATAACCCCCCCCCTCCCCCCTCCCCCGTAGGCGTGTGACGTAGTTTGTGAACAGCCCCTTATGTATTGAAACAAATATTTTAAGGAGGAGGGGGCTTAGAAGGAATTGAATCAACTTTTGTGTTAAGATTCCCCTAACCCCCCCCCCCCCTTTCCTTTGGTCGATTTGGCTGAAAATAAATAGGTGTCATCCTAAGAGGATTCTGTATATATACCTACATACACATATAAAATTCCGTATCGATATATTCATTCTATCAGGAGTAATCGTATTCACAGACACACACACACAGACAAACATTTTTGTTTTAATTTTTGGAATCAGGTGGTCGGAAAACACGAAGTTCCCTTGAAATATCCGAATAGAATTTCTGACCGATTACATAATTGCCCCTATACTTCGTGATTCTTTTCCAAAGAGAGAGAAAAAATGTATCAATTTTGTATTGGTGACTGATTACTCTCATTGGTTATACAAGATACAGGCGTGTTTCAGGCACTGCTGGGTGAGATGTAAGCGCACCGTGGAGCCCACAGATTTCACCAAAGTCATCGATAAAGCATGCGCCGACAGAAGCAAAAGTAGTCATGCACTTCTTACTGAGCAAGTAAGTTAAATTTTACAATTTTAAGTTAGTTATTATGACTCACGCCCGGGCTTTAACTATGAGGTCATATCGCCTACTACCAAAACGCTCTTTCGTCGCTTTGGTGGACATAAGCCCAACTCTACAATGGAAGTACTAAAGTTTGCCTACCCAGATCTAGTTAGCATGTGTAGGGGTCAGAGTACCTGACATCATACAGGCTCGGCACCATCACTTAACTAATTTGAGTGTTATCAAGATTGTCTTGACCAAAGAGGTCGTAAAATATGTACCCCAAAATGAATATAATTATCAATACGAGAGATATACGATATTATCAATAAAGATCAGTAAATAAATAATAGATACTGATGTTGGGAGTCCTTCCCGAAACGTTTATAATTAATAGGTTGTAAAAATGAAATAATAAATGAGAGAATTATAAATCTGTGAAAATATGTATTACTTTGAATTTTTCCTATAATATCTCTCATGCGATTACTAGACATTTCTTCGAGAGTACATTCATGACGTTTTCAATTATTCACATGGAATTAGGCATATAGTCAAATCCCGGAAAAAGGTAATGATGTTTATTGTTATGAAAAACAAATTTAAGGCCGAGCAGCGGTGGTCATCGTAGCTAATAATTGCGTAGCCATAGCGAACAGCACTTAGTATATGCTAAGCGAAACTTGGTAACCCAGCTAGTATGTGCGTTGCAACGGCTGACAACGAAGTTAGTAAGTGGTTAGCAGCGCTGGTGACCACAGCTAGATTAGTAAGCGATATGACCTTGTAGTTGAAGCCCGGGCATGAGTCATAATAACTAATTAACATTAATTATTTAAACAATTTTAAACATAAAACGTTCGTAATATGCTTACAGAATATTTGTCTCGAATAGTAATATGTTTATGATCAGATTCATTAACAATAAAAACTGGAATTGGGGGAGAATATTAGGAAGAAGCCCTAATTTTTCGTTAAGTTTTTAATAAGATTGCAAAATTATACCTGTTTGGGGGGCCAACATTTGAATCACAAACATCTACAAATCCAAGTGGCAGTGGCAGCTCTCCGGCCGCCCCGGTATATCATTATTTCCTAACAAGTGTCTTCTTGAGCTCCTTTGAACTTGCATATTTCGGCTACTTTGTCATCAAACCCAAGAAAAAAGAAAAAAAAAATGTGTGAGTGACGCGGTATGCAAGAGAATTGATTTGTAAATGTCTGCTTTAGTTTCAAAAATTTGCTGTCGGGCACTGATTTTAATTAATTTTTTTTTTATAATGATACATATGATAAGTAGTATGAGAAATTAAACTTTCAAATTTATTGTTCTTCAATTTATTTTATACATGAAATTATAGGTTTGTGATAGCTAATAAGATACATATATACAACTGTGATTGTAGTCTCTAAATACAGCGTCGATTGTAGTTTCCGAATTTTTGTAGAAATGCTTCGATTCGTAATCATTTGTAGATTAAGTTTGTCATTTAAAAATGAAATAAGCTGTCATGTGTCCCCCTGAAATGGGTAAAAACATTATATTACTTGTGACAATATGACAACAAATATTATTTTATTATTATATTCAAATATTATTAAATTATATTATTGATCGATATTTTCAGCAATTATTATTATATATTAATAATATAGAAATAAATATAGGTAATTAATTTTTTTATAATAATAATTTGAATGTGTGTATTTGTTTATACATCACAATATGTTATTCAAAAAATGTTGTTATTAGATGAAGAGCAGTGAGTCGCAGATGTCGGTGGGTCCCTGTGAGGAGTTGGAAGAGGCCAACCTCACTCTCAGCAAGTCGACAGCCAATGGAAGTATCATAACCATGACCATGAAGAACAATCATCTCATTGTGGAGACGGAGGAAAGATTGGTAAGTGGGCAATGGACATTTTTTTTTTTTTTTGAGGCACTTTAACTTTTGTCGTATTGATCCTATCTCAAATCTAAGGATAATTACCGATTGGAAATTTAATAGGAAACATTTTTAGTAGGAACCAATTTTTCGATAGGAATACCCGTTTTCGGGTAAATCAAGGAAACGTCTAAAAATATGTGTTTCAAAATAATGAATAAGATAGTATCTTGCAGGATACGTATCTCACAAGATAATGTTATCTTGGCAAATAGTATTTGGTTCATGAAAACATACTTTATTCAAGATACTTGATTATCTTGTCACTCATCAGATACATTATCTCGCTATGAGAGACACCCTGTTAATTAAACGGTCAATCCCCCCCCCCCCCCCCCCCCCCCAATCTGTTCTTCTTACAGCCTTGGTAATATGGGGGTGGTTGCATCCAGTTGGTGGTGCTAACTGAGGTTGGATTCGTATTGACTGTTTATTCTGATGTGGGACCAGAGCGAAGTAGTAGGTGTCCCAATTCCTCCCCTATTCAAAGGCCCCAACTCCACCCTAGACACATTTCCACCCCAGTAGGATGTCCTCAATATTTTGAAGGGTAGGATTCTATCCTCGGCGGGATAAGGGCGAGAGCCTCAGTACCGCTCATGGGTTCTACCAACTAAAAAAAAAAAAAAAATCCTTATACTATAAGTTAGTTGTTAGTTATTATGTCTCATGCCTGGGCTTTAACTGCGTGATCATATCGCCTACTACCAGAGCGCTTTTTCGTCACTCTGGTGAACATGTGTCCGACTCTACTATGGGTCTTCAATTTTGCCTAGCCTAAATTTTTATTCACTTAGGGTAGGGGGCTTTAACGAGTACCTGACACAACCTCGGGACCATCGCTTAACGTCCCATTCGAAGGACGGCGTGCTTAAACTAAGAGCCTCGGCCGGGTTTCGAACCCGTGAACTAAAGCTCAGTATGCGCCCTCTCTTATTCTATAGGTATAAGAAAGTAATATTGTTCGTATCAATTCCTACGAAAGTTATATAATATTTCATACAATTTACATTAGATACCATTTTTCTAAAGTGATAAAGCTCACGAGATAATTAAATACAGTTATATTTGTATTTTTTAATTAAAGAAAATACCTTTTTTATATCCCTCAGGGCCAGTTCTGGAGAAAGATGTTCCTTATTGATCATTACATCTGAAGTTTGTTTCTTCAATTGAAGAAAAAGGGTCGACCTTGTTTTGTCAAGAACTGTTAAATTACTTTTTTACTTCTTCAGTTTAGCGTGCTTGCATGCTGTGCACCTAGAGACCGCTGGTTCGAAACCCGGCCGAAGACCTTAGGTTCTTTTTCATCTCCTAGATAAAAAGGCGAAAAGCCGTCTGGTAGTAGGCGATATGACCTCGTAGTTAAAGTTCATATTGGCCAGAAACAACTAGTTTACTCCATGTTTCATGAAGGATTGTTATTTTGAAAATGAAACATCTTTATTCTGTTTCTTTACGCTAAACATAGTTCTTTTCCTTATTTTAAAACTATCGTTGACAAAGCCAAATATAGACAAGAGAACAAAAAGAACCCGAAACCAAGGGGAAAAGCAAGATAAATTCATTTGAAGGGAAATATAGGTGGGGAAAAGGCAGCCAGCTTTTGTAGAGAGACTGACGGGCCTTTCGTTATTATCCATCGAAAGTGATCTCTTGAATTCTATTGTCACAAAAAGTGCTGTAGAAAATTTTGCTTCCAGGCCAGAAGAGCCGCCATGCTTTGATTACAATTTACTTTTATTTAATAAATGACTGAGATAAATGTTTCTAGTTTTATTTGGAAAAAAAAAATTGACTTGTGTTCCTTAAAAACTACTTTACTAAACTAAAAGTAGTGTGTTTTTAAAAAAATCTATTATTAATATTACCTATATAGTTTATTATTTAAAATAAATTTTATATGTACATAAAATGTAAAGGGGAAAAACATAAAAACACTCGGGTATTTTAATTGTGGAGGGGGGGCGGTGTTATCGTTATTTGCATACGTGCGGCCAATACTCGTTCCACGGCGTTGAGTAATGAGGACTTTTTCTTGTGAACAAAGGTATTGCTTCATTATGAATCGAATTAGTAACATATAGTGTCTAATGAAAGCTTCAAGATGGAGACGACCTGATAAAGGACGAAAGAAAGGAACTTGCTCTTATATGGAGCTCCGAGTTTCCCGAAACTCCTTATTCCATTTGGAGCCGGATATCAGATTAGTATTCGAGGAAAATCACGAATGAGTAGGTGCTGAGCATGTCGATGTCAAGGGTGATGTTAAGTTTAATTTATTAAACCTGAATAGACAAAATTTAGGACTTCTGGGCAGAAGTCACAAACAAATGAATGATTAGAAATTACGACAATTGATTGATTTCTTGAGGGGGGAGATAATTAAATTCATTTATATATCGACAATAGGCAATGCTTAAGAATAAATTAAAATATAAAATCTCAGTTATTAAACCAGATAAAATTAATTTTATAATTTACACATATACATTTTTTAAATATATTTTTTCTTTTTATTTTACGTCACTCTTCTATGCTTATTTTGTGATTTTTAGGGGTTTTTTTTTGCCTGACTATTTTGGCACTTTTTTAGAGTGTGATTTGACTGTTGATTTAAACAAAGTATTTTAATTCGTTGTGACAGGAAGACACGGTGAGTGGAGGGGGGCTAGGGCTGGTCGCTGGGGCTGAAGACCTCAAGGAGGTGGCTGTGATTCAGGTGGAGCCTGTCCTCACCTTCCAGATGCCCTTCTGTACATCCGCCTTCGTCGGTAAGCATTCAATATTTATATGGGTAATTTTTCAAGAAAAAAAATCTGTCAAAACATACAAGGTGTTCCCTAGAATTAGTTTGATCGGTATATTCCCCCATATTGAATCCATACGGACCTATGTTAGTTGTTCAGGTGCTGCAATCTCTGGAGAATTAAGTTAAATGAGCGAAAATGTGTTCAAATCATATTTACCCTACGCCGTCAATCCTGTCCTCCCGTCATCATTAACGACATCCTGATTCCCTCTTCAAACCAAGTTCACTACTTCGGGTTTTACCTAGACCCTAGATTTACATGGAGCCCACAAAGACGACTTAAACGACAAGAACTGAATCGAACGACTGTTACGACTGTTGGATCAAAATCGAAACTGACTACTCCTAACAACAAACTTACGATTTACAAGACCATTCATTACACTTCCAATTTGGACTTACGGACTCGTACTTTGGAGTACAACTAAACAATCCTACATCAATCGTATCCAAGCATTCCAGTTCAAGCTCCTCCGTCGAATTGTCAACGCTCCTTTCTATGTCACCAATAAAGTCCTACACAGAGATCTCAGTATTCCCACTGTCAATGAATTAATCAAATCCCGATTCCAATCATTTCACCAGCAATTTTTCTTCCCATTGAAATCCTTCTCTGACAATCCTTCCTTTAAATCTTCGTTGTTCCACTTCCTCTTCGATAGAAAATCCTCTCCCTCTGGTTAGTCTTTCATTCTCCTTCCTTTGTATTTTCCTGGATCAATGTTTATTATTATTGTACTTGCTTATTAATTTTATTTTATTCGTCTGGACATCCTTCCCTTACTTCTATATTTTTAATTTATCTTCTTTTCGTCCTTATATTTCTATAAATACATTCATTAAATTGATTATTTAATTATTTATATTCATTATTGTATAGTTCTTTGGTTTTCCACCATATCAATAATTTATTTATTCAACAGGGTGATATTGCATTATTGCAAGGTGCATCTCCATTAAAACTAAATATAACTTTCCCAAAATAAAATGTCTTTTCATTTCATTTCAAATTTCAGCCAGTGATACAACATTAAATGTACCTATTTGTCTCGCTGTCGTCAAAGAAGCTTTCAGCCATTTATTTATTAAATTACATTAAAAACACTGTGTTATAGGTACCTATAAGAAAACCTGCTGTTAAAATACAAAAAAAAATGCCACTTATTTGTTATTTTTGTTGAACCTAGGTGCCAATATAGGACTATCAACTTCAAATTTGAGCTCTTGCTCAGATAGTTCAGGGAACAGAAATTACAGATATGGAACTCAGGAGGAGTATACAGACGAACAGATGGAGGGGGTAGCTGTAACTATGGCAACGGGACAGCCTCTTGAGATCATCCCTTTCACCAGCGAGGTTACGTAGTCCTACCCATCTGCACACCTTTCTACAAGAGCCATCCAAAATCCATCTAGTCCATTTGTTTAAAATACATATATATATATATAAATATAAATATAAATATATATATATATATATATATATATATATATTCTATTCTACTTCTATCATTGCTATTATTAAATCAAAAATTGAACACCTGAATGCAGGAACTCGATAACAAACAAAAGTAAAACTTTTAGAAAAAAAAGTCATGGGGGAATCACGGGTAGTGTACTTCCCCAGAACGAATTAATCAATTAAGTATTTGCTCTCTCTCCAAAGCCAATCGACCGTTTGGGATAAATATCAATATTTGATTTACATAAATAGGGGCTTCTGAATCGTCATATTAAATTTTGGGTCGATACATTCATTACAACGGCAGTTATTAGAGTTTTTGAGTTAAGCCTCCCCCTAACCCCCCCCCCTTTCCTTCGCCCGATTTGCTTGAAAATCATTAGGCGTGAAACCAGAACCCTCCAACACCTATTGATCTTCAGCTAAATCGACCAAAGAGAAGGGGAGATTAAGGACTACCGATAGAATGAATGTGCCGACAGGAAATTGTATATGTGTGACCAGAATCACATAAGAACAACACATATCGATTTTCAGTCAAATCGGCCAAAGGGAAGGGCGGAATTAGGGGAGAGGCTTTACTCTTATAACTGGCATTGTAATGAATGTATCGACACAAAATTTCATAAGTTAGGTTAGGTTGTATGACTCATGCCCGGGCTTTAACTACGAGCTCATATCGCCTACTACCAGAGCGCACTTTCGTCACTCTAGTGGACAAGAGCCCGACTATGGGAGTCCTAAATTTTGCTTACCCTAAATTTTTATTCTCCTAGGGTAGGGGTCTTTAACGAGTACCTGACATCGTACAGGCTCGGGACCATTGCTTAAAGTTTACCTCCCAGATAAAATGAACTAAGGGCCTCGGTCGGGTTACGAACCCACGTTCTTGAGCTCAGAAGACAAGCACGCATACCACTGAGCTACCGGCGCTCTTGAAATTTCATAAGTGAATTCAAAACCCAGTAGGAGGGAACAGGGATCAGAAAGAGGCTCAACTAAAAAACCCCAATAGCTGCCAATGTAATGATGTATCGACATGAAATTTCATGTTTGAAGTCAAGACACAATGAGTCAAATTTCAGCGAAGACGGGGGGGTTCAGGGGAGGCGGCTCAATTCAATAACTCTAATAACAGCTGATGTAATGAATTTATCAACGCAAAATTTAGTATGAGGATTCAGGAGCCTCTATGTAAGTCAAATATTGAGTTTTAGGGCAATCCGTCGACTGTTTTTCGAGCGAGGGCGAAAAATTAATTGATTAATTTCTTATGAGAAAGAACATTGCCGGAGATTCACCGACTTTTTTTTTACTCTGGCATCTGTTGCTCGGAAATTAGGAAATTCTGGCAAAAACTCAAATTTCTTACCGATTACATCTCTCTACTTTGTAGAGCTGGTTAAGTAAAAAGCGCAAAATATTTTACAACATTTCAAATATTTCACGTAGGATATAAACAGCCATTTCTTGCTATTCCTCAGAATGAAATGAGATACAAATCTCATAGAAAGGGTTGCTCTTACTGGTCCACACATAAATGTAATATATTTTATAAAAGTTTATATACCAATACAAACTTATAATTAAGAATAGAAAATACAACAAACTTAATTAAACCAAAAAACAATTTATTGGAAGATACGACATTATAAAAATGGGCCGAAGTAAAGAAAAGAAAAATACCAACTGTTTTCAAATGTGTTACATTGAAATGTATAATAAACGAGAGGGAAAATCATAACAAAACTGTTTTTCTAAATTTTAAACTATTAGTTATGAAAATAAATATATTATTAATTTTTTCATCGTCATCTTCATCTATACTTAACAAATTAATTATTTTATCGGAGATTGCATTATATTGTCAAATATATTTTTGATAAATTTGTTTCTGTATTGGTTTAACATTGGACAAGTTAAGAGAAGATGGAGTACCTATGTTATCATTATCACTGTTACAAAGTGGTCAAAGAGAGTCAAGCTGAAATTTAGCTATTCCTCAAAGTTTTTACAAGCAGATATCTATGGTAGAGAAGAGAAACAGAGGGCAGTTTCGATACCTGAGATGTTTTTAATACAGAAATTTTCTTCTAATTAAATGAGGTAATTTTCTCCAAATTATCCCGTTAGATTTCAAACTCACGAATGCAACATTATAAGATAGATAGAAATATGTTCCCGTGATTTAAACATTATAATTAAAGAGAGTAATCGAGGTCCTTAAATTTTTTTTATTTGGGTTCCGTACATCGGATGCGACATTGAGCAATGGTCCCCAGTCTGTAAGATGTCGAAGACCCCTAACCGTAGATGAATAATCCTTGGTAGGCAAAATTTAGGAGTTCCATATTGAAGTCAGGCTCATGTCCACCA
The DNA here is from genome assembly GCA_963662175.1 of Aradus depressus. Lineage (NCBI taxonomy): Eukaryota > Metazoa > Arthropoda > Insecta > Hemiptera > Aradidae > Aradus > Aradus depressus. Next base: position 10,341,149 of record OY759222.1, read on the forward strand.
GAGTGACGAAAGAGTGCTCTGTTAGTAGGCGATATGACTTCATAATTAAAGCCCGGGCATGAGTCATAATAACTAACTTTGTTTGAGATTGAAATATCAATTGCAAACATACTTTTGCTAAATATTGTCATTATCTGTTTCGTGCACTCAGGTCTTCAATTGTAATACAAATAAAAAATGAAAAAAAATATTAATTAAAAACCTTTCAACAGGAAAATAAGATTAGGAACGTAAAAATGCACTTAAGAATCCATATACTATTCAATTTTTTGATTATTATTTTATTGAAAAATAAAAACAAAATAGTGAAAGAAGTAAGTAAGACTCAAACCATGTTTTAACTAAATGCATTCATTATCTGCAATACAAGAACCTCAAGTGCCACGTGGGAAACTCTGTGTCACAACGCTCTGTACAGTGTGTCATTTTAAACGGCCTAAATTTCAATTTGGCCCAACGCTTCATCGTATATTTTTCACATATTACCAAAGTTATGCAGTTCCATAAGAAAATTCACATTGTGTGATGTCAACAATTGAATATTTCTTAAGCCTTAGCAGTCATTTTTATAGCTATTTTTTATTTATTACTTATATTTTTGATAATGCCTTTGAATAGACTATTTAACACATAATTCGATTTCAAGGGCCTATTTTTTTTTTCATCTTGCCCAGCTTTAAAGTGGCAACTCATTGAACTATGATTGGGTAGTGTCAAAAACCTTCCCCTAGTCACACAATAATAATATATACTGGTGGGCTGGTGCTTTGCACCTAGGGACCTAAACATCTAGTACTTTTATCCCTTCCCTGGGAGCACTGGGTTTCCAACTTACCTTGTTACCTGTTTATACTACCAAAACCAAGCCCTTCAGGAAGTACCCAGTCTCCCAGTTTCCTTAACAAATCTAAGAATTCTCCCTGGTCCAGTCTTCTAAAATCCTTCTCTATGAACATCTCTTTACCAAAAATGTGGAGTCTCGTACGAGGATATGATCAGGAACGTATATTAAACGGACCGTGTCCTTTGAGAACTCCAGTTGGTTGCCGAAGATCGCTCTTTTTTAAGGTTCAGGATCCCATTCTTCAACACCATGGACTCCTCACCCAAGAAATCTTCGGCTCTGCACCTTATTTCTCTCCATGATTGCTCCAAACGGTTTCTTGAATCTTTCTTGGCCAGTCGATCTGCTTCCTCAGTCACACCTTATTGAGCACAAGTAAAACTCTCCTATCCTCCAAGAGTTATTGAAAGGATCTTTCGAATGACATATCGCAAGGTCATTTAAGATGACATCAAATTTACTAATGGTTTTATTTAATCGATTGTAAAATTTGCTAAATAAAAACATACATTCATTAGAACGGCAAAAAAACATACTTTCAAGGCATGACATCTCAAACATTATCCATAAAAAGAAGACCAAATTGCGCCACATTTTCAATATTACACTTGAGCGAACAAATTTTGTTTGTAAGCTTTTCTTATTGCTCTCATAATTTCAAAATGGCGACTGAAAATGTAAACTTTTTGATTGTTTTTTAAACAAATCATTCTTTTCTATCCTTTCAAAAACAAACTTTATATTCATCAAACTATGGTTAATTTATAAGCTTTCCAATGATATGCACATGACGGTGAATACCATTTGCTTAGTAACGAAAAGGAGAGGGAAGAATAACGATTCAAGAACTGCCCCTATGACACCCTCTCTGTTCTTCCAATCATCCAGGTCCTTGAATTGCACACAGTTAAAAAGCTAATGAAGTGAATATCATTTTAGAAATATAAATTCCTTTTAATTTCATTATCGGAGGAGATAAATTAAAATAATTACCCCGAAAGCCAAAAAAAAATACACATTGTGACACCATTTTGAAACACAGAGTTCTGAAAAAAGATGGGTCCCCCCTATAATCTTCACAAGTGCTACTCGTTCTCTTTAGTTATCAGGCGTTTTTAAGATAACCATCTTCGAGACAGAGGCAGAGCCTCCAACTTCTCCGGAAGGGGTCATGATATACTTCGTTTGTAATGTACATTCAAGGATTCTTAGAAGCAGAAAGAGTTATTAACTTTTGCTCAATAAGATAATATCTATGAGATAAGATAATATATTATGTTATTTACAACTATCTAATATCACTTCAATAAATCGCCATTTTGAAACGGGATGAAATATAAAAAAAAACTAGGGATTCGGGTTCGAATTATGTTGAGAGTTAGGCCAAAAAAATACATTAATTTGTATTTTACTTAACTTATAATGAATTTACTTAGAAATTCTCAACTTTTAACAATGCATAATTGTTTATTTGTTTCAAAGGATGTAACTGCAAGGAAGTATCTGTTTTCATTGATATACTAGCGTATATCGTACTTGCTAAAGAGACCAGCTTCTGATCTAATTATTAATTACTTTTTCGATAAAAAACCAAACTTAGTTACACAAAATTTCTTGATTGCGAAAACAGTGAAAATCAAGATCCTAGTCACCAAAACTTGGATAATATTTCATTTTTTAACTATTAATATTTACTCTGCTTAATTATTTACTAAACTTGTCCAAAATTCTAGTTTTATAAAATTTTGTAATAATATTATTAATTTCCATTTCAAATATTTTAAAATATATTTGCAGATAATGTTCACATAATACGCTAGTATATCAATGAAAACAGATACTTCCTTGTATCTCTATGATAATATTTCTATGGAGAAGGGGAATAGTTGAAGTGCACGACCTAATGGCTTGAGCTAGCTACTCTTATGACCATAGGGAAACTATAACCATACAAATGGTTGCTAGAAGCCTAAAAATATTCAAATTTTGAAAACCCACAATGAACGGAACTTATGAAGCTGCAAAAATACAAATGATAAGATGTAACAATCGATTAAGGCAACGATTCGGTAACAATAGGAATTGTGACAGTTTAAAATGGACATCTTGTATAACTGAATGATCCTTGTCAATTAAAAGTTGAATTTCCTAAGTCTGAATATCACATGCACCATTATATTGTTTACATAATAATAATATTTATTTCCAGTAATAAAAATATTTCAGAGTGATTAAAAATATCTCAAATCGTATTGCACTTTATTAATTTTGTTTCTTATATAAATGTTTTTAAATTAATTTTCTTACTATAATTTCCAATTAATTATACCATAAAGCCCACTTTGTGAAAAGAACCTTGCGTTTTGGACGCAATAAAGTTGATGTTTTGTTATTGAGTAAATGAATAAATTTGTATATTGCCATCTTATTTGAAGGATGTTGTTTTGGGCAAAATTAAGAGATATGTTTTATTTGAATCACCTTGCGAGTACTTATATACAGTAACAAGGTGCAAAAATATTCAAGAATTTTATATATATATATATATATAATAAGTATGTGAGAAAAATGTACAATTTTTTAAAATGTTATTATCGAAAGTGATAGAAGTGCGTTTGGAAATAATGATATGTTTTTTTTGTTTATTAATAAGTTTCTGTATTATAAACCATTTAAACAAAAAAAAATGAAGCAATGGACTGAATAAAAATGGATTAAAATAAACCCTAATCAATAATAATAAAATTTACGACAGGTAGAGCGAAACCTTCCAATTGGCTCCTTCGTCCAATGGGCTGACATTACTCAACTATCAAACTTTGAAAATATAACTGAAATAAGTTAATTTAAATAAATAATAACATTTAAAAACAGTGTTGTTTTTTGGCAAAATATAAGTTAAACTAAAAAAACTGAATGAGCCGTCCAAAAATGTATTTTCAGAGCAAGATGAATGTAGTAGTAAATTGGTCAGAAAAACAAAATATACAAGAGAATTTTAGCATTGCGATTGGATCACTATTATTTGCGAATATTAAAGAGCAAAAAATTAAGATGGGCATTTGAGGTAAAGATATTTCTAATGACCAACCAAACATTGTAAATAGCTTTAGTTGATATTTTGATGATTTTTTTTTAGGAAAGAAAAGTTGGTTTATATTGAAAAGATAAAAAATATATATTTGTATATAAATAATCTATTTCAGGACTTCGAACTTTCTGACGTAACGAAATATTCTGATTGCGAGAACAGCGATGTACTGAAACGTTAATATAAAATATACAGGGTGTTTTACCGAGATAGAATCCACAGCGTTTTTTTTTTCTCAGTATTTACAACAGTTAGGGAAACTTTGTTGATGGTAACTAGAGGAGGCGCGAGGAAACTTGGCGCTCTAAGCGTCGCCTCTCACCGCCATGAAAACTGACGTAGCAACACATTTGTCTGTCCAAGGCCCTTAGGTTTTTTATATGGAAGGTGAAAATTCCTTGATCACGCCTTCCTTTGAATGAGACTTTAAGCGATGTCAGTTACTTGTTAAAGACCCCCTGATCTAGGTGAATAAACCTGGGTGGGCAAAATTTCGAACTCCCAGAGTAGAGTCGGGCTCATGTCCACCATAGTGAAAACTAAACTGTGTATCCCCGCTTTATACTTAATAAATAAAAATACTATTTCAGAACATTTGTAAAATAAAAAATTCGCAGTGCCGCCCTCACATTTTGCCGCTAAATTTGTCTTGCGCCGTTCCTGATGTCTGCTTTTTACTGTGTGAAATTTAGAAGAAAAAAATCGCATTATGCACTTCAGCGGGCACCAACTTTCATTTTTTCAGAGGAACGTTAAAGATTTTATAAATTAAAAATTATGAATACAACAAATATAATGAAGGGAAGTTCCTTTTTTTTTCTTTTTTTCTACAGTTACAGAGGCCGAGAAAAACTGCTGGTCAAAATATATTCTCTCGTTTGAACACCCCGAATACTAAATCTGTACCTCTAAGGCAAAACGTTGTATCTCGTCGAAATATAATTTTTTTATAAGCTAATCTAACAATTTTTCAATTACTATACAATGTTAATTTTCAAGCATTTTCCTGAATTTCTTCCAGGTAAAAGTTCGATGAAATAATGAACTTATGAATATTCATTATGATATTTAACATTTTCTGCCGAGATACTGTGAACATTTAATAAAAAATAAAGAAAAAGATATGTTTTTAAAAATATTGTCTATTTCACAAAATATATGAAATATGGGAGTGTTCAGTATTTTTTGAGTCATAGCTGAAGATGGTAGCAATACCGAAAGTACTCCCATATATTATATATATTTTGTGAAATAGACAATATTTTTTTTTTTTTAATGTTTTTCTTTATTTTCTTACGAATTTTCGTTTAAGAACTCAACAAAAATTTCACGTTTTTGCTTCTTCTTAAATAATTTACCCAGTGTGACATATTGCCTTTTACCTTTGAGGTACGCAAATAAAATAAATAAAGACTTATAAATATAATATTAATAATTAATTATAGAAGAGTAGATGCTTAACAGATCTCCAATAAAATAATATAAAAGTAATTAGTACTTTGTAACACCAAGTTTATATATTTTCAGAAAACTTACATTTATATACAATTTTAATCTATAAATTTTCTGTCTTACAATGACGTTAGTAATTAATCTGATTTAGAGTTTTGCAAATTTCTTTTTCTTCAGAATTCATGACTTTAAAATTTTCCCATTGTACAGATATAAATTTTCTTTATAGTCAAAATAAATTGATTATAATATTTGATGTTTAGCTAGAAATAATACAAATAAGACCAGCAATTTTAACATATCTGGACTAAACTTTTGTATGCTTTTAATGTCTAATGTTCTTATCTTTGTAATAATATTCTATAAACGAATTTGTTATCAATTCTTGTCATCTTTTTTTAATTTAATAATAAAGTGATTCGTACACTTTTACTCAATTATTTTATGAACCCAACATAAAAAACAAAGAATTTGTTTAACAAGACAAATATTAATATGTATTGTAACGTGTAGAATGGGGGGGGGAGGGGGGGGGGGGGGGGGGGGGGGGGGGTCACAAATAACGATAAAAGAAATCGTTCAGGATTCAGGAAGGGTGGGAGAAAAAGGGGGAGCGTGGAGCGGGAGAATGAGGTTGTTGGAGTGTGGTCTGGAGAGAGAAAGAGAGAAGTGTTGGGGTTGCAGATAGAGAGTGAAGCAGGAAGGTTGTTGGAATTTGGTGGTTGGAGAGAGAGACTGTAAGTGGACGGTTGTTTTTTTTTTTCGGGAGAGCGCAAGTGAACGGATGATAGAGAGTTGACTGGAGTAGTGAAGATTCTTTGTGGAATTGGAAGTCTGGAGTTCTGGAAGTGGGCAGATTGATGGAAGAATCGATGAGCCTATGATGTACTGAGGAGCAGCGGAGGATTGGAGGATAGATAGTAAAATTGTGAGTGAATAAAAAATAAATTTTATATTATCACTGTCTATCGATTTATGTTAAATGTAAAAAAAAAAAATAATAATAAAAATATTAAATCTTATTCCATGAAAACATTTTTATTAAAAGAATTCATCGCCCAATTTCATTATTCAAAAATACAATAGTAAATGTTAAGAGAATAAGAATTATTACAATGGCGCAACAACGTGGAGCTAATTTTAAAAAAAGAATATAATTATATTTTACCGTATAGAAGAATTATTACAGTATATTGTCTAATTTCACAAAAAATTTATTAAATAAAGTGTACTGGTTTCGGCTTACGCCATCGTTTGCACAACGTTCAAATGTGACATTTAGTTGTCATATTTATACAATTCTCAGGTTACCTGAGATTATCTGAAATAGTGATATAGATGTTACCCCACATTTAAACTTTGTGCTGACGACGGCTAAGCCGAAACCGGTATACTTTATTTCTACAGGCAAAGCCTATTATGAAATTTATGTATGTATATATTTTTGTTAAGACAATATAAAAGTCAAACATGTTATTTTTCATTTATTTTATTAGCTTTCCACTATCGACACAGATCAAAGAAATGCATTCTGACATAGTCAAATAAATATGGATTCCAGGCCACATCAGGTTTAAATGTGAAAACGTATGTTGGCAGTACACTTTTCGACAAATTTTGACGATTATTTACGTTTCATAACGTTGCCACTGGCCAATGTCGAAAGGATGTTTTACCATACCCAGCCATATGAATGTAGAAGTTTTGAAATTGATCCAAAATTTCTTGTTTTCAGACTTAAATCAGAAATTGCCAAAACTTTTTGCACGTGTGGGCCCCATTATACCGAAGTCTTTCAAATTGGGGCCGTGCATTCGGATTTGAAGCGCGGGACGCATATCAAAGCACAATAAGTAAAATAATCACAATTTCTGAAATTTGTTTTTACATCGTATCAATTATTTCAGTCAGCATCTTGACTCACATTGTGTCGCAAATAAATCCAATTTTTTTTTTTTTAAATAATTTGTAAGCTCCCTCGCAGGTCACGCAAGAGTGACAAAGGGGTTACCTGCCTCTGGGAAAGGGGGTGAATGATGCAGTTTAACTCTAACCTGATGACTGTATTTAGAACTTTTCAGATTAACAAATAATTATACTTCCAAAATAAAAATTGTTCATATTTATTGTATTCAATAAAAAAATATACAAACATTAAAAAAGTTTTCGAAATAAGTCTTACTATTCAACAGGACGTTGAATTAATGCAATCACAATGTAAAAAATATATATATATATAACACATTTTCAACATTTCTTAATATATCCACAAGTATCCTAACTTCTAGTCTCAATCAAGAAATAATTTTAATAAAAGAGAGACAAAAACTAACTTAACTTTTAGGGAACAAGTGATAGTGCAAATTTAAAGAGATCTTTTAGTTCTTCCAGAGACATTTCATGATTCTGATTCGGATATACTTTAAAAGTTGTTTCAACTTTCAATTTTGAGAAAAAATTGACAGTATTCTCAGCCATTTTGGTTTCAATCATACTATCCTCGGCTCCATGGGCTTGAAACAGGGGCGGCAACTTGGATCCACTGCTTAGTTTATTTAATTCCTGAAAATAAACAAAAATATAAAATGAAAGTACAAATTTCATATGTACCTAAGAGGGCTCCGCTCCCTGGATCCCCGGGGCTCACATTGGCATGCGCAGTTTCTAGACAGTGTACAAAAAAACAGGAGGGAGTCACTCCATGTCAAATCAAACTTTCAAACATGGCTCCCTTAGAATTTGATGACATTTCTCCGGGTTGCTTGAATGGTGCGTAATAAAAATTTATTAGGCATCAGCATCTATCAGCATCAGCATCTATCAGGTCATCCCATAAGTAATGTAGCTTCTAGTTTTCTGGCATAAAAAGTAATGAAAAACAATTTTTTACAACATTTTCATTATTTTATTTCGTAGATATTACATAACAAAGTGACTATTGTTCTTATGTAGCAGTTGAAGCATTACAAATAGTTTAATTTGAGATTTTTTGAAATTTGAATTTCTCTTTAATATATATGTACTCTTTTTCTCCATCAAAAAATTTGTTTGTATTTTTTTACATTTAGATAATTTTATTATCTTCATATCGAGACCAAGATGACTTAAGTTACGTACCACTATATTCGAACTTTAAAATGTGTAAAAATTCCAAAGTATCAAGATCATCCCATAAGAAATGTCGGGTTGTCAAAATAGAAATATTGTTTACGTTATTATGCCAATCCCTTTAGAGTATGATTTCTATACAAACAGTAATTAAAATGGGATTAATAACTCACTTTTATAAAATAAGTAAATAGATATTATGTACCTTATAAGTTGTAGACTTTTTTGAAAGCCAGGATGATAGCACAGCAACGCCGGCTACCTCTTTCAGGTAAGAGTATCCAAGATGGTAGCACATGGCACCGCCCCTTGAAAACCCAGCTAAGAATAAACAAATAAAATGCTAGAGAAGAATTTGCATAATAAAATTGCTTCAACGATAGGTAGTAACTAGAGCCCGGCTTCCCGTGCAATTGCATTTTTTTCCCGCTTGCTTGAAATCATCAAATAACAATTTATTTTTACGAATTAAAGCATTCTGATTAATATACATAAATTTTATTTTGCACGATCGTTTTTAACTTCTTTGGCAAAATTGCACGAGTTTTTGCCCAAATGGTCGATTGGCTTTGGATCACCAAAACAAGGAAACCCTGTGAGGGGGAAGGCATAATATTTATATTACAGGACTCGGTAATCAATTCTACACATTCCTAATTATAATACCTAGGACAATTCGATTGAGTGGGATCCCTCGAGTCTGTTCTCCTTTGACTATGTCGATCAGAGCCTTGGCTGACCTGTCAATGTCTTCCTGGCTCTCTTCAGCCTTGTCCGAGAACCCAGAGATGTCGTACCAAGTGTTGATCATCTGAACCATTTGTCTAATTATAATAACAACAAACTACATATTATAACTAATTATTTTCAAAAAAATATTAACACATTTACATACACAAGATTATATAAGAGTTCTGCCTTGGTAATAAATAAGTGCACCAAAAATTGAAAGATTACTCACAATCGCAAACAAGAGAAAAAAAATAGAAAATAATTCAACACTTTATTTATTTATTACTTTTAAGCTGTGTGAGTTTCTAAATTTATAATATATATTTTTCACAGTTTTATTCTACCACAATTTATTGTTTACACTTTACAATCTAGCAAATTTCACGATTCAGGAAGAAACTCCCATCATCCCATATAATGTATTTGCAAATCGTTACGGTAAAGAATTTTTTTCATATATTGATCATAATATTCTCTACTAGAGACTCTATTTACGAGTCGACTTCTGCGTTAAAACGCCATGCAGTTACATTTTCATAGATAAGTATATGATGAAATTTGATCGACACCTAAAAATCAATTTTTTAACATTATATCTTCCACAATACTTACATTTTTCCCTAAAGGAGTAAATGGTGTAAGCGGTGCCGTTGGAAATATCATTTTCAAATGAGGTAAAGCGGAATTATATTTAAATAGATACTCAACCGTATCACGAAAATCTTGTCCATTGTCCCCTATGACAAAATAATAAATATCAATAAAAAAAAAAATATTTTTATCATAAAAATTCATCCCTATGTAAATGAAAAAGCGTTTACCACTCCCATGCAGAAATAAGATTGCTCCAGTAGATTCATTTCTTGACGGTATAACGACTACAGGATCCAAAGAATGTGCCATTTTAAATATTTATTTCAGGATACTAATTTCACTGAAAGATAACTGAAAGTTAAAACAGAAAAAAGAAATAAATTGTAGAATATGAGCATAAATATTCAAAATAATATTATATTTACCAAACACTGTGCAACTCAATCCGAATATCCATGCATTTATTTAAAGTGATTCGTGACAGGCATGGAAAAAGGAATGACAAATATTTTGAACTTTCCGAGTATATAAAGTTTCATACGAAGAATATTGGTAATCGACTTCATTGTATGAGCCAGTTCGTGATTAACAATAGACCCAAATTCCCCAAGCCTAGATATAAATCAAAATTGTTCCACATATATAAAAGGATTGTAGGACAATGTTTAATCTTTAATTAATGGACTCTACGAAACTCCCATATACAAATGTTATATTGTCTGTTTGTAGCATCGATTGTATGCAATTAATCGATTCTTGGATGTGGAGGTTTCATTCTTGTTACCGTGAATATAAACTCATTCTATGTATACTTTTCACGTGCTATATTAATTATTGAATATGGAAGAAATTTTCGAATTATTCGGAGGAACATACGAAGAATACATTATAGGACTAAAATTTGTAAAAGAAGATGACGTAAGTACTATTTATTTTCTATACGTTTCCCTAGAATTAAAGAAACATTACAGGAAAAGATTGATTCTAATCAATGTTTCATTATTGGTCTGTTATTGAATGTTCTCAACAATTATACCATAAACCTTTTTATCTTTTTATTTTCTGTTATTTGTTTTGACTATAGAAATATAAATTGGTACAGTCGGTGGCCAGCCATTCTCACCTGGCCAGTGTCCGTTCTGTGGCAACGTATGATGGTCGCTGCAGCATTCTAGCATCTGGGGGAACTGACGAAACAGTACATTTATTTGACATGCGTCGTCGTCAGGAGTCTGGAATTCTTATGAATAATTCAGGTTCGGTGGAATATTTTTTAAACTATATGTATGTACTAAAATGTGACCGGAAAAGTTAATGTTTCTGCTTATTTATGTCATATTTTATCTTCCCAATAATATGAGAACAATTTATTTTCCATTGACTGGCTACTTACTAGTAGCGCAGATCATGGTTTTCGTTACATAGCTCCTTGAATGTTAGAATAAGGTAATTAGTACTTTTATTTGCTTACTGTATGTTCAAAACGTAATCCAGGTTTGATAAATCTTCCCAGAAGCACTGAATAGTCGGATCTTCATGGGCTACATGAATATTTGGCTATTCTCAATCTAAGACTGTTTTTACATGCTGTCTGGAATATAAGATAGCTTAGCCTTTTTACAAGTTTTAAGGGGGTTTGTGTGGTGTTTATAAACCATTTTCCTGTAGCATTATATATTTTATATATATACTTTAGCATTAAATATTTTTAATCACTTGCTCCCTGGTATGATATTGTGTACTTTTTGTTTAGGAACTGTGACATGTTTAAGATTCACTTCAGATGGCACTCATTTGATGTGTGCCAGCGAAGATGGTTCTTTGTCAATGTACAGAGCCGGCAATTGGGAATTGGTAAAAAAATGGACCAAGGCACATAATGGACTCGGTAAGAGGCAGATATTTATTAATCTGAAAATTAAAATTATGTATAATAACCAGGGGTTCTGCCCTAGTTCGCTCCGCTCGCCTTCCTCTGTTGAAGCCTTCGCTGTTGTCTTGCTTGTGTCTTTTTGATTTCATTAAATTATGAGACAATTGAACTCTAGTTAGTTATTATGACTCATGCCCGGGCTTTAACTACGAGGTCATATCGCCTACTACCAGAGCGCTCTTTCGTCACTCTGGTGGACATGAGCCCGACTCTACTGTGGGAGTCCTAAATTTTGCCTACCCTAAATTCTTATTCACCTAGATCAGGGTCTTTAGCGAGTATCTGACATTGTACAGGCTCGGGAACATCGCTTAACGTCCCATCCGAAGGACGGCGTGCTTAAGTTTATTTTACCTCCCAGATAAAATAAACTAAGGGCTTCGGCCGGGTTTCGAACCCACGACCTTGAGCTCAGAAGGCAAGCACGCATACCACTGAGCTACTGTCGCCCTTCAATTGAACTCATTCAGGTTGTTAAAACTTCAAATTAGACATGTAAACACTTTTTGAAAAGAACAACAATTATTTTGTTAAATTAAAATGCGGTTATGGAAAATGAAAATGTTATCGTTTTTTTATAGACCCATGATGGTCTTATCTCAAATCGGAGAAAAAAAAGGTAAATTTTTGTAAGGGATAAGGTATGGTAGAACTGATTATACTTCCCCATCTGTACGATGTATGGGGGAAGTTATGTATTTACTCAGAACTTTAATGCGGACTTTTCAAAGAAATTTCTTGTTTTCCGACCTCTCGATTCCGAAAATGAAAAAAAAAAAATGTGTGTGTCTGACATGAAATTTTATATTGTATCCAGAATCCTCTAATGACGACACCTATTGATTTTCAGCCAGATCGGCCTAAGGGAAGGGGGAGGCTTAACACAAAAAACTCTAATAACTGCTGTTGTGATGAATGTATTGACACGACATTTCATAAGTAAATTTAAAGTCCTCTTAGGACGACATTTATTAATCTACAGAGGAATCAACGGAAGGGTAGAGGGGAGCTCAACTCAAAAATCCTAATAACTGCCGATGTAATGAACGTATCGACACAAAATTTAGTATGAGGATTCAAAAACCACTGTTTAAGTCACATATTGAGCTTTAGCCCAAACTGTTGATTGGCAAAAACGTAATTGATTAATCCGTGCTGGGGAAGTACATATGCAGTGATTCATCCACATATTTTCTTATTAAGGTCTCATGTAAAAAATGTGTAAAATTAGGATCCATGTATAAGAGTTTAACAAACATTTTTTTTAGTTTTTCACACCATAGCTCTTTTCATGACGATCATTCCTCTTTTTAGAATAGCACAAAAATAAAGTATACTTCGGTTCTGAGAGAAAGTAATTTTACTAAAACAGTGTGTCATATTACAGTCGCTATTTCGTACTAATAAATTAGACCAGTCCCTTCAATGTTCACGAAATGTGTCGCGAGTTATACACTATGGAAATGTGCTCCAATTGAAGATTATGTGTACAGCATGAGATACAAATAATTGATAATGTCTAGTATGCAAATTTGTGTCTGATTAGTAAGTTTGTGTTTCAGGCGTGTTTCATGTGAGTGCTCATCCTTCTGGTAAGTTGGCCCTCTCTGTAGGAGCTGATAAGACACTAAGGACCTGGAACCTTGTCAAAGGACGACCTGCCTACACAATCAATTTATCTAAGTATGCTTCGAATTTTTACATTGTATGTCGATATAGCGGAAAGCTAATAGAATAAGCAAAGAACTTTTTTATTTTCTAATTCCATAAAAATATTTACATCTAGTGTAAATATATACATATAAATACCTCCATCTTGCTTGACTATCTAGAACAACTAGAAATTAATAGAGCTAAGAGAGATTGGAACGACCAAACTCAATTTAAATTCTCACCCCTGTTAATATAACATATCGTGTAAAGGGTTTCCTTTTTAGATGGCCCGGCTCAATTTCTCTTGACACAATAATGTTAACGAAAAAATAAAAAATACTTATTTAATATTTTTCTAGTTTCAAATGATTAGCTGTTTTTCGAAATAATTTTATACAGGGTACTTCAGATTCGGCACAGCTTTAAAATTTCAAATAGGACCCTATACCTTCTGATAACCATATTAAGGCTTTTTCACGCTGAAATCAAGGCCGCAATCCGATTTTAAATTGGTCAAGAAATAACAAAATTATGATACATTTGGGGAAAAAATATCTAATTTCTTTTGGTTTATTATTTTCAATAATTTGCTTCTTAATTTTCTTCCATGAACAATTATTTTCACCTGGCTTTCAGTATGTTTTATTAGTCAGTCAAAATGAGCCGAAGAATGCATTTAAGAGCGTCAAGAACGAGTTGATATGTACGATACTTTCATTGAAAGTGGCGGTATTGCTCGTCGTGCAGTCGAATTGTACTCCCAGAAATTTCCGAATTGTTCCCGGATGAACCACAAATCGTTTATTCGTGTCGCTCAGAAAATGAGTAGCCGTTGCGGGCCCGCCATGAGAATTTCGATGACGAACTGTACATTTTGTTGTATGTTTTAAATACTGGACTGTGGGTTTTTCAAATAACAACAAGGTTAGATGTACTCCAAACATTCAACTTTAAGCCATATCGCTCTCAACTTGTCCAATGGCTTCGGGACACTGATTATGATAGGCGATTAATGTTCCTTTCAGAAATGTCGATTATACAGAAGAAAACTTTCTCCCATACATCCTGTGGACTGATGAGTTCAAGATCACCACGAATGGTATTCTAAATCAGTAGAATTTTCGAACGTAGGAAGAGGAAAAACCCCGAATAAAGTGCCCATGTCATCACCAAGTGGTTCACAGCACAGTGGTATGAACTCCTCGAAAATCAATAAATTGGTCCTTATTTCTATCGAAATAATTTAAATGATCAGTTTCTGGATTTTCTTACCGGGATTTAGGATTTACCAACACTGCTTGAAGATGTTTTCACAATCCACTGTTTCGATTCTCCGTGAGGAGGCGCTATAATAATTTTCTCTTGGGATTTCAGAAAGGTGACGAAAGCTGAGGTGGTGGAGTGGGCCGGGTGTGGCGACTTCTTCGGTCTTCTCCACGAGGATGGGTTGGACATCTACTCTGTACAGTCTGGAGGCTCCACGGGTCGTCTTGGAGGCCATCAAAACTCTCGTATCACCTGTTTCCACTTTCTACAGGTCAGGATTTGCTTTTTTCGAAGTATATGTTATTATGTACAAACATGCATTCCTAATATTTCCACCATCTTTAATTGAAAATAACTATACCCACCCTCTTATCTAACAGACAGACAGTAGCGGCTGGCCCAGATATCAGGAACGCAACCTTTATGAATTTCATTAACAAAATTCTTAATCTGTATTCTTCTTTTTTCAATTAAACATTTATTAGGTTTTCTATTTGTAAAAAACCCTTGAGCATGCCGTCCTTCAGATGAGTCGTTAGTGCCTGTGTAATGTTAGTTGCTCGATGAAGACCCCTTCCCTATGTAGCTCAACTCATGCACCAACGTGACGAAAGAGCGCTCTTGTAGTAGGAGTTATAACCTCACAATTAGAAATCCGAGTATGAGACAAAAACACCGAACATGTATTTTCTCTGAATTTATTTGTATCCGGTAGTTCTGTAGTATTTTTATGTTCTTTACCAGTTTTATATTTATACACTGACTATATTATTACTTATTTGAGTAAAATATCAATTGTGTGTTTTATTATTTGCAGAATGACCGTGTGGTGGTGGGTGATTGGTCGGGTCACCTTACATGTTACACCTATCAGAACCTGAAGCAGGTTTGGCAGACCAAAGTTAGCGATTCTAGAGTCAAAACATTAACTTCGTATCAAGATTGGCTCATCTCTGTGGCTGGCCAAGGTAAGCAAAATACTATTGTATAATATAATAAACATACCTATGTAAATTAGACATTTAGTTTTTCCTTTAAAAAAAATCAATGCCAATTATTTTCATTTCTATGCTTCCCTATTAGGTGGCATTCATAGTGAATACCCAAAAATTACACAAGACTTCAACGTAGTAACGTGGCCTGCTTTAACAGTTGCAGTCTGTCAAATCATAAAATACGAATTTGAAATCGTTAACTTACTGCAAAAATTTTGTCAGTGTGCAGGGTTTCTACTGATCCTTCAAATATCCTTAATATAATAAACAGTCCTTGAAATCCTGGAAACGTCCTTGATTTTTTTTCAGAATTCTGGCAAATTTAAAAATATGCGCAGAGCAAAAGACGTAATGATTTTATGGAATTAGTTATTGTGACTCGTACCCCGTGCTTTAACTATTGCGTTCATATCGCGTACTACCAGAGCGCTCTTTTGTCACTCTAGGATATGAGCCCAACTCTGCTGTGGGCGTGCTAAATTTTGCCTACCTAGATGTCTTCACTTAGGGTACCTGACATCGCGCAGGCTCGAGACCATCGCTTAACGTTCCATCCGAAGGACGGTGTGCTCTACGTTTTTTCACCTCCCATATAAAAAATTCTGAAGGCTTCGGCCGTGTTTCGAACTCGAGGTCTCGAGCTCAGTACGCTACCTTTGAGCTACCGACGCCCTCTGATTTTATAAAAAGAATTGTATTATAAGGTAGATACGCAAATAAAGAATACCCTCCGCAAAAACTTAAGTTAATATGTGTAAAATTACCCTTACAAATGAAAGAAAGACGTAATTGTCTGATGAAGATTCCATATTTTTCATCTCACCTGAAGAGAAGAATTCCAGAAAGAGTAAGGTTCTATTAATGGATGAATATTTCTCAGCCGTGGTCCTTCTCGTCATAATTTAACCTCATTAATCCACATTTCTAAAGAGTCGTATGTTAACTGAAGTCTTTAGTTTAACTGTGTGTGATGTATGTATATCTATAATATTTTGCTTCATACACGGTATTCCTTCTCGTTTAATCCAGAATAGAGGCTATTTCTATTTCACGGAAACGCAGCTTATGGAAGAATGTTTTCATTTAACAGTCGTGAAAAATTAACAAGAACAGATATATATTATTTATATCTCAGAGTTGCGTTATCATTTTGTTTTATCAAAAGGAAAATTCCAAACTTTCAAATTTTTTTGAAGCGACGTGGCTCATATTATATACAGAGTTTGGATTTTATGTATAGATGACCTTTCCTATAGGATAAAACTAATTGTAGCTCCCGGTATATAGTTTTATTTTCTTACTGGTGCGTGGTATATGTTGCAGGATTGATCCTTGTATTTGATATGCCACAAGATGGCTCACTACCAGTTCTAAAGACCAGCCATGAAGCACCTCTTAGGATAACGTGTCTCGCTGTATCACGAATTTTAAAGTAAGTTTTTTTTTTTTTTAATTTATTATTATAGTATAAAATGGGATTGGGTCGTGTATATAATTTTTAATTAAATAGTTTTAATTAGTAAATGACGCACGTATTGCATAACTTATTGTGTATTGTGTTTGGAAATAATTAATTATTTTATACCTGTCTGTATGTCGACACAGAAAAAAAGTCGTCGGTGAATCACTCACAATGTACTTCCCCAGAACGAATTAACTAACTTTTCGCCCCCCCTCCGAAACCAGTCGACCGTTTGCGCTAATAATCAATGACTTACGTATGGGCTACCCGAGTCCTCAAACTAAATTTTGTGTCAAAAAATACACTACTTCGGCAGTTATTAGGGTTTTTGAATTGAGCCCCCTCCCCCCCAGACCCCCTTTGCATTAGACGATTTAATTTTCGTAGTTTTTTTATTTTCTACATATTACTTATAAAGTTAAATATCTTTTAAATAGAGGAATTGTATCTAATTGACAAAATTGTTGTTTACAGAGAGGATGAAAGACCCCCAAGACGGAAGAAAAAGAAACAAAAAAATGCTGAGACCCTTATCAAAGAAGAGAAAAATTCATCAGAGTTGCCAACAGAAAACACAAATACTGTTATTTGTTATCCTCCAAAGCAAAATTGGACCGTGGAATTAATGACATGATAAAACCTTGTTTTCTCCCTTTTATTTTTCTATTGTACATATAATTTTAAAATATATTTTTATGAGCTTTATTTTGTTTTCCCTCATTTAATTTTATGACATTTTGGTTCTGTAAACATTGTTATTAAAATTAAAATACATTGTCTATTTTTTTTTAATGAAATGAAATGTATTTTTGCACAAAGAAGTTTATATTCCTTGTCGTTCCTAGGAATTAAGTTTATAAGTCCACGGAGAAATAACTTTTGCTGCAGATTGGAGGCAAATCCACCATACCTTTTTGAATGCATCTCGCACATGTAGCAACATCGGTCCTCAATCCAGGGAATTTGTTGAGGCTCTCTCTTTCTCGGGGCGGACCAATTTTAATAACTAAATAAGTTTTTGTTTCATTTGAAAAAATTAATAATTCCAATTTACAAAATGAGAGGGAAAAAATAGTTTTTTAGGTTAAGTGGTTAGGGTTGGTTATGCCCGGGGCTTTAATTATGAAGTCATATCGCCTACTACCACACCTACTTGTCACTCAGGTCGACATGAGCCCGACTCTACTGTTGGAGTCCTAAATTTTGCCTACCTGAGTTTATTAACTCAGACTCGGGACCATCGCTTAACGCTCTGAATGACGGCGGCTCAAGGTTTGTTTCACCTCAGGTTAAAACCTAAGGGCTTCGGCCGGGTTATGAACCCGCGATTTTGAGCTCAGTAGGCTAGCACGCTACCGGCGCACAGTGGGGCGAAACATGTGTTTTCGTGGACATTGTAAAGGACATCAAAATAACTCGATATTACATTTAAAAATAAGTATATATATTTTTTTGTTTTCAATGAACATTCATCAAGTTAATGTCCTCATTTCCCTCCTCTCCCTCTTCTGTGAAAAATCCTGGGTCTATCCTTCAGGAAGTTCTACGAAGTCTGTCAAAAACTCTATTTAATATTCAGAAACTTTGAGCAGTCTCCGAGTTTCTGGTAACAAAGGCTCATGTGTTGAGTTTTGGGAACTTCGAGGTTTCAAATTAGAAATTAGTGGGTCAGAACTAATTAGGAGATTATGAAGAATATCTTCCTTTGTTGAAATCCTCTTCACTTTTCTGTATCTAAACTCTCTTGCATGTCGAAAGATTTTATTTAGGCCCTCCTGGGCTTCTTCCGAGAATTTCCCTAACGGAATTATAAAATTTTCCAATATTTTTTCTCCGTGAATAAATGAATCCAGTGGTTTAGGTATCATATAAATGGTGGTCATATAAATTGCATCTCCTATTATTTTTAGTTTTAATCCTAAACGTCTGTACATTTTAACGGTATTGTTTTTTTTTTACTTATTTGGATTGCAACTGCTGTCGGCACAAAAAAATTAAAATTGTAAAACAACAGAAAAGCTAAGTTTTCCAATTAAAATGTTTTTTCTTCTGTAAATCACCAACCCCACTACATATGAGATTTATTATTTTATGTATGTTATTTGTTTCGCCTATTGGTTTAAGGCATTTTCTAATGTTCAGTTTTAAGAAAGTTAAAATTAAGTGATGCAATTTCTGTTACCACGACTTACTAGTCGAGTGGTACTCCACTCGTTCATACATGACTACGTTCCAACCCCGAGTGGATCGCGGCAAATGTGATTATTATGAATTTCTCTCACCTAATACCTAAGGAAAAAAACGACAAAGTCCATTTTCTGGAACAACCTGGAACTTTTTAAAAACTGCTGTCTGTAAACATTACATTTAAAAACACATATTTTTATAAACAAAAAATGAAAAAAACTGCAACAAAAACACGTTTTGGAGATTATTGTATTTTTTTTTTTTTTTTGAGTGGCGCAGAATAATAGTAAAAGCTTGAAGAGGGAAAATCCACCAGCTCGAACCAAGCAATTTGACAAAACCTGAAAATCATGCGAAATTCCACAAAATTGCCAGGTTTTCAATTGAACTAATGAGGGAAAATGTATTTTCTCTTCATTCAATGATTTCTCACATACTCCGGATGGTATAAATAAAACAGTTTGTCTAGTTTTTTGAGCCATAAAACAAAATTTCAATTTGGCCCGATGTCGTACTTATGGGCCTTTTCGTCCTACTACGGCGCCCTCTAAATGGTGAATGTATGCTAGCGATTTTGTTTCCTTTCTGGTTCCTGGTCTGATCCGGACATTATTTCCGTGTTGAAAAAGAGGAAGGATACTAGATTATCGAAGTTTCAGAAAGGAAAAAAAAAACAGTAATGAGACAGACACTGCAATAAGCGGAGTCAGTGGACACAAGTCACGTGTCCGAAGTTTCCTCTATAACCAGTAGATTGCGCATTCCTTCATTTGGACAGGGAAGTATTTGGGCTATAGCGTAGTCTGAAGAATACGTAGGTAATTTAACTTTTTTTTGGTTTGCGGATTTCGCTGGGAGAAAGCAGCAGACAATTGCGTCTGTCTTTAGCTATCCCTATTACTATGGAACGAAATCAGCCAGTAAACTGATGGCATGAAGTAGACTATTTTTTTCGCGTCAAGCAGCAGCTGAATAATGTAAAACGCCCATATTTGATTATTTTCTGACTTCCGGGTCTACTACGTTCGGTAAAACCGCTTATGTGTTAACCGATGACCTTGTCGAGGCGTCTGTTGACAGAGAAACAATTATTATTCCCATCCTTGTTTAATTGGTGATCACACTTCCCTGTAATATTTTATTTATCTATTTTTTTTTTTTCATTCTCAAATCTTTCTTTGATGAAAAAATAAATAAAAGATTCGAGGGAGTGACCAAAATTATAAAAAAAAATTACTTACTGCGTTATTTAAGTTGTCATTAAGGCGTTCAAGGATTTTTAAGAAGCTAAAATTTGATGTTTGTATAAAATAATAAAAGCAGAAATATAAACTATAATTTATAAGTATAATATACTATACTATATTATACAACATTTCAAGTATCGATTGTAACCTCTAGATCATTTGAAAACCTTCCATGTTTCATAACATGAGTGTCGTCAAATTCCTAATTTCATGCTTTCTATAGATAAATAGTATACGATGATTGAGTTTTGTTCTAAAAAACGTATGCTTGCAGGAATTATAAGTTTAGGCGGGTACGAAAGTTGAATGTTTGTGCTTACTTGTGCTTATAACTTACTATTTTCTCGTAGTAATTGTGATCCATTTTCGTTTCAGACTAACTTTAATTGTATTAGTATTTGAAAGTGAATGGGCATTCGAAGCCAGTAATTATAACCATCTTGGAAACTATAGTAATTCAAAAAATAATACAGGAGGAGAATTTTGTTGGCTAAGGGAGGATTATTCTATTGTCGAACCTTGTCATCCTTGTTCAGGTTATTCCTTATAATATTTCTTTACTTATATTTTATTTATGTTCGCAAATGTTAAGTTTATATTATTTTAATAGATTTCGAAATCGCCAGTAAAAGTAACCAAGCCTGTATAAGAACTCATTTTAAAGAATCAGTGAAGTGTCACAAATCTGGAAAACGGGTTTATAGAGGGTAAGTAGTGTTAAAGGTAAAATTAAAATTTTCGTTAACATTTTATTTCTAGACTTTTATTTTTCCTGTTCTTTTTTAGGTGCGATCGTGTTGAGTGGCTTGAAGAGAAAAAATTTTGGCAGTTTGAAGGATTTGTTTTTGTACTTGCTGTTACATCGACATCTTGTGTTTTTCTTCGGCAAAGAATCCTTGACCATAGGCATTTAAGAAGTTTGCAGCGGCGGCTTGCTAATTCTGTCTAATTCAGGTATATCATTTTTTCTTGTTGAGTTTTTGCTGATTCTAAAGTAAAAACATTCAAAAAATGTTCCTCATCTACCTTCTATCTAGTCTTTAATTACACAATTTTTAATTTCCCAAATAAAGCAATGAAACTACAGAATAATGATCACGGAAGCTCACTCCAGAAACCAATTCAATTAAGACGTTATACGCAAAATGGGTGTACAGTACAACGTATTTTAGTGACATTGCCCCAGAAATTCCTTTTGTAGAAAAAAGGCTTAACATTATATTTTTTTGGAATTTCCCGCCTGTTATAACTTTAAATATGGCTTAATTTAATATTTCGTTTTGGTTAAAATTCAAAATGTAATATTTTTGATTGCTGAAAACTTCAACAGTAATTTTCTGAAAATGTTATACTTTTGGTTGTAGATTGAAGTTTCAATATCCTTAATTGAGTATACAGAGGGATTATGGATTTATTGTCCTGTCAGTATCTCTCAGGATGGAATCCGGCTCTTTCATGTATCTGATTCACCACATACTAAATCATAGTATTTAGCGTTTGGGGCGTATCTCACATAATACTTAATCAAATAATTTATAAATACTTTAATAATTAATTTCTTAATTATTTTTTCACTAATATTTCTGTAGAGTTTTGAGACAAACCGACGATTCCTGGGTGTTAATAACCACATGATCTTAATAATTAAAAAAATAAGGAAAAAAACATTAATTCTGTTTCCAGCGCATAAAGCACTCTACACATAAAAAAAAAATACATTTCAAGTTCATCATAAAATGTGCTGGTAAAGGCGAGGTTTAAGCCTCCTCTTTTGGGTTGGTTGGATTGATAGATAGTCAGTTCCAGAGACCAAAGATACCCCATATGGTGATTTTCTACAGGAAGTTGATTCCATGTTAATTTTATGTCCAAACGAATGCCGAGATATTTAATTGTTTCCCGGTTAGGAATGTAGTTTATGTTTGCGTTGTTCACGTGTAGTTTTGTAAGAGTGTTAGTGTCAATTTTTCGAAGAGAGAGAATTTTGGCCACCGTATTGGCAGCATCAAGCTTTAGTTTCCACCTGTTGACCCAATACGCCAAGACTTCCACGCATGGTTGAATTAAATTATTAAAATTAAAAATATTGAAATATTAATCGTATGTTACTTTAGAATGTACTAATGTTTTGATGGAGTTCCTTGCGCTTCCAGATGAGCGTGTTATACTGCCGGGTGTACTCGACAGGACATGGGGCCGAGGAGGATGGATCCCTGACGACCCCGTTAAACACGGCCACTTGTCTCCTTCTCCTCTCCTATCTCAATTCCACCTCCTCCTCCAGTCCTCCTCTCTCTGTGAGGACTATTCTCAGCCCACCTTCCTCCTCCTGTCCTCGCCCTGTCCACATAGCCCCGTCCTCCTCCTCACACCCTCCTCTCTCTCGTCTTTTCCTCTCCTCCCGCCTCACTCTGCCACCCTGCCTGTTCTTCTTTTGGAGGATGGACTCGCCTGTGTCTCTGGCCTGTCTGCTGTTCTCCGACAGGCCAGTTCTACCCTTTATTTTAAACCAACGATTATTCATCATTTGGCACATCAAAAATAAAGAAAAACATAGGTTTAAAAAAAATATTGTACATTTTACAATATATAGTACTTTCGGTATTGCTATAATTTTCAACGACGACTTAACAAATACAGTATTTCAGTTCAAGATGGTAGCAATACCGAAAATACTTCCATATATAATATATATTTTGTGATATGTACAATATTTTTAAAAACTTTTTCTTTATTTTTTATTAAGTGTTTCACAATATCTCTGTATTATATATATATATATATATATATATATATATATATATATATATATATATATATATAAAATAAAGTGCACCGGTTTCAATTTCCGCCATTGTCAGCACAATGATCCTTGGAACGTTATTTTTCAGAATTCAATTTCTTACCAGATACTAATAAAAATAGTATTTTCTTTGCATTGTACAATTTTAAATGTTATTAGGTTCTTATAATATACAGATCAATTTTCTGAGCCTAAAAAAAGTCTGAAAAATTATGTTTTTCAAGTATCCTTTATTATTGATCTTTAATTAGTATTTTTCAAGTACCCGACTTTGTCTAGTTAAAAAATCTTTCTTATAATATATTTATAATTTACATTAGATTTATTTTATTTGTTTTTACCGTAGAAACTTGATTTGATTAAGTATTGATAATTGTTATATATATTTTTCATCTCCAGATAGTGAAGGAGTGTGGCAGTGAAGTGAGACACTTGCTGGGGTTCCGAGAGTCCTGTCTGGCGGCCCCTGCTCACATCTCTCCCTGGGTCTGGTTCTGTGAAGTGGAGCTCTGTGAAGGAGATCACACGGAAGCTCTTCACAGACTTGAGTCTCATCTCTCAGCCCCCGTCAGATCTCATAATATAAGTAAATTACAAACAAAATATGTAATATGTTATGCATTCTATTCTAGAGTAAATAACATGTTATATATATACCACATATATAATATGTACCCTTATGTGATGAGAATGTTAGAACTTGGCTTCTTGGGTTTCTCCTCCAATTTCTCCAGAGAGTAGAAACACAATTACGGGATGAAGAAGACTTCCCATGGCGATAATTATTTTTACTAAGTCATTCCTTAGACAGAAACATTTATATATGTTGAACAGTTTTATAGAAAGCATTGTTTACAGTGGAGTTAAATCCAGTTTTCATTTGTGTAATGAATTGAAAATATCTTCTTAAATTTAGAAGGATACGAATAATTATTGTTAATAGTAGAGCTAGTGTACATGGTTTCAATACAATGGGGATATGTACCGATCAAACTAGATATTCCAGGTGACACCCAATTACCAGTGGTACGGAATCTTACTAAAATAAACGCTGCTGTGTCTTTTCCGATTCTTTTTCATATATTACATGTTCATTAAATTTTGTTCTGAGGTTCGTTTAACACAAATGTGTGTGTGTAAAAAGAATACATTATGTAACAACAGTTCATTGCCCTGCTCTCGTGGTAGTAGATCTACCGACTAAAATTATTTAATCCCAATGCAACCTGTTCATTTTTTTTTTTTCATAACTTCTTTGGATTTTTTTAGATAAATACCAGAAAGAAATGAGCGAAGGGCGATTTGCGGAAGGTCCTCTTTTTCTGCTAACTGATGTCGTTCTTGCTTTGGCAGTAAATCTGATCCTAAGTCATAAAGGGGAGACGATAGTTTCTGATCTGCCTCTCGTCAGGACATGGTAAGTTATAGCGTCACCCTAAATTGACATAATATTCTAGGGCGACGGTATCTTAGAGGTAGCGTGTTTGTCTACTGAGCTCAAGATTGAGCCTTCGAAACCCGGCCGAGGCGCTTAGGCTTGTTGTCTGGGAGAAAAAATCCTGAGTTCGCCGTAGTGATGGTCCCGAACCTGTACGGTGTAAGTTACTCATTAAAGACCTCTACTTTAGTGAATAAACTTACGTAGGCCAAATGTAGAGTCGGGCTCTCTTTCGTCACTCGGTAGTACGCAACTCGTAGTTGAAGCCTCTGACTGAGGCGGCTGCCTCACATGCCTCAGGGATAAATAGGCACGTCGGAATGATTTTTTCTTTTAGCTATCCTAAAAAATGTCATTAATAAAAATTCATAATTACTCTTTCATTTTCTTCATTATCGATTAAATATTTACGTAATGTGCAATCTGCCCACGTGTTTGCTGATTTTGTTAATTCTTTAAATAAAATGTTTCAGGTATGAGAGAGTTAGTGTGGAAAAAGGGCTAGGTGAAGAGTTGGCTGGGTATAGACCTGTTGGGGAGGGCTGGGATGAAGAGTTTGCAGGAACCCAAGGGTGCGGCTCTGGAGAGGGCAGTCTTTACAAGAGGGACCCGACCAGGTACAAACCCAGGCACAAGATATACACCCAACAAACTGAAATTGGTAACTACTGTAACATAGAAATTGAGTTATAATAATACATTTTTAACCCCCGATGCAAAAGGAGGGTTTTATAAGTTTGAAGCCTTTATCTGTATGTGTATGTGTCTGTCTGTGGCATCGTAGCTCCTAGACGGCTGAAGCGATTTCAAACGGGTTTTTTGTGTAAAAAGCTGGTATTCGCGAGATGGTTCTTAGCCATGTTTGGTGGAAATCGGGTATGCCGTTTCCAAGATCTTCAGGTTTCATCAGTGCCTGTGTAGGGATCTCGGCCTCTATTACAGCTAGACTTGGAGTTTGAGCTCCAATGTTTATAAGGCCATGCCCCCCCCCCCCCCCTTTTTTTTTTAAAGGTTTATTTTTTGTGTCGGGGGTTTTTGAAATTTTTGATTTATTATTTTTTTTATCATGTGCTTTTTTAAAAAATCTGGTTTTAAAGATTTAACAAAAATACTTCATTAAATGATATATTTTAATTCACGCTTATATATTTTTTTATTACAATCGTTATTAATACATTTGCATAGAGAAATACTAATTATACCAGATTTTTGACAAGAGGACCATTGTGTAACAATCAGAATTACATTTGCAAGGATTAATTAGATAGATAAACTTTTTTATTGCACAAAAGATTACAATCCTCATGGCAATGAGTGGGTTTTTTTTTCACAAAATAAATAACAAAAGAAGTGTAAATGAAACAATTCGAAAATTATATAAAACAAAAAAAACACATGAATAAATAAAAAAAAAAAAAAAAAAATACTACATGTATAAATAAATAAAGTAATAATAATAAAAACAAAAAATATATATATCCATCTTACAAGCACAATTTAAATTAGATTATTCTTTATTTTTAAAGCAACCGAAAAAAATAAAAATAAATCGTTAATTTCTCTAACTTTTAAATTATTTAAAATATGTACAAATGTTTCTGAGTTATATTCTGGTCTATTGGTGAGATGATTGTGGAGAAATGCTTGCCTGGGGATACACAAGGCGGGACAATTGAGCAAAAAGTGTATGAGATCATCCTTCTCATCTAAGGTACAGAGCCTGCAGACACTTTCAGGACAAAACTCATACCTAAGCCCTCCAAGTAATATTCTAAAATTTTTATTGGTATTGTGGAGACGGATTTGAGCTAGAAGTCGGAGTTTTTCAATATGGCAGTTTATTGAAAGATAGCTTTCCTGAGGTCCTAAAGCACTGACCAATCGGTAGAGGGAGTTGTATTTAGAATTTACTATTGAATTTATATCGAGACAGACCAGATGATTCCTCATAGCTGCTACCAAATCACCACGGAGGGGCCGGATATCAGAAATATAGGGGCCGTCCAGAAGGTGGTCAGCCCCGATCAAGGCCAGGTAACACCTGAGTTGGGTGACCCAGTTGAAGGGCAAAACAAAGTTTCGGCTGAGTTGGGCAAGGCGAAGGTAACAGAGTCTTGGGAGACGGTCCTCCGACATGGCCAGGAGTTTCTGCCACCAGCCCAACATCCTGCTGAATATCTTCACTTTAGTGTGAACCCGGCCTGTTTCCATTCTAACATAGGCGCTGGGGGTGCTCACTGGAAGCCCTAGAACTGACTTAAAGAAGCCCAGCTGACCCCGCTCAACTACCTCCACGTACTCACATCCCCAAACCTCGGACAAGTATAGAAGTACACTCTCAGCTATCGAGTCGAAAAGGTAGCATTTCGCCTCCCAGGAATCAGATCTCGTGGATCTTAACAGGTTCATTACTGCCGAATTTCCCGCTGCCAATTTTCCCAAAAAATGATTGGAGGCGGCGCGAAATTTGCCGGAGGAAGAGAATGGCACACCCAGATATGTGAAACTATTTACCAGGACCAGCTTAGTCTGTTGGTAATAGAGCCCCCTCATCCTGGCCAACCTTCCAGCTTTACGAAAAGGAACCAAGAAAGTTTTGTCGGTGTTAACAGTAAGAGAGTTGATCTGACAGTACTCGTTCAGAAGATCTAAATTACGCTGGGCTTCGCTCCAGGAAGAAGACAAGATAACGAGGTCATCCGCGTAAAGGAGGATAACCAAGTCCCTACTGCTGTCAATGTTAACTCCCTTCGCACCGTTAGTCACAAAAAATTGAACAATGTCAGATGTAAATAGAGCAAAAAGAAGAGGACTCAGAATTTTCCCTGCAGAACTCCCTCAGAAATTTGTATCTCTCCTGATGTTCCGGCGCCCTCTGAGATAACCAAAGTAGCTTTATCATACAAATTTTTCAACAGTCTCAGTATTTTCCCACTTATACCCAACTGATGTAATTTACTCCACAGCTTGTCGTGGGAGACCGAATCGAAAGCCCTCTTGAAATCAACAAAAATCCCTAGCACCTTTCTTTTCTCGAGTCTCAGTTGGATGTTGACTGCGGCTGCCAGGGTGAACACTGCGTCTCGACACCCCCTCCCACTCCTGAATCCCATCTGCTCCTCGGGAATAACACCATTCTCATCCGCCCATTTAACTAACCTATTATTAACAATAGACGTAAATAATTTAGTAATAGAATTAAATATTGCAAGCCCTCTATAATTACCAGGATCAGTTGTTTCACCTTTTTTATGAAGCATTTTCATCTTAACTTTACACCACTTATCGGGGAATTCCTCACTATGCCAGATTTTATTAAACAAATTTAGTAGGTAGTGGGACCAAGAAGAGTCGAAATACTTAAAGCACTCATTAGGAACTAGATCCAGACCGGCTGCTTTGTTATTTTTGCTGCTCCCTATACTTGATAACAGCTCTTCTAAAGAGATGTCCTTATCAAGAAATGGGTGATGGTGGCTGAACAACAAACTGTTATTATATAACTTCGGAGGCATGATAGAGACATAATATTCTTCCCACTGTTCAACAGAGATTGGACAGTTAGTTGTTTTGTTCTTTCTAAATTTTTTGATAGTTTGCCAGAATTCCGAGGGGTTCCTTACGTTTCTCAAAGCGGTTTTAACAGATTCAAAAAATTCAGATTTACATTTCTTAATTATTCTTCTATGATTCGTTCTGCAGTCGACATATAACTTCATTGACTCACGACTAAAATTATCATTACGACAGAGCTTATATAACTTATTAACTTCTTTTTTTGCATTCTTACATTCTTTTGAATACCAAAGATTTTTATTTTTATAACCGTTATTTAAAGTAATAGACTTAATTAAATCGGCTTCTATCATCGCATTTAAAACTGATTCGTATAACTTATCACACAGTTCCATAGTAGAGTCGCTATTATAGTAGATATTGCTATTATTTTTTAATAACATTTGGAATTGAGACAGGCTTGACTTATTTCTAGAGACAACTTGTACGTTTCGAACAGAAATTGACTTAACTGAAGGTCTGAACATTTCATCGGAACAAAAGACTAGATATAAACAACAAAAAAAATGATCAGAATAATTCGATAAATTGATAATTTTGAAATCATTAATATAATTTAGAATACCGACAGAGGCCCAAACAAAATCTACAAGACTACATCCTCTGTCAGAGAAATAAGTTAAATTAGCAGGGGAATCGCTGATGGACCTACCATTACAAGCAAATAAGCCCAGTTGTTCCATTATACCTACCAACTGTCTACCTCTGGTATTAACTTCCTTATCAAATGAGGATCTAAACCCAGTCAACACAGAACCCTCAAAAATCTCATTATCCATTACATTCAAATGACCAATCCGGGCGTTAAAATCACCCCCAATAACAAAACTACAATTAACATGCATGGACACAAGATCGGTGAGAAGTTCGGAGAAAGACGTGAGGAGAAGATGGCCATCCTTGCTAGGAGGGAAGTAGACGGTGCCGAGGACCAGGTGGATGTTGCCAAGTTGGAGTCGCAAGATGAGCCAGCCAGGATGAGAAGAGAGGACCCGGACAGGAGAACTCAGATCTCTTCTGACCAGCACCATGAGTCCCCCACTCCCCCTACCTCGCGAGTGTTCTTTTGTCGCAAGACTGAGGTAATGGTCATAGTCCTTGAGGTATCCCGGAAGAGTGACAGTCTCGCTGGTTAGCCACGTCTCACACAGGCAGATTATACTCTTCTTCAGTAGATCGTCTGTCTCTGAAGGTGACAAATTATAGAGGGTAGAGAAGCCATATAAGTTCCAAAATCCGATTTCCAATGGGTCAAATAAGTTAGGGGTTAAGCGTTTTTTGGGAGAGAGTGTGTCCTTGGCCTTAAAAAAGGTTCAATGGAATGAGCCTTCACATTCTTCAGTTTCCTCTTCTTAGATGACGAGGTAGCTCTGAGAGAGGATTGGCCTCTGGATGGGATGTCCGAGTCCACTGTACTCTGATCAATGTCTTCATCTGACAAGGCAGAACTCTCAGCCTCCTCCTGATTAGAAAATACCAAAAAATCGGTATCCCTTCTTATTAGAACACGATTTGATCCGTCGTCTTTACGTGCAAAAATGTTGTTGTTTCTACACCATAAATACTTAAATTTTCCTTTCTTCTGCAGCTCTTTCCCCACTTTGTATAATTTGTAAGAAAATTTGTCCATATCCTCATTGACGTAAATTGGAACGGGGGGGTCAATGGATGCCCCAGAAAAAATTGAACTATTTAGTCTTTCTCGGTTGGCTCTTGCTAATTTTAGGAAGTCGAACTTGTCGGAGTATTTAATGAAGGAGAAAATAACAGTAGATCTGACACCCTCTCTACTTAACCTATAACAGTTGTCTATTTTATCAGTATTCAGATTGAAACCCACTATTTTTGCAATTTTACTGACAATATTGGCAGGTTCTTCACAGATATGGAGAGGGATATTTGTTATTCTCACCCCATAATGTCGAACTGACTGTCGAACCTCATCAAATTGTGATTTAACAATTTTTA
The DNA here is from genome assembly GCA_963662175.1 of Aradus depressus. NCBI lineage: Eukaryota > Metazoa > Arthropoda > Insecta > Hemiptera > Aradidae > Aradus > Aradus depressus. Next base: position 10,371,498 of record OY759222.1, read on the forward strand.
TTTCTTTGCTTAAAATATCATGTTTTCTTTTTAACTTAGCAAAATCAATTTTAAGAGACGAGAGGTCTTTATTAATTTTTTGAAAACCAGACGATATCTCCTCTTTAATAGATCTAACGTAACTGACCGCTGCCTCACTTTCGTTTTTAAACTGAGCTACGTCTTTCTTTACGGCCTCAATACAGTTAAACATCTCCTCCATCCGCTGAAGGAATGAGGCAGGTATCAGGAGGGGAACTGCCCCTCCCACCATCTCCCCTCCGTCCGCCCCACCATGCAGCTCCTTAACTTTAGACATGTCAACAAGAATTATTATCGTCTAATCCGTACTTCAGACTGGGATTTTGTAAAATTAATATTCACTTTTTTCAATTAAAACAGAATAGTTTTTTAAAAATTGACTCACCAAAATATTCACCAGGGTCTAATGCACAATTGTATAAAAAAATATCTTGAAAAAATGTCACAGAAACATGAAAAAATTCAGTTTTTTATGGAGCACTAAAAAAACACGTCCTCTATTGATGAACTCTTCATCCCCATTATTTTTTTTATCATGTGCTTTTTTAAAAAATCTGGTTTTAAAGATTTAACAAAAATACTTCATTAAATGATATATTTTAATTCACGCTTATATATTTTTTTATTACAATCGTTATTAATACATTTGCATAGAGAAATACTAATTATACCAGATTTTTGACAAGAGGACCATTGTGTAACAATCAGAATTACATTTGCAAGGATTAATTAGAGATTCTGGTAGCGGTGTCTTTGTCATTTGGGATATGGGACTCATGTCCACTAGAGCGACGGAAGAGTGCTCTGATAGTAGGCAGTATGAATTACGTAGTTAAAGCCCGGGCATGAGTTATAATAACTAATTCTTTTTGTTATAGCTTCATATCGTGTTATAGCTACATATCGTGTTATAGCTACATATTTTGTTATACTAACTAAATCTCAAGTATAATTATAGGAAGTATATAAATTCCCATTACTTTTGTTGGCCTCTTTGTAATTTATTTGTTTCATCATTCTGACGTTTCGGATTCTATGAGCCATTTTCATACATCACAGAAACGATCATCAATAATTAATCATAATTGTTGTAAAAAGTCATTTTTCAACTGTAAATAGGCCATCTATTAACACCATGTCATGGCCAAATGTACCTGTTAATATATGGCCTATTTACAGTTGAAAAATTACTTTTCATAACAATTATGATTAATTATTGATGATCGTTTCTGTGATGTATGAAAATGGCTCATAGAAGCCGAAACGTCAGAATGATGAAAAAAGAGGCCAAAAAAATTAATTTTCCCTGAAATATTCACAAGGCCTAAACCACTAATGGAAAATAAATTCCCTTTTTTCAGAGGATTGTTTGGAGAAAGTGTCCCAAGTGGAGATGATGTGGGTGGGTCCATCACCGCCACTTCCTCTGCCTAGTCCACTCCCACAGATAGATGTACCATCCTCCAGACAGCACCGCAAACTGCAGCAAGTCGAGAACCTCGTATCCGCTGCTCTACAGGTCTCTCTCTGGTCAATTAAATATTTTCACTATTGTTTACTGACAAAAATAAAGAATTGTTTCACCTTATGTTGGATCTTTTTTTTTTTCAATGAAAAAAAATTATATAATATCAAAAGCTTGGCAAATCGAAGGAAGGAGTTGTTCCTCTTTTCACCTGACCGCTAAAGGGGGATAGATAATGTGGTTGGGTGTAAGTTTCGTTCGTTTCTATTTGTATAGATTGGCACAATGGGGTTTGTAACCTTGGGCACTGAACCGATTTCTATGAAACTTTAACTGGTGGATAGCTCATCTATCCAAAAATAGCGTAGAGTACAAATAAAAAACCACGCTATCTTCATGGCGAGCTGGGCAAAAGGCTCAAAAGGTATGTTTTTATTTATTGTCTCGGTGGGCCTGAAGAAATTAAATGAGCCAACTCGGATTTATCTTTAAAAGGTACATTTTTTTAAAACTTCGCCGAAACATTTGAAAAAAATCAATTTTTTAGTTTTTAAATTATTTTGTTTAACCTGTGTTACCTGTTGTTACTTTTCTTAGTCAATGACTTATTGTGACTCATACCCAGGCCTTAACTACGAGGTCATATCACCTACTACAGTGGGAGTCCTAAATTTTGCCTACCCAGATTCTGTTACCTGAGGTAGAGTCTTTAACGAGTATCTGACATCGTACAGGCTCGGGATCATCGCTCAACGTCTTATCCGAAGGACGGCGTGCTCAGGTTTTTTAAATTTCCCAACCCGCGAACTTGAGCTCAATAGGATGTAACGCTACCTCTGGCTATCCTACCGGCATCCTCTTTTTATTTTCTTAAATACATATTTTTTAATGAAGTTAAATGTTAAAAAAGTTGAGTTCAACTGATCTAGTGTAATTTCTTCCATCCACCACAAAATGTGCTTCGTTTTTTACATTTAGAAGGCTCTTTTTTTTTAACATGATATAATTAGTTTGAAGGAAATAGAAAACAAACATATCTTTATCTTTTATAAAATTAAAATGAGTTTCTCAGATGTGTCGTGATGGAGATGTGGTGGTGGACTTCTGCAGCGGTAGTGGTCACGTGGGTCTGTCTGTGGCGGCCCTTCTTCCTTCATGTCGAGTGGTCCTTCTGGATAATAAGGAGGGATCTTTGGAACGAGCTCGAACCAGAGCCACAGCTCTTCATCTCAACAATGTCTGGTTCATTCGCTCCAATCTGGGATACTTCAATGGAGATTTTCAGGTATTGCAAGTGTATACTTGAATCTAAGTTGTGATAGTGTCTTTTTATCAAGGTAGGATTGGTTCCTGATAAATATCCCATAGAAAGGTCATTAGCGAGTATTTGACATCAAAGAAGCTCGGGACCAACCTGAAGGAGGGCGTGCTCAAGGTTTTTATACCTTCTAGACTGCCGTGTTTCGAACCCACAATCTTGAGCACAGTAGTCAAGCATACTACCTCTGTGCTATCGCCGCTCCCAATTTACTTTCCTCTCAAGCTATTTTTTATTTAACGTTTAATTCGTAAAAATAATTGTCTCTTTTCAGTTTAAAGTGCCAATGATAGGGATGTTCAATTGTATAACTTTCTTTCTCGAGAGTTGTGGTTAAGAAACCCATTTTAGGCCCAAAATAAGACAATTTCCGTAAACTGTCTGCGTATATGAGTGAATCTTCTAAAGTAATAAATCGAATATGATCAAATTTCTACTTTTATGTGAACATGTGTTTGGTCAGCGATTTCCAAACGAAACTTCAAGCGATTTGGAAGTTAAGCAACATTTTATGCTGTACGTATTCAATTTTGAACATGATATGGAGGAATTATTGGCCATGAAAATTTCTACAAAAACGTCTGCGACAGTATATACCTATCTAAAGCAGTATTTCAATAAAAAAAATTATTTCTATTTATATAAATCAAATAAGTAATACCAGTAATAGTATCAGTTCAACAATTGTATTTATTCTACAACTAATTTCGTCAATTTGCCATCTTCAGGTGGGGAATGTTAATGTAGAGAAGGGTTTAAAGAAATAGACCCTCCTCACGGTCTGGCTGGAAGTTGATTGCTAGGATGTTGATCCAGCTAGACCCAGCGATGAGTCTAGCTCCTCTCTACATTAAGATTCACCACTTGAGGATGGCAAATTGCCGAAACAAGTTGTGGAATAAATAAAATTGTTGGACTGATGCTTCTTTATTACTTATTTAACAAGTAAGAGAGTACATCAAATTTAATTTACAGAGATCTTTATTGCATATTTAGGCAAATATATAAAAACAAAAAAAAATGTTTGTTGAAAACAGAACTTTTGAGTTTTTAACATCAGCGACTATAAATTTTGATTATCTTATAGACCTTTCGATGTTTTGACGAAAAATCAGATCATTAGTTATGACGAGTAATTTAACTAAATCAACATATCAAAATACCTTTCCCAGAAATGGCTAAGGTAATTATTTATTATTTAATTATGGAATGTTGGTAACTATCACTTTTATGTTTTTGTTTATTCATGGAAAATTGTTGAACATTTTAAAGTACGTGTAATACAATTATTATATATATTTTTTTATCTGTTGAAGGTTGGGATAGCTCTCCATGCCTGTGGTGTAGCTTCAGATCTCGTTCTCCAGAAGTGTCTAGGGAAGCGGGCGAACCTGGTCATCTGTCCCTGCTGCTATGGCAGTATCCAGGTAACTCCTAATAATTATTATTGTTATTAATTAACTTATCAATAATAATGACAATTTGAGGATGGCATAGAGGTAGCATGCTTGCCAACTTTGCTCAAGATCGGCCGAGGTCCTATGCGATGTCAGGTATTAATTCTGTGGTGGGCGAGTAAAAGTACGCTCTGACGGTTTGACATAGCCTCTACCGAGATCTAAGATGTTTAAACATCAAAAACTTATAGATGCTTTTCACTTAACTGCCACGGTGCCGAGTGTTCCCAAGTAACAATTGAAAAAATATTACGTGCTCTTGGGGAGGTTTACAAGGTGCGGACATGAGGTGTCATCGTCGAGGAGTTCTCAATAAAGAAGAGACAGCAGCTCTAACCATCTTCTTCCTCGGACGGTTGGCAAGCTTCGGATAAGAACTGCTCCCATATCCTCACATAGGTTCTTCTCAAGACCTACTTTTGCTGTCAGAACGCTATCTGAGTTGAAAAACATATATTGAGGGCAAATCATATAATGGAACATTCTTTAGTGCAACACCTAAACAGTTTTAAGGATTTGGACCTAATATGAAGTGCTACCTGTGAAGAGGGTTCTTTTATATGTTATTAAAACATTGTAAATTACTAAATAAAACAAACTTATTTTTTTAAATATTGTCTATTCTTAATGTCCGAAAGAAATATATACAAAAACTACTGGTTTCGGCATTACACCATCGTCAGGTCTTATACGATGTTGTATCGCCGAAAGCGCTAGTTTAAAAAAAAAAAAAACATTTAAAACAATAAATTTGCTTTATTTATTAAATATAACTAATATATTTTACAAAATATTTCCATGTTTCTCAACAATTGTTTACTACAATAATTGTAGTAAACAATTGTTGAGAAACATGGAAATATTCACCTAATACATTTTTCTCTCCATTCCAGACAAATCATGACGTGAAATATCCGCAGAGTGGTGAATTTCGAGAGGTGGGACTCTCCGAGAGAGGATATATAGTGCTGGGTCACTGTGCTGACCAGGCAGGGACTGAACAAGGAGAGAGAGCCATGCTAGCTGTGGACACGGATAGGTAGGTTGTGTAGGATATGTATATAAATAAAACTCCATACCAGGCAAGCTTAATTTTTTATCAAATGATAATATCTTCTGCAAGAAGTAAATACAAAACAGTCGTCGGTGAATCACCGGCTAAAAATTTGTGTCGATAAATTCATTACATGGGCAGTTATTAGGGTTTTTGATTTAAGTCTCTCCACTAAATCCACCCTTCCTTTCTGCCGATTTTTCTGAAAATCCAAATGTGTTATTCTTATGGGGTTCTGGTCACACATATAAAATTTCATGTCTGACACATTCATTCCATCGGCAGTTATTAGAGTTTTTATGTTAAGCCTTCCTCTGATCCCTCCTTCCTTTTGGTCGATTTGGCTGAAAATCAATAGGGTTCTGGATTCTCATATAAATTTTCTTGTCAATACATTAATTCTATCGGGAGTTATCGTGCACAGACTTACGCACACAGACTTTTTTTTTCATGTTTGGAATCTGGAAGTCGGAAAACATGAAATTCCGTTGAAAACTCCGCATCGAATTTTTGACCTATTTCATAACTTCCCTTATACTTCATAAAGCTGGGGAAGTAAAATTGTATGTCACTTTTTTTCGTATTTTGCATCAATTACGAAAGTTTACGAAAAGTTATATTTTGGTCTCAGACCAAATTTACCCAAAAATTCCCTAATAACTTTTACTTTTGATGTTATTAACTCGTTTCAAACAGAATAGTTAAGTAGAAATAATATTGTTTACAGTGTAACTAAATTGGTGTTTATTTTTTTGTTTGATTTTAATCATCTAGATGTTTGGCTGCTAAACAATTGGGATACTCTGTCAGTCTTGCCAAAGTTCACCCTCCGTCTTGTTCAACGAGGAATAATCTTATCATTGCCACGAGATCAACCTAAACACACCACTATGTTATTTATATTTTGTACATATATTTTTATTGTAATTAATTAAACACAATTATTTTGTTATTTATTTGTATATTAATATCAAATTACAAGGTCTGGAAAAATATTTGTTTGCATTATATTTTTTTTTTCCTTCAAATTGTTGAAGCAATTACCAAATTTCAATATTTGACATTTTACGTTTACTGGATTCAGAATTCAAGTTTAAAACCTAAGAATTAAGAACTCTGCGTTGAGATAACAAACTGAAAAGTGAAGAAAAAAGAGAACACGATCCGGAATGAATATATTAACATGTATTTTGTTTCGGCATTATTTTGAAATGTTAACATTTCAATTTAATATTAGAATCTGTTTGAGTTTGTTATTTTGGATGGGAGTCTCTACTCCTCCCTACTAAGCCTACTTCTCTAATGTTTACTAAAGTAGGCCCTACCTAAGCCAGTCAGTACCCTACTAGGAGCCACCAAGACCGCATCTTTTTTTTAAATGTCTGCTCAACCCAACCATCACCACCACATCGTCCTATCACCGAGCAACCATCATCTCAACATCTAGCCGTCATCCCACCATATCCGATAAGGACTATTTTATCCATTTTGTGAACTTTTATTTTCATTCTTAACCGAGTCGTTATATTTTTCCCCATAATATTAAGTTTTTTTTTTTTTTTCTTTTGGCTTTATGTACGGTGCATATTAGCCATGTCAATGTGTTATATATAATTATTTAAGACATCCATGGCCCCGGGAGGGAGTTCTATCTACGAAATAAAACTCACTCCCGGACGGGATTCGAACCCGCAAACCATGGTGAGACCATGCGACCAAAGCCCTACGCTCTAGCCCGCACGGCCACCATGGCCCCCTAAGTTAATTTTTATTTTTATTTAGTCTATGTTTTGTTACCTTTTGTTTATTATTTTCAGTTGGCCAACTGCATCTCACAAGGTTTTTTTTTGTTTATTATATTCTTTTATATTTTTCAAACTACATCAATCTTATTATTTTTACCTTATTTTGTTCTCCTATTTTTTGGAGTGGTCCTCCATTGAACCGACAGAGGAATCGTAGCTCGGTTAATTGGAAATTCCTATTTGGGTTCCACTACCGGCCTATATATATATTTTTTTTATATTTGGATTCAGATATCCCAGAGCGAAACACCTATTAATTTTCAGCCCAAAGGGATGGGGGGAGGGGAGAGAGAGAGCTTAGCATAAAAACCTGCCAATGAATTGAATGTAGGTATTCCCAACACGAAATGGAGATACAGAACTCAAGGGCAACACGTGTTGGTTGAGACGGATTGGCCAAAGGGACGGGAGTTTAACTCGAAAATTCTAAAACTGCTGATGTGATGAATATATCTTACGAAATTTCGTATGAGGATTGAGAAGTTCCTGCGTGAGAGGTATTTTGGAGTTTCAGCCAAATTAGTCGCAGAGGAGGAGGGTTTAGAGGGACAGCGAAAATTTTATTGATTACAAATAATTTGATCTGGAGAAGCACATTGCCAATGATTCACCGATGACTTTTTATTACCTATATTTTTTTTATTTTCAAAACGACTTTCCTTACACCTAAAAGATACCTCCCTATGAATTTTGTGAATATATCTAAAAAAGAAATCAAATATAAAAATTCTATAACGAAAAGAAAAAGTAAACATTTTATTTTATATTACTTAATTTTTTTTTTTTATACATCTAACGAAAATTTAAGATATACCTAAATGTATAACATTACGAACCATATATCCATTTTTACCCCTTCTTGGTGATGTTATTTAAAATTAAACATTCCTAGCATAGATCTGTAAAACCTGTGCCAATGGTTCATTTTCTATTAATATAAAAATCATCTGTTTTTATTATAAAAATATAATTATATTAGTTCAATATATTCTTAAATTAGGCAGAATTAAATGTGTTAGAACGGGAAATTACGAATTTTTCATTAGAAAAATTATAAAAAATTATTCAATTTTGAATACAGTAAAAATTAGGTGTAAAAATGCGGAATGTCAAATGTGTATATTGCCAGCCGAGATGCCAAACAAAGCCCAACAACCACGACATAGATCATTTGTACTGCTTTCAAATGCTAAAAGCTCAGTTCATTGTTAAATAAAGACTCTCTTAGAGTATGTTCGTTTAACAGTCGCGATCATGGCGCAATCGTAACATAGCATACGTTATATATATTTTAAAAACATCCAACGGTTATTAAGGAAGAAAAAAATTCAAGAATTATTTTTTTCCACTTTAAATTCGAATCAACAATGTAAGTGTACAATTTGAATACAAATCTTTAAATTTAATTATTATTATTGAAGATATCCTCAATCCTAAATAAATAATTTTAAATATTTCTTCAGTTATTACTTAACAAAGGTAGATATAGAAAACACATTTCATTTTGAAACAAAATATCTTCAGCCACTTGTATGAGAATTAGGCTTATGTGAACTATTCCTATTCTGATCTAAATAATATATTTTTATTGGTATCTTTATATAAACTAATCACTTATGCGAAACAATAGATACATTTTTCGAATAAGAGCGTATTAGTATTTGGTATTGGAATCATACATCTCTTGTTACTTGAATAATATATAAATGAAGTTATTTACACTACTGTGTATTGACACAGGTGAGTTAATCTAGTTTATTTAATAATATTTGTTCTCGTTTTGATTCGTTAGGAATGAAGTTGTACCAAAACGAAAAAGGGGTCGACCTCCAAAAGTCCGTAAAGATAATAACGCTTTGCTTCCTATAGAATTTCCTGCGTCTCATTTACCTGAACCCAATGCAAGACAAATACAGTTTGGATATAAGTAAGTTATTACATATTTCTGAGACATTTATAATTCATAATTTAAGCATAGAGGATGTATGTATGTGAGACTCACATTATACAGTAACTACAGGTCAGATATGATTTTAAAAAAAGTTATACAAGTGTAATTATTAACAGGTTTGTCACTTCGGTAACCACTTAATAAATTAAATGCGCGGAATTATAATAAGAAATTACTTGTCATTAGTATCAATAACATTTTATTTTCATTGTAAAAACTAATTCTGTGGGTATCGTGGATTTTCGAAACAAAAAATGCATCCACTAATATCCCATTGGCGTTGTTTTGATATATTTTATATCATCAGGGCTTAAAATATACAGGGTTGAAGGAATAATACACGATTTTGCGATCATGGAAGAAACTAATGAAAATAAAGAAGTTCTTTAACATTTGCATAAAAAATATACAGGGTGAATGGTAGTCAGTGTGAAAAATTTTAAGGCCCAAGACGAACGGGATTGAATATTTTCGTGTTTTTACCTAGAAATTATTTTTCGCTCTTACTGGACTATTTTTCAGTCTAAACTCAATTTCATACCACAATCCGAAAGCTCATTTTATTTCCTATAAAAAATACTCTATCCAAGTATCTGAAAGAAAGAAAAAACAGTGTATTTTACATTTTTGGATATTTCAAGGCGGATCACTCACCAAATTTACATTCAGAACTTGTAAAATCTCACAATAATTTCTCCAATCAATAAGCTTTAATACGATATTCCTAAATGTCCCATTATCTCAAATGGTCAATTTACAATCAACATTTAAATTTGAAAAAAATGGTCTTAGAGAGAAGAGCAAAGAAAATGAATGAAAGACAAGTGCAACCATTATAATTAACTAGAAATTTTATTCAGAATTCAGGTATTATTTCTTGGTGGTAGGCAGATGTAGTGGACATACTTGTTAAATAATTAATAAGATGTATCAGTCCAACAGAATTTATTTTAACCTCAACTAGTTTTATCAGTCAAGCCGACCATCGTCCATCTGGTCCCTGACAGGTGTCCAATCCTTTGACCTCTTCTCCAATAAGATCCACCACCTGATGATATCAGCTTGACTGACGAAACTTGTTGTGGTTAAAATAAATTCTGTTGGACTGATACATCTTATTAATTATTCAGGTATTAGTTGAATTAATATTATATATTATCATAAAGTGTGATCGATTACTACTTTTCCTTCATTAATTTTCCTAACTCCCCTCTAATAAGACCTCATTTTTCAAATTTAAATGTTGAGGCATTTAGGAATAGTGTTTAAAGCTTCTTGAAATTCGACAAGTTCTGAGTGTAAATTTGGTAGATATAGAGTATAAGACACAGTTTTTTCAACCTTTCAGTAGTTGTTGTATGTTTCTTGTGAAGTTTTCGGACACTTGAATAGAGTATTTTTATAGGAAATTCAACGAGCTTTCGGATCTTGGTATCAAATTAAGCTTTGAATGGAGGGTAGCTGCGTAAAACAAATTCTACCTATAAAAAGATGAGATTAAGAACTCTACAGACCTTCTTAGGGGTTTCATGCTGTATGTATTTTTCATCAACTTGTACTTTTCGTTCGTTTACCCATCGAACTAAATGTACTCACTAAATTTGAAGTCTCCTTTTTGGATGTGGAGACAGCGAGGTGCTCTTGACGGGAACCCTTCAAATTGTTGAAAATAAAATTCACTATTGATTTACATCGAGATCATTCTTAACTTTTAATTTCTCTGTTATTTTTGTATCTTTTTTCAGAATACTTCAGAACATTTTAAAATTATCTAAAACAAAACATTTACTTGATAAGCCTGATGAAAGTTTGTTTGGTTTCCACAATTACTATAGTGTGGTTCCCAAACCAATCTGGCTCAACGAAGGTGAGTTCAAGTAACTTAGCAATATAACTTGTTATAGCTACATATCTTGTAGCTATATCTTGTTGTTATAGCTCAATATCTTGTTATAATAGATATTATTATTGAATCGCCGGTTCGAAACCCAGCCGAGGTTTTTTATCTGGGAAGTGCAAAAACCTTGAGCTCGCCGTCCTTTAGATGAGACGTTAAGCAATGGTCCCGAGCCTGTACGATGTCAGGTACTCGTTTAAGACCCTTAACATAGGGGACTAAACCTGGATAGGCAAAATTTAGGATTCCCACGGTAGGGTCGGGCTCATGCATTTTGAGCGACAAAAGAGCGCTCTAGTATGTAGTTGGAGTTAAAGCTGTGTTGTTACAGCTGCATATTTTGTTGTTTTAGCTACATTTCGTGTTGTTATAGCTATATATCTTGTTGTTATAGCTACATATCTTGTTATTATAGCTACATATCTTGTTATTATAGCTACATATCTATATATTTTAGCTACTATATAAATATCTTCTTATTATATCTACTTACAGAATGTGTTGTTACAGCTATGTACATATCTTGTTTTTTTTAGCTATATATCTTGTTGTTATAGCTACATATCTTGTTATTGTAGCTACATATCTTGTTATTACAGTTACATTGTGCTGTTTTCTTGTTTTTGTTTTACAGTTCTTCGAAAATTCTCTGCTCAAGAGTATTTATGTGTTAATGAAGTTATCGGGGACATAAGGCAAGTTTTAGAAAACTGTTATCGTTTCTGGGGTGCTAAACATAAATTTTCAAAGCACGCTTTTCGCATAGAAAAACTTCTGGAAAAAGAGCTGAATGGAGTTCCTCAGTATGTAATAGTATATTTTGTATCCCAATTATTTTTTTGTTAATCCAAAATTATATCAAATGTATATATATATATATTTTAGAATCGTTCGAGATATGTGCACAATGGGAATATCGGAGGATGACAATAGTACTACTTCTGGAAGTGATTCTGCGTTTTTCGTTGATGGTATATTATTATATACAACGATTTTTCCAAACTTTTTTTCTTATTATTATTTCTGAAAATCCTTTGTCGATGTTGTAGAATTTAATTCAAAAATACTCAGATCACTTGAAAAGAGAGACAAAGATGAGGAAATGTTGAAAAAAGAAGCCGAAAATTCAAAAAAAGATGAACTTTTACAATGGGATTCGGAAATTTTACAAATGAAATATTATAAAAAACAAGTAATTTTTATGCCAGAGGTATCCCTGCATTAATTTTCTACTGTAACAACTTTTGTCAATTTAAATGAAAACAAATTTGTAATTTTTTTAATTTTTTTTTTTCAGTTGGCAGAAATAGGACATTTTTTGCAACTGACGCATGAAGTCCTTTGCCTATGTTCAACAACACAGTACGAAGTAGAAAGGATGTTGCTAATGCCGAAGGAATCATCAACATTAGCAACCATTATGACGGCACTCTTATGGTAACAACTACTATTCAGAACTTGAAGGTTCCCTGGAATTAACTTGCAGCCTCAACTATAACCACTCAACCACATATCAGGCTTCCTCTCTTCAAGCGGTTTATACACCAAGGCCTTCTAGAATTTAGGCCAAATTAGTTTGTTTAAAGCTCCCATTTCCATAAAATAGCTTTGCAACTCAAGAATATCGTATTTTTGGAAAAGACCTTTAAAACGATGAGGTTATCGCTATTTGGCTTTAAAATACACTATAAAAAAACTCAAAAACCCCAATAACTACCGTTGTAATTAATGTATCGACATGAAATCAGGAGACAGGGCAGTTTCTTGTGTTACTTTTCTCCTGACACCAAATGCCACTTTTTGCAACGAAAAAAGTATATTATTCATTAACAAAATTTTGTTTTTTCCGACACAGCCTTCTAGAGAACTCCGAGCTGAACAAAAAAAAAAAAAAAAGTAGCCAAAAAGAATAATTTTTGACCAAGTTTCCAAGGGTCAAAATTGGCAAAAAATAACTTTTTTTTCTTCTTCCTTTTTCAGTGTCCGGGCGTCCGGATGACGTCATCAATGTTAATATATGAATTTTTTTAAATGTATAATAAATATCATGTGATCTATATATGCAAAAATAAAGATAAAAATATATATATAATAAAAAATAACCCAATATTATAACGATAACGAAAAAAAGACAGCAACGGCCGGACACCAGTAAAGACGGGTTCGTCCGAGTTTTACTGAATTTCTTTATGTAAAATACAATACAGTTTATTTGAATTTAAAACACAATGAGGACATAACCAGTCAAATTTCAGCGATATCAGCTGAAGGGAAGAGGGGGAAGGGAACTCAATTTAAAAACCCTAATAACTCTCAATTTAATGAATTTATCGACACAAAATTTAGTATGAGGATTAAGAGCCCCTGTGTAAGTCAACTGTTGAATATTAACATATACGATTGACTGGTTTTGGATAGGAAGCGAAAAGTTCTGGGGAAGTACATTGCCGGTGATTCACCGACAACTTTTTTTTTTTACTCTCCGAATGAAACGATAAGTCACGCAATATTTTACTTCAAGAAAATAGACCCACAAAAACACTCTCATTATTGGCCTTCTTTCTATCTGATCTATTTTTTTTACCATTTTCTCAGAAATAGAAAAATAACAAAAACGTTTTTGACACATTATTGTCTCAACTAATACAATTATTTTTTGTAAAATTGTTCAGTCCGACTGCAATGAGAGGTAACCTGTACTTCAAACCCATCATGGTTTATGAGGTGTGGACGCAATTACTTTCGAAGAAAGTTGAAAGTTGGTATAATACCTTGTCGAAGAGTGACAACAAAGTTCAGGTGACAGTTTTACTGTTTTTGAAAAAAAAAAAATAAGAAAAAAGTCAAATTGCTAATAAATAATAACTGATTGATTCTGCGATTTACAGGTTTTTGTAAGACATGGGATTGAGCCTGAATTTTGGGAAGCTGTTGGCGAAACCAATCCTCTTTTAAATACAGATTTTGTTTCTCTAACGTTTGTCAAAAAAGTTTGGTTGCTCAAAACACTCTGCACAACAATGTTTGTAAGTAGAAACTTGATGGGCATAATTTAGAATGCTGTGGAGCTCAATACTGTTGTTACAAGGCAAAATTCCTAGTGAAATTAAACACAATGTTGAAAAAATGTTCACATTATCTTTAAGTTTTCAGAAAAAATGATAAAATCGTATGTTTTTCGTATTAAAAAGATATTTGAAAAAAATTGTAAGTTATGGTCACTTTTATGCGTCACTATTTTCCGCTGAACAACCAGAGACGAAAGTGATTATAATAAAGTTGATTATGCTAGATACTTTCTCGGCGTCGAATCATAATGAGCTTCTTAGTAAAGACTCATTTTAATGGTAAATGATCAAGGATTATGAAAATATTTCATATATAAATACAGTGCATTTTCCTATTTTTAATGAAATTGTGAACCTTTGAACGAGCATTTTGCTTCTCCTTTCCCTATTATCTCCGCATGTTTTTCGGCATGGAGTCCACCTCTTCCATCCGTCTCTGTCCTGAACGAGCGCCCTCATCTTTGCCATTGAGCTGCCGCAGTCCTGCTCCGCCATATTGCCTCCTTCCTATCGGTCTTGCTTCCATACCTTTCCTGGGTCCACTGTCCTCCGGCATCCTACACACGTGTCCGAACCAACTGAGCCTCTTTTTCATTATTTGCTTGATAGATGGCACCTCATTTTCTTTCCGGATTCTCTCGTTACTTCCGCAGTCTCTCCTTGTTTTACCAACTACTCTGTGGAAGAATTTCATTTCAGCAGCAGTAACGCGGCTAGTGAAATTATCCAGAGCAGTTAAACTTTCGCATACATACAGGACGAATGGGAGGAAGATGGCCTTGGGATGGGTTGTTAAGCGATGGTCTCGAGCCTGTACAATGTCAGGTACTCGTTAATGACCCCTACCCTAAATGATTAAACGTGGGTAGGCAAAATTTAGGATTCCCACTGTAGAGTCATGTCCATCAGAGCGGCGAAAGAGCGCTCTGGTAGTAGGCGTTACCATGTACCCTTAAGAGTATAGGTACTCTTCAGGAGTCTTCATTACACTAAACTGGCACATCTTCATGTTATCTACACATGTGGAGGACCTTGCTCATTGTGACATTGGTGTCCAACCCACTGTACTTCAGCTCCTCGCTCCATTCGGTTAAAGCGTTCTGGAGTTTTCTAGGAGAGCCTCAGATGACAACACTAGTTCCTGCACTAGGACTGTGCGGAAGTTCCACTTTCCTACGACTGTCTTTGCTGAGCATTTCGCTCATGTCCAATATATTTATTTAAATTAAATTATCTGTCATATTCATCATATTTAATAAAAATATTGGATTACCTTTTGAAATAATGTATAATTAGTTTTCTCTCAAAATAACTTCTTATTTGTATTTGTTTATTTATTTTTTCACTTTTTATAATAGATAAATATACAACAGGTATATTATGATACATATATACAATTTTTATTATAATTGTTCACAGCATTCTAATAAGAAAATAGAGGAATATTTTAATTCTGTTGATGAAAATTGTCTAAGAGGAAACATTGTATTTGAAGATGGCAAGTACGAATATGTTAGCGTTTTCTCTCCAGAAATTAGAGTCTACAGGATCTGCAAATCACATTTAGATGTTGTAGGTTTTAAATTATTTCCTTAAAATTTTTTGGATTGATTTTATCAATTTTTTATTTATTTATTTCAATTTTCCTTTTTATATTTCCAGGAAGGTAAGTCCGACGTACCTCTGAATGGACAGTTAAAAGAATTCGCTGATACAAGTACAGGTTGGTACACTTTTACTTTCTTGTATACTTCTATAAGTAGTATAGAGTATGTATGTATGTAGTATGTATGTGTGAGTCCGTGGAAACGGTAACTCTCGGCAGAATGAATATATCGAGACGATGTTTCTTACGTATATCCATAATAAGAACTACACGGTCAAGGGGAAGGGGCGGGGAGGAGCTTAACTAAAAAAAAGTCTTACAGCTGCTGACGTAATGAATCATCGCGAAATTGTATATGTTAGTCTGAAACCCCATAAGCGCGACATTTATTTTCATTTCAGCGGAAAGGAAAGGGGAAAACAGAGTAAGGTTCAACTCAAAACATCAATATCTGGCAATTTAATGAATGAATCGAAACAAAATTTTATATAAGAATCGAGATGTTCATTATAACCCAATCCTATCGATTGGTATCAGAAAGAGAGGGAAAACTGACTTGATTAAATCGCGCTGGGGAAGTAACGCTGATTTTTTTATTTTATATATATATATATATTTCATACTTATATTTATTTTGTTGATCAGTATTCTAGTAGGGAGAAAGCAATGCCCAAATTTTCAAAAGCCCTACTGATAACAATATGAGAAAGTGCCATGCAGCTCCACAGCTTTTTTGATAGTGAAGAGGAATTAAAAAGTTTTTTTTTATTATTTTTAGATGCTCAACTATTGAGAAGCTTAGGAAAGAAAAATAAATTTTTCCTAGCAGCATATGATCGTGAGAGTTTGGAGTGCCTGTTGAAGACGTTTTACACCAAAAAGAAGTCACTTTCTTTAGTGAAAGGTCTACTAATAGAGGAGCGAAACGAGACGAAGATGTTAGAGGCTCTTAAGTCTATGTACATTCAATGGGAAAAAAATAAGGAGAGGTTAGTCATTTACGTAGTATGTTAGTCGTAAAAAAATAGATTGATTTTCGTTTATAGTTTACGATATTGATAATATATGAGGTACATAATTGTACAACAGAGCTAGACACATAGAAGTAGTGAAAAACGGCCATACATAGAACAACCATGGTAGCAGGTATAAATAGAAATGTGAACGAAGTAAATAGAAATGTAGGATCTTGAACCTGCCGGTATTCGCTTCATCTGCTCACTACCAGCATCCCTGGTAGGTGCGCCGTGATTGTTTAGTTTAAAATGGACCTGCATGTTAAGGCAAACAATATAAAATGCCTTCTGCCAACCCCTATCATTGGTGTGCCCGTCAATACTGGAAGTAAAGAAATAATATTGCATCAGTATTGATGGTCTTGTAGGTGGCTTCAGGCTGAGTGAACGTTAAGCCCAACGGTATAAAATGTTCTCTCATGCCCTTATGCCTACCTTATCAACCCTGGAGTGTGCGCCCATGATAACTGGTACGTTAGATTCTGAATGTTTGTTAAGCCTAACACTGAAAAATACCTCACCAATCCTTTATATCCCCTCCTCAGCATCTCTGGTTAGATATCCTATATTTAGCTCCAGGCTGAGACGGATGTTAAGCCTAACGCTAAAAAATGTCGCTATCAATGTCTTCTACCGACCCCCCAGCCCCTCTGTTTAGTGCCCCATTAGTGTAACGTTTAATGCCCCTATAACATATTAAGCCTAACGCACATAGCACAAACCTCTACGAAAGCAAAGGGAATGCCGGCGCTCTTAATGTTCGCACTTCATCACATCATTTTTTCATTCTACGCTTTCTTTTATGCATTTTTTCTCTAATCCGTTCCTTAGAAGTACATGACGAAAGAAACTATTTTCGTTTGAAGATTTGCTATAATATATAAAAATTTCATTAATATACTTAACTTCAGTTTTTTAGTCTTTTTCGAATGAAAAAAACTCAGAGTGATTACAAAAAACAGTTTTTTGTTACATTTAAATAAGACTTTATTGTAATATGATAGATATTTTTACAGGTGTGCAACTACAATAAATTACAGTCTGAAGTATTGGATAGAGAAGGACTCTTCTCCGCCGTTGTCAGGCTTAAACGGTCAAAAGAACGGAGAGAGATTTCCAAATGATCTCTACAGCTTAGGTATGTACTTTGAAAAAATAATGATTATATACTTAAAAGAGTGAAACTTTTATTGCATATATATTTTTAAGAAAGTAGTTATAGGTGTCTTTTGGCAATAACTCGATTTATATTTTTCTAGTTTCCAGAATACGACGGTTTTTTCGCATGAATTTTAATAAATTATAAATTGACTTCGCGGCATTTAGTGGAGAATGAGTAGAATCAAATAGGAGTTCGGAGTAGTTTTTTAATTTTTGTTTTTGTGTAATTTCTATTTAATTTGGAATTTGGAAAAAATAAAATGTACATACAGTTTTATGGTCTAGGGTTTCACTCTAGGCATATATCTTCGCACTAAGGTGCGCAATCCTAAACTTTGTTCACTCCTCAAAGTATGTTTTATGGTTCTGTATATACTTGGGAATAGTGAAAAGGACATAAATCAAAAATTCAGATTTTTGGCCAGTTGCAATACTTTCTCCTTAGTAATGGTGTAGGTTCTGAGGTTCTGGGGAGAAATTAAGAAACGTACGTGTTCATTAAATGAAAAACAGAAGTTCAAATTACTTGGAAACTGCTATATTAAGCTCAAGAAACAACAATTATGTCCATACAAATAAGTATAAACAAAATCCTTTAAACCTATTAAGATTTTGATTTGAAATTGATTACCTAATCATGATTTCAGAATTCAAAAGCACCTATTTCGATTTGTCGTTTTTTGACAACCTGTCATATTGACATTAATTTTCTTCTTGTTGGCGGTGCAGGTAAACGACAGTTGAAGAGGAAATTTTCTCTCGAGGAGCTGGAGAATTCTTCAGATTCGTCCGTTGAACAGATGGCAGAAGAGGACAACACCTCCGACTGGGAGGAAGGGAACATACGAAGGAGTCGGAGAAAACGGCCGAGGTGGTCCCGGTGGACTCGGGACCCTTTCATGTCGGTGGATACTAACTTTAATCTCTAGCTATAGACTAACTACTAGGGTGGTCGTAAAAAGTAAAAAGTTCGATTTTTCAAAGTCCCCATCCAAATTCTTGTGTAGTTTGACAAAAAAAAATTTTGTGAATTTTTTCAGATTTTTTTGAACCAATTAACCTGGCCCTGTGGGCGGTCAAAGTTTAACACGTGTTTTAAATGGGGTTTTTGAACATTTACATATTTTTAAGTGTAGGTCTTAGTATTTTTAATATAAAAATCTAAAAATACATGGATTATGGGTTTTCGGGGTCGCTGAAAACGAATTTCATATTAAAAAATTAATAATTCATTAAAATGAATCATCGATTCGAAAATTTTTATCATTCTCGTCAATTTTTGTACGAGTTTTTTGGGAAATGTGACTGTACAAAAAAAAATTTTAATATGAAATTCGTTTTCAGCGACCCCGAAAACCCATAATCCATGTATTTTTATATTAAAAATACTAAGACCTACATTTAAAAATATGTAAATGTTCAAAAACCCCATTTAAAACACGTGTTAAACTTTGACCGCCCACAGGGCCAGGTTAATTCATTCAAAAAAATCTGAAAAAATTCACAAAATTTTTTTTCGTCAAACTACACAAGAATTTGGATGGGGACTTTGAAAAATCGAACTTTTTACTTTTTACGACCACCCTACTAACTACAGTATGAAAAGACTTGAAAGGCTTTTATGAATAGTAACCTATTTACGTTACTTCGATATTAGACATATTCTTGTAAAATACAGAGAGGATGATCTCCGGGGCAGAATAGCTAGCTTGGCTTCCTCCTTCAGTTTATAACCTCCTGTCTCAATCTTTGGTACTTCCCCTACCTCTCCGATCTGCTACCGCCCTAGCCCATTACAATATAAACAAACATGTTTAACCCTTCTCTAGAATTATTGTGTCTATTTAGGTCTACTATTTGAAAACAGGGAAGTATAATATAAGCACGCATTTGATCTTTCACTATAATCTGGATAGAACATTGTAACATGAACACATTAGAATAGTCTGGTTGGAAAGGTGACGCCATAACCTCTTCTAAACAACTTATGAAGTAAACAGGTAAACATTGTTGAGGTTATAACAGTCTTCCCCCTTAATTTGGAACTTGAATATTGAAAAATTTCATGGGGTTCAAAACTTCAGCTGATAGTCCCCTAGATAGGCTGGAGGTCGGCGAGTCCGTCCAGAACGTCTCGGCTCGACCGTAGGAGCTCTCGGACCTGGATCTCCCGGTGCTGGTGCTGAGGCGGAAGTGTACTGAGGTAATGCAGGGTTTCTTTCTGGAACCGAAATAGGCTTCTCTTCCTGATGAGTAGCCAGAGGAACTTGCCATAGCCGAGGTTCTGTGGCTTGCAGATTAAAATGGACCTTCTTCACCAGGGCATGGCGGAGTTGGTCCAGATGTCGTTTGATGGTGTAGCCAGAGTCGAGTTTCACAATGTAGTGCAGTACCCCCAATTTTTGAATGATGGTACCAAAAACCCAGGTGTACTTATTGTTCTGTGAGTAGTCCCTTACTTGGACCCTCCCCCCACTTTAAAAGTGCGGAGAACCTGGTATGTTGAATCTGGATTTTTAGCTGGATGATAAGGCCGGAGTGCATCTAGCTTGATCCTGAGCTTCCGATGAAGGTAGCGCTCAGCTGGAGACTGGCCACAAGCAAGTGGCGTTGCGCGATAACGGAGAAGGACGTCCTGAACCTTTACATGAATTGGACGTGGATCATCCTCGAGTGCCTTCAGTCGCTGCTTCAGAGTCTGAACTGTCCGTTCAGCTAAGCCATTGGTAGCTGGATGTCCGGGAGCAATTAGTTTTTGAAACATTCCATGTTCGGTGCAATAGGATTTGAATTCAGCGCTTGTGAATATCGAAGCGTTATCACTCACCATGATCTGCGGATACCCATGGGTTGAAAAAATATTGTTTAGAAGTTTGATGGGATTACGACACTTATCTTTATCAATTTCTTCTAGGCTGATCTTCAAATGTCTAATCCATATGCGGCCTAAAATGGCTGGACGACCCTTAGGAACTACATACAATTCTTCGATAGAACTACGTCCTTTATAGGTCACTCTAAGAGAAACTTTCCCCTTAGGCTGGAAAACGTCATTGGTATATGCTCGAAAATAAATGTTGGTTGGAGTTAGAGAAATGTTCAGCTGCAAACTCTGGAATTCATCCTCTGGGATCAGAGAAAAACCCGCCCCCGAGTCTACTTCCATGCGGACTGGGTGGTTGTTGACGGATACAGTGACGAAATACTTCTGAGAGTCAGCAACGGAGTTTGTACAAGGCAGCTGGTCGAAAATATCCACAATATTCTTATCTGAATTATTGTAGCACACTTCTGTAACCTGATTGAGACCATATGAAAGAGTATTGTCTTCAAAAGATCGCATGTGTTTAGTAATATTATCCCCGGATGAGTGGTTAGAGTTAGATTTCGAATATTGATGAGGATACTTGTCGTTCAGGAGTGTTGTTATGCAAACCCGCATAACGTGTCCGTTCTTGCCACAGGCGGAGCAGCGTAATTTGGATCTATCGATGCGACAATCTGGAGCACGGTGGTTATTTCTACCGCATTTGAAACAAAGATCACTGATACCGAGTTTTGCATAATCGATTCTAGGTTTTGAACGGTTTCTCGAAAAACCCTTTGCCGTGGATGGTGATTTAGAACGTTTCTGAGACTTATCACGACGAGAACGATTGGAAATTTTGTTCACCTCTTGGCTTTGTGTAGAATTTGCTGGTTGTTGATTTGCGAGTTCCTGTGTTTCAAGTCGAGAAGCTTCCAAAGCCGTAGCTTTAGTCAATACATCAGAAAAAGTATTTGAATCGGACTGTAACAACAGTTCCCTAATCCAGTTGTCTTTAAGCCCTCTGATAAACTGTGCCCTCAAGAAAACATCCGCCACCGAGACGGTTTTGCTACAAGTGCATGTTGCAGAAAATTTACATTCAGGAAGGTCGCGCTGTAGCGCCGCAACAAATTCAGCGATGTTTTCGTTAGGTTTCTGGTAGGTACTCAAAAAATAATGTTGTGATACAACTGTGTTTCTGGGTGGTGCAAGCATTCGGCTAAATGCTTCAGTGAGATCCCTGTATGAGAGGTTTTTGATTGGTTTGTCGGGACCCAGCATCGAAGATAAGTTGTTATAATGAGTGGAACCGATCGAAACACTGAGAAGTTGAGCTTGCTTGTGAGTTATTTTCGATATAAATCCACTTGGTCACTTACAGTTACGGAATGTTGTTTAATCGTCGCCAAATATTGTGTCTATTTAGGTCTACTATTTGAAAACAGGGAAGTATAATATAAGCACGCATTTGATCTTTCACTATAATCTGGATAGAACATTGTAACATGAACACATTAGAATAGTCTGGTTGGAAAGGTGACGCCATAACCTCTTCTAAACAACTTATGAAGTAAACAGGTAAACATTGTTGAGGTTATAACAAGAATTGTGGAGCATCCATATTTGTTTTATCACCTATTTACTTCACTCCTGTATTGAACATGTTCCTGTACTTTGCAGAGAGGACGGTCTCATGAACAGGATGGCTAGACCTGGTGCTTCCTCCCTCAGTCATCCCCCTTCCTACCTCAGTCCTCTGCCCATCCCATCCCTTGGAAATCTGCTCCCTCCCTTACCTGATCTGGCTCCTGCTGGGCCACTTGCTTCCATCTTCCCTCAGCGTCGCTATCATCCACCAATCAGAAATAATTTCAGGTATGTCAACATCCACTTATTATTATTCATATCATAAGTAATTGAATACTTTAACGTATTAATTAATATTAATTTTTCACTTCAGTAGATCAGCAAAACTAGAAAATCATGAATATTATAAAAACAACCAACAGAAATTCTGAAACTATTTTTTATCGGTCAGATTCAATAACGCTTATATTTATTATGGCTAATCTGTTTATTTATGTTTTTAAACTTATTATGTTTCTACAATCTCTTTTTTTCATACTTGCAATGTATCAATTGTAAGTAAAATATCTTCTACGATATGTCAAAACGAATTTTAATTCTAAATGTTTTATTCTTCTAAATTATATATTTTGCTTTAAAAGAATCAGAGTACATTTTTGAATATTTTGCGAATTTGGGGTATTTTTAAGATGAACCACGCATATCAAACAAGCTGAAAAGCGCGGTGCTTATTCTCTCTCTTCACTTGTGATATATTGGGAGGGCTGGTGTGTACACTTAGGGACCTAAGCATCCCAATGGTCTTATATCTTCCCTATTACCTTTAATGTGGTAATAAGTCCTAAATTTTACCCACCCATGTTTAGGTACCTAGTCTCTTTAACAAGTAACTGAAGTCGTACAGGCTCGGGACCATCGCATAACGTCCTATCCGAAGAACGCTGTGGTCAAGGGTTTTACCTCACAAATAAAAACGTAAATATCTTTAATAAGCTAGCACCTCTGAGCTATCGGCGCCTTCTAAAGGATAGGGGAGGGAGGGGCGAGGAAGTGGGGGGGAAAGTCACGTGCGCGGGCTCCAACTCCCCTCTGTACATCTCTTCTTAGCTCATTTCTAAAATGGATTAGTTGTATATAGTTTATTTCCACTACATAAGCCATCTTTATATTTTAACTGAGAATTGTGTCTCTGTTGTAGCCGGTACTCTGCGGGGTCGAGGATGATGAGGCGACATGGACTGTGCATCAGAAGAACGAGCATCCCTCGACCAAGCATCGTGGCAGCGGCTGTGGAGAACACACCCGGGCTGGAGGAGCTGCTAGGGGGAGAGGTGGGAAACAAAGCATTGGAGATCAGTGTGCCAGCCGCCAACAGGACAGACGGCTTGGATCTGCAGCTGGCTCATCTCCATACCAACACACTCCTCCAGACTCCCTCTCACATCCTCTCTCCTCAGGTAGAATCTACACTACATTCGAAGATCATTTTGTCTAAGACTAAGCGGGGCTGTTGAGAAGCCAAACAATACATAACTTTCATAGATACAAAATAAGAATAGCAATGCTATCAAATAAAACAGAGTGGCTTATAATTTATGTGAAAAACTGTTCCTAACGTCAGCAGAGTTATTTTATTAAATATCTAAGTTGTATGAGCATGATCCACGGCAAGTAAACTAAACTTAGTAATTAAGATGAAAATTTGATAATAAAAAAATTAATAATTATATATAACACATTTCCTGTAGAAATTTTTTCCAAGCTGGTCATTTCCAGTAGTTTTCGAAAAAAGTCTTAATTAATAGTGAAAAATATAATCTGCGCGACTTGCTGGAAAGTGCATGTATTAAAAAAAAAAAAAAGTAATTTATGATTACTCTACTTGGATTTCCCATAAAAATATAATTCCAGGTGCCAGTAAATTTTCTCAATTTCCAAAATGTTAAAAAAGGTATTTTTATTCGGTTGATAGCGAAACTGGATAGAACAAAATTAATAACGGGGGGGGGGGGGGGGGGGGGGGTATTTTTTATTAATCTACATTATAATTAAAATTAAAAAAATTCTTAGGTTTACATGAGTATTTTTTCTCTTTCACTCTTCTTTGGGCATATAAATAGAAGTTTAAAAAAAATTACTTTTTTTTGGCGCTCACTCACACTTGTCTTGAAGATCTCCCTGCAACTTGAACCAATTTAAATTGTTTTTTTAAAATCAATTTTATATAAATATTACTATTATACTCTTAATGTCTAAATTTTACCATCACATCTATACTCTATTCACAGTCTATACTTCACAACTTATCTTTTTATTGGCTTCTAGGACTGTCGTTGGTCGACACGTGAACTAATCTTGAGTAATTAAGATGCAACTTATCTTATAGAAGAATCTTATATATCTTTTTGCATTAGTGCAATTTGGGCAATATTTGGCCTAATGATCACTTAACCTGGCACACCTGTTAGATGTATGGTTTTGTTTCATGAAATTAGCTATCATCGGCGGCAGCTCCACCAGTTTCTCCTCTATCTGATCGAAACCAAGTACGACATGTCGTCTATCTTGATAACGACCTAATCACCTCCACTAATCATTGGCAAGTATTTAATTTTTTTATTATTATAATTTTTTTTTTTTGCTATAGGTAACAATTGCATATGGACGATATCGTGATACATATATATATATTTTTTTTAAATAAGAATTGTGAATTGTAAATTAATAATGGTGGCCTCATTTAGCGTGTCTCTATTATTTAATAGAATTATGTATTGTACTTTTTTTTTAATTGTTAAACTTTATGTTATAGATCAATGAAAAGTGATTGTACATGAAATTCGTAAGTTTTCAGTTAACAAAGCTGATATGTTTATTTGTACTTTATAAAAATGGAAATGAATTGTTTAATAGATTTTAAACTTTCGGATTTAATACATTGTTTTAATTCAAACATTGAAGTTATCTTTTTTATATATATATATATATTTTTAAATTTAAGTAATATGCATTGGAATGTAACATCCGCCGAAAGTACTTCCTAGGTTCCTTTCTCTTCCAAATGCTAAAATCCAAAGAGCTCTACTATCTTTACCGAATGTTCCAATTTAAATCCTCCGCCCACCAAAGTAATGGACACACACCAGATCTCGTCCTTCGGACCTCTTCATCCCCTCCCATCGCTCCTCTGCCTTCCACAACTCGTTCTTTGTTCAGGCCTCCTCTCTACAATTCCCTGCCTCCCCACGTCCATCACTCTCCTTCCGTGGTTTCCTTCAAATTCTGTTTTTCAATTCCTCTTCGATATACAATCCTCTTCCTCCTAGCCTTTCATGCTCCTTCCTCTGTATTTTCCTATCCATCTATTCTTACTATTTCGTAGGATATAAGGTGCTGCTAAACGTCTTTAAAGAAATAAATCCGGTTATGCGCACTATCATGATCCTATTTGGTTACAAGAAAAACATAAGTTTTTAAAAAAAATATTGTCTATTTGACAAAATATATGGGAGTACTTTCGGTATTGCTACCACCTTCAGCCACGACTTAACAAATACTAAATACAAGTTCAAACTGTCCCCTTTTTCAGCCCCCACGCGGTTTTTTCCTGTCCCTCCTGTCTTAAAAATATGAAAAAAAAAAAAGAAAATTCGTATCAAATTGAAACCTTAATAATAACAGTTGATTTTACTGTGTTTATACCCCTATTTCTGATGTGTTCTTTCACCCTGTTTTAAATGGTCTGCCAGTGTGACCTGCAACTAAATTGCAAGAACTATACTAAACTAGCTGGTAAACCACTTTTTTCTTCTGTTTTAGTTTGGTCTTTAGTGTTGTTGAGATGTTTGTATATTGTATTATTTCTTCTGAAACCAACCCGAAAGTCCTCTTTTTTAAGTACATTGCCTAACTGTTCTGAAATTTCCCCAAAATATGGTAATCCCACCAACAATGGTTTGAAAATTTGCAAAAACATTTGCAAGCTCCGCCCTTTAGCCTGGTATTAGAAAAAACTGAGTTTTCTGGTTTATCTTTATGTTATATGTATTTTTTCTTTTTTTTTTTTAATTGTTTGACATTCTTTTTTTTATATAACTAGATTTGCGATGCTACAGCACTTGCTGTATGTAATGGCTAATCCTCTTTTATATGATTCACCATTTTAAATATGAAATATTTTGCTGAAATGACGAGAAGTTCGTCTGCGAATTCGTCCCCACCAAAATTATATTCTCTTGGGTCGATTTCTTTCGCAAAATGGGAGAGCTGTATGTTTCAGTTTATTTTACTTTTATTATTATTATTTTATTGTTTTTGTGTGTATTTTTTGACATCTAACAGCAGGAACTGTACTCCTGCATGTTATTGTATCAAAACAATTATGTATAGAAAAACAAATATTTTAATAAAGTTATTATTTTCTAAAATTCAACTGATTATCATTTCAAGTGTTATTTTAAATAAATGTAGATTGTTGAATCACAATACATATATTTCTATAAATGAGGTCCCTGTATCATGTCGTCCTGTATGATGAAGTCGATGACCCGGTCACAGAGGGGACAGGGGACGCCTCTGGCATGGAACAAGGTAGCACACTGGACACACAAAGCTCGATGAGCAGTCTCTCCGTGGATGATGATAGCGTTGGGACGTTTCAACCCGCACTTGAGACAATCCCCAAATTCGGACAAACTACTTTCTGTACTTGAAAGATCTTCTTCTAAAATTTTTTTTACGTATTCCCTTCTTTTTCTCCGATCTTCTCTTCTTTCTAAGACAATTTTTTCGTAAGTTATTATAATTAAGTAATAATGATAATTAATAAATAACGTTATATATATATAGATAGATATATGGTTCATATAATATTGAAATGTCGCCGGTAGCTCAGTGGTATCCGTGCTTACCTACTGAGCTCAAGATCACGGGTTCGAACCCCGGCCGAGGTTTTTTTATCTGGGAGATGAAAAAACCTTGAGCACGCCGTCCTTCGGATGGGACGTAAAGCGAGCCGGTATGATGTCAGGTACTCACTCATTAAAGACCCCTAACCTAGGTACCTGAACCTGGAAAGACAAAATTTAGGATTCCGAGAGTAGCATGTCAGGTACTCGTTAAAGAATAAATTTGTTGTACACAATTGGCTGTACATTTAAAGGGGTACCAAAAAAAAAAAAAAAAAAGCGATAAAGCTATCTAAAATTTGTTATTTTAAGCTCAAAGTCTAGAAAACACTAAATAATCAATCAAGGAAGAACGTTTAAATAAAAATAATATCGAGTAAGAATTCATTTTTTGAGTAATTTAATTATATACCTATTGCAATTTTTAATGTCTAAACTAAATTTTAATTAATGGAGAGGTAGGCGAGTAGGTAAGTACTAGCGAGGGGCTGTTTTACGGGCCTTCAAGCTTTGGATAACATGTGTACAAAACTCACCCCTGCAATCAAATTGAAATTAATTTCTTTTACATAATGTAAAAAATCAGGTATTTGCCTGAGGGAGCGATTTTGGTCTCATGTTTATTTAAACTTTTTTACTCGAAATTAAATTTCCTGTAAGATACCAAAGTTTGTCTACTAAAATCGTGTATGTACCTGTATAAATCCGAAGTTTCCCGCTTTAAACGCGGTGCAAACCACGATAAAAGAAAATAAACTAAAATGGTTATATAATCAGAGGAAGCAATGTTTTATTTTTACTAAATAAAAGGTGGAAATTTTGGAGAATTGATAAAGTAGACAAAAGTATGTAAACACTGTTTAAAGAATATACAACGATTATTTAGTCTGAGGTTATATTTCTTAAATAGGCAGGGGAGTATCGATTGTTTTTTATTTTGTTTTTCATTTTATTATAATTATTTATACTATGTAATAAACTTAACAATAAATCATGATCTGAGGAACAGAAAACAAAACACTTGATGAGGCAGCTGGTCAGCACCAATGCCTCCTCAAGGGATTCTTCTCAGGCAGAAGGTCACGCGGCCAATGACGATTCTTTCTACATGGAGGGGCGCCCTGCAAGGATCGTCATTGCTTCCACTAGTGTATTCGGGTGTAGTGTGAAATTTTTATACAAATGTGTGTATAGTTAATGTGTGACTTGGCGTAAGAATGGTATGTCGAGATGCCAGTGTATTGTCACGTTTGAAATGTAGCATGGGCATTGTGTGATGTTCAGCAGAACCACAGAGTTGAACACCTAAGTCCAGATAGGTCTGATAATAGTCTTGTTATGATCGCTTATCTTGTAGTATTTAGCAGTCCAAATTGTCGTTTCATTTTCTGTTGAGTCTGCATAAAGAGTTTGTTCCAAGTAAGTCATCTGTCAAAGTAGAGTTCTATATATCGCGTATTGTGAAAAGTGTATGTATTTGTTGTGAAACCAAAAATGAGAGAATTATTAATATATAGCTGCCAAAAATATATTATTGAGAATTGAAGTGTTACCAGCTTCGTAGTCAATGTTGGAGTCGGAGGAGCTCTCCTCAAGGCTGCAGTTCCTCATCTGTCGGAGTATGGAGAAAGGGGAGAGCCGGGGGTGGCTCAGGTGGGTCCTAGACAGAAGGCTCTCGTCCGACTGGCTCTTCACACGAAGAGGCTTCTTCCGGAGTTTCCTTGTAGGACGGGCCGGCATCCACAGTCTTCGAGTCTGTACACACAACGATGGTAATGAACACTTTTATGAAGATGAGAGAGTTTGGTTGTTGAAAGTTGGTTTTACAAAAGCCGAAATTAATAGTAATACTATTTATTTCGGTTAAACTATAACATGGTAATAAGATAGGTCATAAAATGTATACATCAAGAGAATTAATGAATTAGAGTTATTTAGTTATTAAGACTCATGCCCGGGCTTTTATTACAAGGTCATATCTTTCGTTACTTTGATGGACATGAGCCCGACATTTTGCCTACCCTAAATTTTTATTCACCTAGGATAGGGTCCTTAACGAGTTGTTTAAGAAACAACTATTTAGTTGTTTAAGTTTATTTCACCTTCCAGACAATTATGAATTAGATATACAGTTATGTGTTCTACGAGTATAACTCACATCGTAACAAACTCTGCAGTATTTGTTTCTGGTTTTCACCTCGTTGCCGCACCGCAGACATTTGCTGACCTTACTCCCCCTGTTTATTTTTATGTCAGATTTGCTTCTCTCCAGCTCATCGTCTGCAAAGAACACTTCACTGTCGCACGAATCTTGCTTGTGTTCCCCACTTCCTCCTGACAGTCCCTAAACATTTCAAAGAAGAAACATGTTAATTTTTTTTAGATCCAAATGTATTGTATTCTAACTAAATGTAATTTGGTTTTGTTTCAGAATTTTTTGATGAATTATTACTCATTTAAAAATTCAGAGAGATTACTACTACTAGAATTTGTAGAACCGTAGGTTTTATGACTACCCGAACGCAGTAATATTCAGACATCACAGATGATGTCAAATATGGGACAAAAAAAAAGTCTCTTCTGCGCATCCTCAGCCCTCTAAAGAAAGATGTCGGTAAATCAACGGATATGTACCTCCATCAAGAATTAATCAATTACGTTTTCGCTCTCCCTCCAAAGTCAATCGGCCGTTTGCGCTAAAACTCAATATTTGACTTATATAGTAACTTCTAAATCCTGATATTATTTTTTTTTTTTTCATTTTTGTAATCAGGAGGTCGGAAAATATAAAATTCCGTTGAAAACTGCGCATCAAATTGGCCGATTTAATAACTTATCTATACTTTGTATAGCTGGGGAAGTAAAAATGTCATGATGTTACATTCCTTACATCGACAGTTATCAGGGTTTTTTCTTAAGCCCTCCTTTAATCTCCCCCCTTTCCTTTAGTCGATTTGGCTGAAAATCAATAGGTCTTTTCCTTATGGTGTTCTGGATACTCATACAAAATTTCAAGTCGATATATACATTCTATCGGGAGTTATCATGATCACAGACAGACAGGACTATTTTTTTTTTAATTTTTGAATAAAGGGTGTCGGAAAATTTGAAAATTCAGTGAAAACTCTTCATTGAATTTCTAAACGATTGCATAAGTTTCCCTAAACTTCGTACAGTGGGCGAAGTAAAAACACAGTTAAATGTGATCTCGAGACCAATGATGCGCCGCTCTAATTATAATTTTTTCTTATTCAATGTAAGTTTTGATAAACACCCGTTTTTCTTTAACTTAAATGCCACTCACCTGTCGAGAAATCTCTTCAAGTGACTCTGTGGATGAATCTTCTCCGAGCGCCTCATTCCCCATTTTAGCCGCTGTACCCTCAACATTCGGTTCCCTCGGCGCATATAGAAGTTAATTAACTAAAACTTTTGAAAATGTACTTATTTTTTATAAAAAATTGTTGTGTTTTACGGGAAAGTTTTCATTCGTGGTGTTTTGGTGTTAGAGTGTCTATTAAATGATTTTGACTAGAACATTTGGTAGTATTTTATTTTTGTTTTAAATATAATATTATAAATCATATTTTATATTTAATTAATCATATTTTAATGGTTAATTTTCTATAGTTTTTTTGAGTAATAAGAACGAAAAATATTGATCCATTAAAATAAGATAAAAGTTTATTGAGTTCTGTGATCGAATGGTGTATAAGAGGTAAGTTCCGAAAATAACGTAGTTTCCGAATCCATGCCAATCTAAGAACTATATTTTGTTAATTAATTTAGTTATACTTCCACGAATGACAAAAGCAAATATTAAACTGTGAATTTTATTGAGAACACGCTTTCCGTTGGTAGCTGGTTTCAGATAACTATCTTTTCCCAACTTAATTTTTTATTTTCCAGGTAAAGAGCAACTTCGCTAGGGGAGTAGATATTCAGGTTCTCTTGAAGCTCTTAAAAAAGGGGGGGGGGGGGTATTTATTTACAAGATGTGAGGGGGCAGAAGCCGTTTAGCATTATTTGTATATTTGAGAAGATTGATAAGATACACGTAACTAGGGTTTACCGTTCTTGTATTTTCTTTCTTGGCAGAAAGGACGCGCCCTCTACAGGTTGCAGCCAAGATCGACTCTACTGCAAGGTAATTGTTTCCTTAATTTATCAATTTTAAGAATTTTTCGATCAACACATTTCTTATCGAGTTTTACATTGGTAATCGATTTATAACCCTAATCTTACCTTCACTTTTCCTCTTACCTTATTTCTTTAAATTATTCTCAAATATATTCAAAGTTATCATTATTTTTTAATGATATAATCATTTAGTATTATAGTTTAAAGTGTTTTGTTATGTTAACCAAAAGCATTGAAGCTGTAAGTATCTATCTTTCTGCTGATTTCTGAGCTTCATGATATATAGTCTCAATGTATACAATAGTATTGTGGTTTTTTTTTTTTAGATTGGCCACCAAATGCAAAATGGTACTATCTCTGCCAAAACATTGTATGAAGAATGTATAAAACGTGCTCATAACACGAGAAAACTCAATGCTTTTGTTACCATAGTCAATCAAAGGGATTCGTCTCCAGTTTGTGATGGTAAGAGAAAAATAGTAAAGAAAATATTTGTGAAACTTTTATCTTTATACGATGTTATTATTTTTCTCCATACTTTTAGGTCATCAGCCATCTCCATTAAGTGGGATCCCGATAGCAATTAAAGACAACTTTTGTACCAAGGGTATCAGGACAACTTGTGGTTCTCGCATGCTTGAGGACTTCGTTCCTCCCTACAATGCAACAGTTGTTACGAAACTTCTTCAAGCAGGAGCAAAGATATTGGGAAAGTGTAATTTGGATGAATTCGCAATGGGGTATATTCAATTTTTATTTTATTTCATTTTTCATCAGGGAAACATATGAACGCAAACGCTCGACTGGTTTTGGATAGGGAGCGAGAAGTTAATTGATTAATTCGTTCTGGGGAAGTACATTGCCGGTGATTCACCTATGACTTTTTTATATTATGAAACAGGCTGCGATGGTGGCGCTTCACTCGAAAACATGTTTTGTTTTTAGTAATTCATCATTTAAAAAAAAATTAATAATTTTTTAGGCTTGACATTTATAGAGTTCTTAGCACTGAATTATATTTTAACATATATAGGGTATAATGCTCCCACGGCATGAATTGGATAAATAGACACTATAAATAACATTTTTAAGACGGGTTTTTGATAGTATGGTATTCTTATCAGGGGTTGGTACAATGTTGTTTGGTTCACCCCCATTTCACCTCCTAAAATTTCGAGGAGTCATTGAATTTAATATATTTTGCTTGTTTTTCTAACATGTCAAGTTCAGGGACAGTGGATTCGATTCACGGCCCCACCCAGAACGTCTGGGGCTCTGATCTGAGCTACACCGTTGGAGGAGAGATCCCCCCTGTCAAAACTGGCCCAAGGATTGCAGGGGGAAGCTCCGGTGGAAGTGCCGTCGCTGTGGCTACTGGTGCGGTTTTTGCGTAAGTTATTTTATCTAAGAAGAGTCAGCTGGAATGATAAACTATCCTTCATTCCGTTTCTTTAAAAAAAAAAAAAACTGTTTTTAAACGACGATGTACTTTCCCAGTCAAACAAGATACTCCAGACCTACTGTCCAAAAAGATACGACAGAATCTCACAGAACTCTGCTGATACCTCTCTCTGGCCCTATAGCCTAGATCTTTTTTATTTTCACTAACACTTGATCTTGTAGCAGGTGATTCAATTATTTTCCTTTATAAGAAGAATTTTTGGGACTATTTAACCCCAAACCGAAGGATTGCTACTGCTGAGAAATAGTTGGTCCAAACATGCCTTGAGATCAACGTGATGGACTACGTTTTGATTATTTGTTTAAGTATTTAACTTCAGATAAAAAACTAAAATGATCGTTGAAAACTGTTTTTTTTTATTTAAGTTAGTCTATTATTTTTGGAATAATCTTTTATTTATCTACATGTGTAGTATGGGCGCAGGTCGTTGGGCTCGGATACAGGAGGCTCGACCCGACATCCAGCCGCACACACGGGCATTGTTGGCTACAAACCTACCTATTCGAGTGTTTCCCGACATGGTCTTATACCCTTGGTCAACTCGATGGATGTCCCAGGGATCATGGCTCGGTCTGTCCAAGATGTTGCCTTAGTCTATAGTAAGTACGATCCTTAGAGATTCTTCGGCAGTAAAGGTACTGTTGTACAAGTTTTTAAAGTGATCGGTTCAGTGACAGTCTGATTAACAAAGGTTTGTTTCCGGAGGACAACATGCTCGAGGTTTTTTTTTACCTCCGAGATAAAAAAAAACCTAAGGGCCTTGCTGGGTTACGAACCTGCAATCTTGAGCTCTTGGCTACCTCTTAGCCACCGGCGCTCTCTAACTAACTAACTTTAAAGTAGATGTTCTGATGTAATTGATGATCTTTTACTTCTGTCATATATATTACTTACGAACTGAATAGCGGCCGAGGTTTCGCCATCACGGATACCTTTATGAACATCTCATCGTGGCTCCAAACTGATGAATGTTTTTCTGCACTTTCATACGAAATATTCTTCTCAGTATATTGAGCGCCTCCTGGATAACATATTTGTGAAGCACCTGATTTATCATTTATGTTGTAATTGGTTCTTAATTATTCATATTGCATAAATTATACTTTTTCTAAAAACATAGTTTAATGAAGTTACATCCGTTTTTCTTTGTGGCAAAAACTCTCTTGCTACCTCCTTGTATCTAATTGAATAAAATTGTTTCTGAGCGTGTTAAATAGGACTTAAGAACAATAGTATTCTTAGCTTAGCCTAGTACTCACTGAGAAATTTTGTTGTGGAACATTGTATAGAAACTGTTCTAAAAATGTTTCCGGACTGTTGAGAAACATTCCCGACACAAAGTTCCTTGTATCTGGGATGTTCCGGTACATGTTTCTTGTTTTCCAGCGAAATAAAAAACATGATACAATGTTGAGCAACATTTGCAAGTCTGAACGTGTTTTGAACAGTTCAAGTGTCGGCCATGTGGAGCACGGAGAAAACTCTTCGATTAATTGAAGATTTACAATTTTTAATTAGTTTATCAGACGTAAAAAGTGTCGATTGCAAAAATAAGAATAAAAAGAGTGATGCGTTGGATCAGATAGAAAAAAAAAATCCGGAAATCCGAGCCATCTTCCAACATTAGTACATCCAAAAGATTTTTTGTGTACATATTTCCGGCGTCAAAAAGTACTTGACCACCTTCTTTTCTTTTTCTTTTTTCTATTTTCTTCTAAAATGAAGAGAAATGCGCCTATGGCAGCAGCAACTGCTACTTGCGAAGACATTTTGTGACTACACAGTTGGTTTGAAGGCCTTTCAGGCGCGGAATAATGTATCGGAACAAATTTGTTCCGAAACAATGTCCCGCGACACGTTTGTTCCGGAACAAAATTCCTCAGTGAGTACTAGGCTTTGCATTATTTCAGTTTTGATGTTTTATTGAAACTACTTTGCACAGATACGATTCAGGGAGAAGACCCCCTGGATTCAACGACAGTTGCTGTAGAGAAGGTCTC